>JAVJIX010000005.1:4972500-5397500 GCA_036785185.1 Paratrypauchen microcephalus | reverse complement strand
TAAATTACCTATTTTTTTCCTCAGACTTCTAGTTGTTTTTATATTGTTATTAGAGAGCAGCAGGTCCTTCTCATTGTCATACTCTACTTTAGTTCTGGTCTAGTACAAGTTTAATTCTGAGTTTAGTTTGTATTTTTGATATCCTATGTGTAGTTGTGTTTTTCAGTACTCATTGTTACTACAGTACTAAACTGCTTTAAACCTGAAGGATGTGATGTCAAATACTATACATGGACTTTTTTCTTCTTGCTACAGGCAACATTTTGTGGACTTTTCACTATTGAAAAAATAGGATATTTTGTTTTAAATTGTTAATTACTATGGTAACAGCCCTAATTTATCATCATTCTGAAACCCATAAATATTCCACAGGTTTTCAAGTCTACCAGAGGCACATCTTCAGGCTAAGAGTCAAGCAAACTATTACACATAACTGTAGTTTCATCAATTATATTACAAAAATTAACTTTATAAACATTAAGTATGGCATCGACAGCGGTACCACCTAAAAAGTCAATTTGCCTATCATCTCACACACTGTACATCCACACTCAAAAATATTCTGTCAATTAGTGTAGTCTAGTGTTAACCTGCTCCCAGCACTCTGCGATAAAGTGTGGGAGAGGTGAGGTGTAGCCAGCTAATAAATGACTAAAGCTGCTGGGCCACTCGCTGGAACCATAGATAAAACAAGAGAAAAGCATGGAGCATACCTGGCAACGGGAATTCTCTTGGGAATGGTCCAATCTCATTATGGCAAGAGAGCGAGGTGGAGGGCCAGGAGAGGCTCAGGTGTTCAGATATAGTGGGGTTTGTACCAGCCTGCAGTAGAGGCCCTGGTCTGTGAAGCTGCACAGTGCTTAAACGAATATTAAAACTGTCGCCAAGTGTGTGGTACGGAGTGATAAAGACGAATTCTAATCAGGGAGGGTCACGGCATTTTGGTTTTGAAGAGGGAATACAAACATGGGATGACATTTCCAAGTTGCTGGTATTAAGAATTAAAGGCTCCATATTACGCTATTTTCTGATATGTTATAATGTTGTTTCCTCATCAAAAACTGGGGTTGTGTTTTGTTTCATTCACACATTTAACACGCAAATGATGCATATATAGGGTGACTCCCTACACCTTCACTAGAATCAGTTGGATAATTTCAGCTCTGGAATTGCCATCTCTACTGAACTAAAGGTAACAGGTAGCACTTGAAAACACTTCAGACTGCAGCCTGAAGTGACCCAAATCCGTTTTTTTGCCCCTATGTGACCTGTATCTGATCTTTTAATAACAGTCTGAACGACACAGATCCAATTTTTTCAAATGCGACCCAGGCCACTTGGGTATGTGGTCCTAAACCCGATACATATCTGATCTTTTGGCATGCGACTTCAGTCTGAACGGCCAGGTCGCGTTCATCCGACCTACACGTCATCAACAAGCGAGAGTGGTACAAGTAGGCGCTCACAAATGTACACAAATGTTCTTCTCGTCATACGAAAATTGCGTATGAACTGTGAAGTGGCGAAGCACATAGCAATCCCACCACTCCCAGCACTAACACGTTCCTTTCTTCAAACATTGCTGCCACTTCCCCACAAAACGCCGAGGCAGAAAACCTTGTCCTTCTCAATCTCCTCCTTAAAACAAATAAGTTGTACATGTTCTGGCTCTGGAACGACCGCAACTTTAAAATATCCAGGCGCTCAATGCTAGCGTCCATGTTTAGGCCACTTCCGTAAACACTGAGCACGCTTGCTGAGTGTGACTTCGTCGTGTCCTCCAAGGCGCATGCAGGACACTTTTGGGGCATTTAAAGTTCACACTCGAGCTCACATACAAGTCACATTTAATTGCAAATGTGAACGACCTCGCAAAAAAATCGTATTTCACAAAAAAATCTGAACTGAGCTTTAAGCCCTGCAGTCTGAACGTAGTCTTCATGACATCACAAACTGGAACAGTGCATTATCAGCTTCGGAGATGTAGACTATTAATAAAGGGTTACTATATTATGTGAATTAAACAAAACAACTCCAGGTATGTTTTTGATGAGGTAACACCATTGTAAAGCTCACAAGAGTAAATTTTGTGCAATATAGGACCTTTAAGATTTGAGTCCAGGCTGCAGTCTCGTCCTGTGTCTTTTGTTTAGTCAAAGCTACGATCATCAGGAATAACAAACAAAGGATTAAAAGGTAGAGAAAGAGTAGTAGTAGTTTGCTCTTGGATCAGATGGGTGCTGTGTAAAGGTTGCAGCCTCTCTCTGTGTCTGTGTTGTTGCTCTTCTTTCATTTATAATGGGATTGCTAAGTATGACATCATCACAGCTGTTTGGGTTGAAATAATCAGAAGTCCATAAACACCAACAGTAGTAATATGGACTTTATTTCAACCTCCTGAAGAATTTAAGACAGCGGGGGAAAGAAACTGTTTCACAGTAAACAATATAATAACTAGTGGAACTATTGCAATTTAATTTTTAAGGCTAGAATTATTATGGTAAAAATAATTTGATACCTTGCCTCTGACAATCATCTGCAGAGATAAAGCAGAGCACAGCGAGTATGGCTTTTTACTTTTGTTCAGTTTTAAACAGGAAAACTGCATTATACAAGCCATAGCAGGTTAAAATTGGGTAAAATTAAAGTGAATGAGGCAGGAAATGTGTTGGACTCCAAAGTAACACAGTGATATCACCACTTAACAGTCCCCTAGGCTGTGTTCACATAACATCACAAAAGATCACATAAGATCAAAAGAGATATGACAAAACTGATCCAAATATGTTATTTTATTTAAGCTGGTATTTATCCCTCATGTAACAATAGAATACATTTGTATAATTAAAAGTTCAAACATTATGGGACTTTCTGGGCCAACTACAACCAGCAAATAGTCTTATTACATCAACTTCTACTATATTACCGGGCATGTCTAGCCAGAATATTGGCTGAATATTTGGAAGCCGATATCTGATCCAACAAATTTTTCAGTATCATCCCAATATCAGATTCCAGTATCAGATCAGGGCATCTCTAATCTACAGCTCTGGAAAAAGAGAGACCACTGCAAAATTATCAGTTTTTTCTGATTTTAATACTTATAGATTAAGATTAAGCCTTTATTGGTCTCACACACAATGACGCAGTGACACATGGGAGAAATTTGACTTCTGCATTTGACCCATCCTTTTCAGGAGCAGTGAGCAGCCATCTTTTTCAGCGCCCGGGGGGCAGTACCGTGAAGGGTCTTGCCCAAGGACCCACACTGGTTAGCTCATTGCCTGGGGGGATTCGAAACCAGGTCCCCCAGGTGAAAGTCAAATGACTTACCAGTTGAGCTAACCAGCCGGTTTGCAGAAAATGAGAAATGGTCAAAATAACAAAAAAGATACATGTTTTCAGACCTCAAACTATGCAAAGAAACAAGATCAAATTCATTTTAAAATAATATAATACTAATGTTTACACTTAAAGGGACAGTGTGTAAGATTTTTACCCGTTAATTACTGAAATTGAAGATACCCATTCAAAAATACATTGTTTTCCAAGCCTTTTCACTTCCATCATGAAATCAAAGTATTCTTTTGGACTTAGATATAGTCACATAAAAGGGGGATCTTCCCCATATAGAGGCAGCCATTTTGAATACGAGAGCCGCAGAAGGACATTTGGGCTCATCCTTCGCCGAGGCTCCTGCTAACAGCTGCTCAGCCGCGCTGCATATGGCTCCCCCCTTCCCCCCTCCCCTTCCCCTTCTCTCCTTCGCTCCTCTGCTCCCATATGCAGCCATGCTGCTGTATCACACATCGTAATGGATATAACACGTATTTTGGACTAAATTGTTTTACTGGATTTTATTCGCTGGATCCTTATGGACAGATTGAGACCAAGTTTATGGTGAAATACAGAGTTTGACCTGTGCAGAGCCTTCAAAGGTAAGCTAACAAACCTTGTTTTGTGCTTTTCTGTATAAAAGCCCCATGTGCTCGGGGAGTGATTGTTTTGCAGGGAAATGAATTGCATAGTCAAAAAGAGGAGACTGTAAGGTTTCATTTGATGTGTAGATTGTCATGAATCATGATCGGGATTGTGTGTTTTCATGCGAAAAGAAAAAAAAAAAGTGAACGGGGGACCGCGTTTTATGTATACAGCGGCGCGGGCACGCGCTACGGCGCGCCCGGGTGACCCTCGTGGTCTGCCATAGCCAAAAGAGGAAGTGGAATAGCTACTAACCACCTATGCGCCACGAATCCTACACACTGTCCCTTTAAGAAGAGTTCAGAAATCAATATTTGGTGCAATAACCCTTATTTTTAATCACAGCTTTAATGCGTCTTGGCATGCTCTCCACAAGTCTTTCACATTGTTCTTGGGTGACTTTATTCCACTCCTGCAAGAACTGAAGAAGAAGAAGAAGAAGAAGAAGAAGAAGAAGAAGAAGAAGAAGAAGAAGAAGAAGAAGAAGAAGAAGAAGAAGAAGAAGAAGAAACTTTATTGATCTCACACTGGAGAAATTCTTCTCTGCATTTAACCCATCCTGTTATTAGGAGCAGTGGGCAGCACATTACTGCACCCGGGGACCATCTCCATGATCTTCTTGCTTCGGTTTGGTCAGGACCTCAGCTGGAGGATTTTACCTGGTGCATGTTTTGGGTTGATGGGGGAAACCGGAGTGCCCGGAGGAAACCCACACAGACACGGGGAGAACATGCAAACTCCACACAGAAAGGCTCGGGCGACCCGGGGATCAAACCCAGACCATGCATGCAAACTCCACACAGAACACACACGGAAAGGCCTGGGCGACCCAGGGATCGAACCCGGAACCTTCTTGCTGTGAGGCATGAGTGCTAGCCACTCAGCCACCATGCTGAAGTAGCTCAGCTTTGTGTTTGTGACGCTGGAATGGAATGGCTGTAATACATCTAGATATGCTGATTTCATTTAAAAAATGCAGTGGTTTCTTATTTTTTTCCAGAGCTGTAATTACTGGCCCCATCACCATAACCAGGGATATAGCTGCAAATTCTGGGCCCTGGGTGTAAATCATCTTGGTGATCCCACACTACGCACTTTTTGAGGGGCCCCTCCCTGCACTAGTACCCTTTACCCCCAGTTGTACGCCCTTGTACATTACATCTTGTTTCACTTCAGATGAATAAATAGAGTTGAGTGTATGTACATAATGTTAATGTGATTGTTGGTGTGGTAATGAGATCATAAACAGAAACACAAATGCAAAACCTCAACATATTTTCTTCTTGGATATTTGTAATGAAAATATAGTTTAATAGATATAGGAAAAAAACTGACTTCTGACTCCCCTCTGAGAGTTTGCGATCATGACATCCTTGTATCTAAAAGCAACCACAAAAAAACATGTGACCTCTTCCTTACCAATGAGACAAATTGGATGCTTGTATCTCACTAATTCACTTCAGATGACCTCTTAGTGTATTTTTGAGCATCTGGTCTCACTCCCCCCCTCAGGTTTTCAGCACAATTACACTTTCAAGACTGTTCCCACTAATAAAGGCACATTTTCTTAACACACCCACTCCCTCTCCCATCAAACAAACAGTGCCTCGAGTCCAGTCACAAGTCAAACACTATTAAGGCCAGCTTGGATCGGACTGCATTTTAAATGTACCACTTGTGAAACAGTCGTTGCTGGGAGGCATCATTATTCTAACCAGTCTAGACCAGAGCTGGGGCGAATGACAAAACGCTGAATCCAGGTAAAGAGCTACGTTTAGGAGGAGGGGACATGAAAGCGGTCTCGTCTATCTCTGTGTCACTTCCAGCTTTGATGATAGCACTGTTTTGGCAGGGGTAAAATCCAACAATCACTCAGACCACCCAAAGGCGCTCAGTTCGGGCTTCGCATCCATAAATCCTACCGATAAAGGAGAACCTCACACCTGTGTCACCCAGAGACCAAGCACCAGGCACTAAGCACCTGCAGGGGGAAAAACAAGGTGGTGGAGTTTGAAAGGGGAAAAAGTAATAGCGGTGACAAAGGTGCAACAAGAAGTGGCACTACAATTTCAGGTATTATGATAAAAGTGGTGCCCAAATTGCCAGGTTTTTTTGTATTGTGAAAATTGGTTCAAATTATATTGTGACAAAAGAAATCATAGACTGACGCTTTCATTTGCTAGTGTGATAAAAAGGCTTTGGTAAGCACAAATATGGGTTGTGAGTAAATTCAAAGCAGATTTGCTTGAACTTCAAGATTCTTATTTCTTGTTTTTTCAATTATTATTATTATTATTTCATGACGTCTTACAATTTTACAGCAAACGATTACATTTTTAACTAACACTTAGCAAGTTCTTAAAGCTACCATTTGTAATTAGATTGGGAACCCAGTCTTTTTCTATTCTCACATATCACCACTAGATGTAATTTATGTTATTTTTGTCCAACTCCGAACAAAGGCCAGGTGAGTAGAGGGAGAACAGGTTTCACATCTTCTCTACTGAAGAAAAAAAAACAAATACATTTACAGATGGTAGCTTTAACACTATAAGTTCACAATATAAAACAACATTGTAGAAATATTTAAAGTTAGTGATAGAGGGACTGTGCTACTAAGTATTAAGTATTACCTCAATTTTAAATGGTATGCAGTGGTCCAAAGTTAATGCATTGACTTTATAAGTGTTTTAAACAACTTTCAGAGGCCAGAGTGGAGTTTCTTCATGACAGTATAACAACAGCTAGCATGTGAATGGTACTTCCTAAAACTGACCCATTTCTTCATTTTGACATTAAGAGCTCCTTTACAATACTGGATCAAAACAACAAAATCTTGCTCAACTACATATACAAAATGTGTGTAGAATCCCTCAATCGTCCAGGTAGAATCCATGGCAAAAGGAGGAATTCAATCTGTCAACTGGACAAAGTTTATTTGGTCAAATACCTTTCGCAGCTCATCCAAGCTACTTCTTCAGTTCTGGGTAGAGTGCTGATGGACACTGCTTATAACTAGCTGCAGGGAGGAGCTGACTACAACAAAATTAGTATGGAACTATCACACCTACAATCAATATGCAGTAGGAGTGGAGTGTGGGTCTTGTTAGCATAACCATTCAGGGCCATAATGGGTGTTTGCACACCTCTGGACCTGACCTGGCTGCTCTATTGTTTTCTTTGTTTGTTTTGATTTAGGTTTGAGGATAGAGATATAGATGGGAGACAAATTATGTCTGAGACATTTCTGTTCAAGGAAGGATTCTCTTTCTTGACAAAAATAGCCTCTTTAACTCCCCTCTCAAACCAGTTACATATACAAAAATGGGGTGCCATATAGCCACTGTAATGAGTTAATGTTTTCTCAGAAATCCACTTTGAGAATTTGTTATTACACTGACATTTATTCAAGCTATTCAAGACATACAGCTCTGTAAAAAATAAGAGACCATTGCATTTTTTCCTGGAATCAGCATCTCTACATGTATTACAGCCATTCAATTCCAGCATCTGTTGAATTCCAACACAAACACAAAGCTGAGCTACTTCAGTTCTTGCACCAGGAGTGGAATAAAGTCACCCAAGAACAATGTGAAAGACTTGTGGAGAGCATGCCAAGACGCATGAAAGCTGTGATTCAAAATAAGGGTTATTGCACCAAATATTGATTTCTGAACTCTTCTTAAGTGTAAACATTAGTATTATGTTGTTTTAAAATGAATTTCATCTTGTTTCTTTGCATTGTTTGAGGTCTGAAAACATGTATCTTTTTTGTTATTTTGACCATTTGTCATTTTCTGCAAATACATGCTCTAAATGATAATATTTTTATTTGGAATATGGGGGAAATGTTGTCAGTAGTTTATAGACTAGTTTATAAAAATTGATCATTTTGCAGTGGTCTCTTATTTTTTCCAGAGCTGTACAAGCACAAACTTGACTGAAAATCTGAGCAAAGAAAACATCTTTTTTTGTCTCTGTAATTTTACTTCCATTGGATTTGGAATGCCGGATCAGGTAAAGTCTGCATGCGCTCGGCTGGTTCAGACCTGCCGTTGTCGTGATTGAGTTGTTATGCTAATCTCTGCTGCAGTGTGCTAGCTAGCGTTTCACTCAGATCTCTTTACATCCATCAGGAGATATCAGTCTTTTCTATCTCCCTCTGATCTTGTTCTGTGCTCACATCACATCACTGCAACTACAAGGCCCCCACCGTGGCAAAATATCCCCAATCATGTGTTAATATGGCAGAGCGGAAGAAAGCCTGATCCTTTAATCACATTGTGGCGGTCTCTGCAGCTCCGCGTGTCAGGCCTGAGTCTTTGTTTGTTGGTACATAACGCTAAAAACTCATATCTAAGGTTTACACGACAACAAAGCATGAAATGACTCGGTCCTCTAGAGTCTTCTGTTCACACACGTTGCACTGTCAGGAGCGCTCTCAGGGAAATACTGCCTCTGTATTTGTGTCTTTGTTGGAGTAATGTGTTGATAATCACATTATATGAAAGAAACTGTTATGGAAAATGTATGAGCAATAAAATACGTATAATGCAGCTATAGGTAAATGTATCTGGGCGAGCAATATTGAATATGTTTTTTTAAAGGGACAGTGTGTAAGATTTTTACCCGTTAATTACTGAAATTGAAGATACCCATTCAAAAATACATTGTTTTCCAAGCCTTTTCACTTCCATCATGAAATCAAAGTATTCTTTTGGACTTAGATATAGTCACATAAAAGGGGGATCTTCCCTATGCAGAGGCAGCCATTTTGAATACGAGAGCCGCAGAAGGACATTTGGGCTCCGCCTTCGCCTTCGGCAAGGCTCATGGTTTTGGGTAAACAACACAAGCATGCTGCCGGATCAGACGTCGTAATGGATCTAACACGTGTTTTGGACTAAATTGTTTTACTGGATTTTATTCGCTGGATCCTTACGGACAAATTGAGAGCAAGTTTATGATGAAATACAGAGTTTGACCTGTGCAAAGCATTCTACGGTAAGCTAACCTCGTTTTGTGCTTTTCCGTAAAAGCCCCGTAAAAGCCCCATGTGCTCGGGGAGTGATTATTGTGCAGGGAAATGAATTGCATAGTCAAAAAGAGGAGACTGTAAGGTTTGATTTGATGTGTAGAGTGTCATGGTACATGATCGGGAATGTGTGTTTTTATGAGAAAAAAAAAAAAAAAAAAACGGGACCGCGTTTTATTTATACAGTAGCGGCGCGCGGCTCGTGCGCGGGTACGAGAGCGCGCCCGGGTGACCCTCGAGGTCTGCCGTAGCTAAAACAGAAAGTGCAATAGCACCATCCACCTATGCACCATGAATCCTACACACTGGGGCTTTAAAGGTTCTATATTACACAAACTGACTCTTATGAGCTTATGAGCCATAATGTTGTTATAATGTTGTTACCTTATCAAAAACATACCTGGATGTTGTGTTTTGTTTCTGTTACGACCCAGATCTGCAAACATTCACACATGTTTGAGTAATCCTGCATTATTAGTCTGTCTACATCTCCAAAGCTCAAAATGCTCTGTTCCACCTTGTGATGTCAGGGAACGGTAATTTTCAAGTTAACAGCTATCTTTTATTTTTAGTTTAGTAGAGATTGTCATTTCCAGAGCTGAAATCATCAAAATGATTCTAGTGAAGATGTATGGAGTGTAGAAACATAGTGGACTAATTCCTTTATAACCACATGACATCATAAGGTGGAACAAAGTATAAAAAACCCTATATATGCAGGATTTGTGTGTTAAACATGTGTGAATGAAAGAAAACACACTCCGGGTACTTTGTGATAAGGAAACAAAATGATAACAGGGCCGGAAAATACTGTAAACAGGCCACCACTGGTTCGCGGACTGGACCAATGACAGGGCAACATAGTGGTTTGGGTGAAAGCCAAAGTTGAACTGCCCAAACTATTCCAGTTACCTGGCCGGCCAACACATGCTTTGATAAAACTTGCCAAAAACAAGTGGTAGGTCCATATCCATGTCCATATTCTCCCTGATTCCAGATTGCTTTACAGATAGGCGGATTAGCCGACCAGAGAGATGCACAGTCAGTTTGACGGTTTATGTTAAAATTTTTCTATGGACAAATTCCAGATCTGGCATTTGGAACAGAAAGGAATGGCTGGTCAGGTAAATTTAACCAAAGCCAACATGGCGACGCAGAGCTACGTACTTCAGCTTTTGTTCGTAACCATTTGGACCATTCTGTTTTTGAGAAGCATTCAGAGTGCAAGTGCTTTGTGCATGGGAAAAATATCTGTGCTTTTCTCTGAACTGGATTTAACAAAAGTTTTATTTCTCGGCTTGTTCCCTTTAATACAATGTGTCTAGCACTTCACAAAAGCCTTTCAAAATTATGTCACTTTCTCAAATAGAAAAAAATTCCATTTCCAAAACTTTCAGCATTAATTTAAAATGATCTGTTGGAGTTTTTTGTTTTGTTTCCAGTACTTTTGTAAATTATGGAGGTTTAGTGTGCAGAATATTCAAGTGTTACACCGAGTCTTGAGATTGTAAAGAATTCTGTCCATATTAATGAATGTATTATAGGGTTAAGTTGATGAGGGGTGTTTGGGCTGGTAAAAAGAAAACAGTGTACAAACCATAGACTGTATACAGCTCTGGAAAAAAATAAGAGACCACTGCATTTTTTTTTAAATCAGCATCTCTACATGTATTACAGCCATTCCATTCCAGCGTCTGTTGAATTCCAACACAAACACAAAGCTGAGCTACTTCAGTTCTTGCACCAGGAGTGGAATAAAGTCACCCAAGAACAATGTGAAAGACTTGTGGAGAGCATGCCAAGACGCATGAAAGCTGTGATTAAAATAAGGGTTATTAAGATAGAATAAGATAAGATAAGACTTTATTGATATCAAATAGGAGAAATTTAAGTAATAATAATAAAACAGTAACTAGTAGAATATGGAAAAAATATTGCACGTCTGGCCTATATAGTACAATTATACAGTCTGATGGCGGTGGGGATGAAGGATCTGCGGTAGCGCTCCTTCTTGCACTGGGGGTGCCTCAGTCGGCTGCTGAAGGAGCTGCTCAGCTCCTCTACAGTCCGGTGCAGAGGGTGAGAGGTGTCGTCCATGATGGACGTGAATTTGGCCAGTACCTTCCTCTCAGGCACCTCCTCTACAGAGTCCAGAGGACAGCCCAGGACAGAGCTGGCCCTCCTGACCAGCTTATTAACCAAATATTGATTTCTGAACTCTTCTTAAGTGTAAAAATTAGTATTATGTTGTTTTAAAATTTATTTGATCTTGTTTCTTTGCATTGTTTGAGGTCTGAAAACATGTATCTTTTTTTGTTATTTTGACCATTTGTCATTTTTTGCAAATAAATGCTCTAAACGATAATATTTTTATTTGGAATTTGGGGGAAATGTCAATTTATAGACTCAAAAAAAATGTTCCTTTTGCCCAAACACATACCTATAAGTAGTAAAATCAGAAAAACTGATAATTTTGCAGTGGCCTCTTATTTTTTTCCAGAGCTGTATATAACGCTAACCTGTTAGCCGCCGCATTCCAAATAGGAAGTGAGTATGGGGGCATTTCTGGCTCCATCATCTTTGAAAAAAATTGTAAAATGTTCCTATTAACCTACTCTAAGTGATCCTGGTGTTTTTATTTCACTGTTTAGAAATTCCTATCCCTAATATAGAACTCTGCTCCCAATTCACCCCTACAACTGATTGCAAAGTGAGTTTTATTTGACTGGAACTGAACGCTATAGGTGACGTCACACTCCCTTTACACACTCTATGGTATAAACTCTAGAAAGACCCCACACTATCCACAAATCTACCTCGCCTCCCCCCTTGAGTCGAGCGCTCCAGCTCAGCCACTTATTTTCTTATTTCCTTATTTGCATATGCATTTCTATTCACTGACTGCCACTAAAAGAAGAATGAACACACTTTTGCAATATATTTAAAGGCCATGATGATTATCTACGATGCCATATTATGACCTTTTCAGAGATAGAGTTCGTTTCCATAAACCGCCAGTGTGGCTATTTCTATACAACTGCGCGGCTCATATTATTTTACCACATTACCTGCCTCTGCGGTGGAGAAATGAAAATACATAAATCTCCTACTGAGTCCCACCTCCTCCAAAGCAATCAACGCTCATCTGCATAAAATCTATGTTAATCGTGTGCATTTGAAGGGTTACACTACTCAACTATTTCACACAAAAATAGTTAATCTTGATCTTGACTTGATCTTATACATTTTTTTCTCGGTAATTTTTATTTATTTATTTATTTGTTTCTTTATTTCATTCATAAAGTATCATTCATTAGTGTGATAACAATACAAAAATATTGAATGAAAGGGAGCAGAAAGAAAAGTCATTTTATGTTATCTGCCCCCTCTTCCCTTTTCCAGACATTAACACCGATAGTGTTTTCTCAATGTTATTTAAAATGTTTAATTTTTATTTGATTTCTTTCTTTATTTTCATTATGTATTAATTTATTTATTTATTTACAATTTTATTTTTTGTATGGACATAGGCATCAGTCGACATGGAAGTAATTTCGTAACTTACCAATAGCAATGTTAAAGTCAAATTAACGTTTTTTTTACAGTCTGAGCCTTCTTTCGGCAATAAAACAAGTAGTTTTACTCACCCATAGCATTTTTCTGTCAATTGGAGCAGTATCGCAGAACTTATGTTGAGCCGTTCTGTTCTACTAATGATCCTGTATCCGTTAACATGGTGCTGTATCATTTGCTCGGGGCATTACTTTGCGGTGTCCAAATAACACAAACTTTAGCACTTTTCAAATCATAGAAGCCCGATGTCTTAATGTAAGATTTCGTTTGAAGCAAAAGTGGCCTGTAATCCGAGATTTAGCCATAGTTTCTAGTAGATGAGGAGGCCAGTGCACATGCGCGGACTGTGCTATCAGCTCCCGGGACCCAAACATGAAACGCAAAGCTAAAAACTATGGATAAATCTCGGATTACAGGCCACTTTTGCTTCAAACTAAATCTTACATTAAGACATCGGGCTTCTATGATTTGAAAAGTGCTAAAGTTTGTGTTATTTGGACACCGCAAAGTAATGCCCCGAATACTCATGCTAACGGATACGCTACAACATAACTTTCTTCAAACAGCTCCAAATGACACGAACGTGATATGGGTGAGTCAAACGACTTGTTTTATTACCGAAAAAAGGCTCAGATTGTAAAATAACATTACTTTTCCTTTAACAAGGGTCAAAAATTGTCTAAATTACACAATAGTTTTAATTAATAAAAAGTGAAGGCGTAAATCATAAATTGTTCCTGCTTTTTGATGGATTTTTTTTGTTGATGACCTAGGTAGAGGTATTCCGTTTTAGAACATACACTACTTCCTGTATTATTTCTTCTTTTCTTCTCAATTTTCTAAAAAAAAAAATATGTAAAATTACAATAAATACAAATACGATAAATATTTACCACAATATCCCACCAAAAACCAAATTAAAATGATAAAACTATGAATAGCACTTTAAAGGTGCATTATGTAACTTTTTGGTTGGGGTTCTTTCCTTTTTTTATCAATATGTCATTGCTTTACTTCGATTGTTCCACAATATGGCATTAAACAGATCTACCTTACATTTATTCAATTGCAGGTGGCTTTATTGCTCAAAAATACATTGAAAAACAGGCATTCTGACTGCAAAAAAGTTTGTCCAAAATTTAAGATATAAACACTTCAATCAGAAAATGAAAAGTTATCTTAAAATAAACTCCCTCTACACTAGAATTAAGTAGTTTCTGAATTAGTAAGTAGATAATAAATCTGAAAACAAGATTAATAACCTGATAGGAGTTCACTCATGAGTCTGGTTTGGGCTCCATGGTGATAGAAAGGTTTAAAGCCGCACTGTGAAACATTTCTGACATCTCCATGGAGAAAAGCATTTTACGGACCTTCCGCCAGAAAAGTTATACAATGCAGCTTTAAGACAAGCCGCTGTCCTCATTTGAATATCATTGGGCTCACCTTTATCCTGTTCATTGCACCTCAGTGTTTTTGCTGGGATAGATAAATGGCTCCCACCGCGTAGCAATATCAGATGCCACGGCTCAATCAGGGCATCTTTGAAGCATGGAGAGGGGTGAATGACGTCTCTCTCCTGATTGGCTCAGACTGACGGTGGGGCCATATTTCTCAAACACACACACACACACACACACACACACGCTAATTATACAGGTGCACGCTATAGCTCTGTCCTCCTCAAGTTTAACAGACAAAAACGAGGAAATGATGAATTTTCTGAGGGAGCGTTCTGTCTCCTATTCTGTTCCCATCATCGCTGACTGCACAGGAGGACAGTTTGATAGATGTCCCCGGCCGCTCCAACCCCCCCCCACACACACACACACACACACACACCCACACACCAGCACTTAATGGTCCATTCCAATAAACCTACATTCAGTCTACACATTACTGGTACAGCTCTCTTGCTTATTGACCCGACCAGTTATTACGTTCTAATGGACTTGGTGCCGATCTGGAAGTTAAATTTGAGATGGAATCAATAAGCAGGATGAATGACTAAGGGAGTGAATTATGTAGTTGAGACTACATCTATTAAGGGGCGAAGCTGAGCCATCACAAAATCTATGTCTGATTTAAAAAAGAAGAAAATTGCAGACTCCGTAATTAACTAATGTGCCTGCTCAAATGGGGCTATCGAACACCTCGACCTGAGAATCAACAAGTCATAGTAATAAAAAGTTTTACAACCTATTCAAAAGTGCATTATCTAACTTTTGTGTAACCCGTCCGTGTCGATGGTGATGTTTGTGCTTTGTCTGGAATATCCCGCAGTGTGACTGAGACTGAGCGAAATGAGTTTTTTCATGGTCAATGCCGATACCGATTTAGAATCCAGAGTAGTCGATGGCCGTTAAGCTCTGCTGATATTTTTGCGCTAACATGACAGAGTATTACTGTTTTGGTCAAATTATGTACAGTAAATTAAATTTACTACAAAATACCCACGGCCCTTTTTCTTTTTTTTAACTACAAACCTTTAAGAGAGCAGAGTAGACATGTTTTGTGCAGTCCTCTCTTCGTGTTAGAGTGTTAAAGTAAAGCTTTGTGTGTATTTGACAATGAAAACAATATATACAGTACAATAAAAAGTGAAAATGTCTGCCATAATATATCAGCTAACCAATACACACTGCATGTTTTTCTGAAATCAGCATCTCTACATGTATTACAGCCATTCCATTCCAGCGTCTGTTGAATTCCAACACAAACACAAAGCTGAGCATTCCAGGAGTGGAATGAAGTCACCCAAGAACAATGTGAAAGGCTTGTGGAGAGCATGCCAAGATACATGAAAGCTGTGATTAAAAATAAGGGTTATTGCACCAAATATTGATTTCTGAACTCGTCTTAAGTGTAAACATTAGTATTATGTTGTTTTAAAATGAATTTCATCTTGTTTCTTTGCAGTGTTTGAGGTCTGAAAACATGTATCTTTTTTGTTATTTTGATTTTTCCTTTTTATTTGGAATTTGGGGGAAATAGTCAGTAGTTTATAGACTATAGACTATAGACTATAGACTATATTCCTTTTGCCCAAACACATACCTATACTGTAAGCAGTAAAATCAGAAAAACTGATAATTGTGCAGTGGTCTCTTATTTTTTCCAGATCTGTATCTCTAGTAAAACATTAAATTTACCTGTTACAATGGAGACAAGCAGGTGACATCACCAGGCTGCATTACAGGACAGATCTGTTGAGAGGCGACCCCGCTCGCAGTCAGAGTGCATCTTTCTTATGGATTTTTTTAAAGCAATGAAATACCTACAGTTGAATAAATGCAAGACTGACAAGTTTAATGCCATATTGCGGCACATTTCACGCAAAGAAATCTCCATGGGGACAAGCTCATGGCGGACCCCCCACCAGAAAGGAGTATACAGAATACCTTGAATCATCACAATTTTATACTTTATATTTTGTGCAATATAATTTTATCCGTGAAATTTTAATCACGTTACTTTTGAGGCATGATGTTTTGGCAACATGACAAACAGGTGTTCAGGGGATTATCTTTTTTTTTTTTTTTTTTGGTTTGTTATTTTTGTTTTGTTTTTCTCTTCCCAGGCAAAAATCGTACATCCCTGACACATTGCGATTAGGACATCTACAGTATAAACAATATTCTCTGGGGTTTAAATTGTAACAGTTAAACTTATGCTTGTTAGTGACTGTCTAAATACGAACTCAAGGTTGTTTTTATAAGAACTGCTGATGCTAATGTAAGCAGCTTTTTGCATTGGAGAGAAAGGGAAAAGGTCAAAGAGACAAACGCCTGCAATTTAATCATTAACACTGCGCGGTGGCTGTTTCAAGTGTCATTTCAAATATAGTGCACCTTTAAAACTGCTAGCGTACACTTTTCTAATAATGTCAAAGCAAGTCAGACGTTTAACAAAGTGAATTTTGAATCTAATGAAGAAAATAAAAGATATAAACAGCTTTTACTTGAAGCTAAATCAAAATAGTAAGTGGCAGATTTAAGCGCATTTTTTATGAATTGCAAATCGTATTATGTTTACAAAATTTGAGAAAATTAAGGGCCATGCTTAGTACATCCAAAAGAGAATCTGAACGTGGGTGTGAGAAAGAGAGGTAGTGACGGAAAGAGAGCGAGAGAAAGAGAAAAGAAAGAGAGAGATTTGGAGAGACAAAGACAGAGACCGAGAGAAAGAAAGGTGGCGAGAGACAGGAAGTTTCCTAAATGCAAATGAACAAAGAGACAGAGAAAAAGAGATAGAGAGAGAGATATATGTAGAGAGAAAGACAAAGAGACAGAATGAGAAAGAGGGAGAAAGAGAGAAAGGGAGTGAAAGAGGTAGAGAGACAGAGGAAAAGAAATAGAGAGATAGTGAAAGAGAGAGAGAAGGTGAAAGAGAGAGAGAGACAGAGAGAGAGAGACACACAGACACACAGAAAAAGATAGAGATAGTGAAAGAGAGAGACAGAGACAGAGAGAAAAAGGTAGAGGGATAGTGAGAGAGAGAGACAGAAAGAGAGAGTGAAAGGAAAAAGAGAGACAGAGACACAAAGAAAAAGGATAGAGAAATAGTGAAAGAGAGACAGAGAAAGAAAGAGTGAAAGGAAAAGAGAGACGCAGAGAGACACAGACAAAAAGACAGAGAGATAGTGAAAGAGAGAGAAAGAGAGAGTGAAAGGAAAAGAGAGACAGAGACACAAAGAAAAAGGATAGAGAAATAGTGAACGAGAGAGACAGAGAAAGAAAGAGTGAAAGGAAAAGAGAGACACAGAGAGACACAGACAAAAAGATAGAGAGATAGTGAAAGAGAGAAAGAGAGAGTGAAAGGAAAAAAGAGAGATAGAGACAGAGAACGACACAGAGAGAAAAAGGTAGAGAGATTGTGAAAGAGAGAGACAGAGAAAGAGAGAGTAAAAGGAAAAGAGAGACAGAGAGAGACACAGAAAAATATAGATAGAGAGAAAGAGGGAAATAGAGAGAAAGAGAGAGAGTGAAAGAGAGAAAGAGGTAGAGAGACAGAGGAAAAGGTAGAGAGAAAGTGAAAGAGAGAGACAGAAAGAGCGAGTGAAAGGAAAAAAGAGACAGAGAGAGACAGAGAAAAAGATACAGTAGATAGAAAGAGACAGATAGAGAAAGAGGGAGAAAGAGAGATAGAGAAAGAGAGAGAGAAAGAGGAAGATAGACAGAGGAAAAGAGAGAGAGAGAGCTACGCACAGAGGGAGAGTAAGAGAGAGACAGCGAGTGAGAGATAGGTGGGAGGTTTCCTAAATGCAAATAAACAGAGCTTTGTTGCAGGATGATTGATGAACACCAGGCTCAGTTCTATTTTGGCCGCTCTTGTGCATGAGCCAATGAGCGCGCACACTCACAATCCAGCGCATCATCTGAGCTCCGTTAACAAGATCAAAACATGGACTCCTCCAAACATTATTCAAGTCTTTCGAGCAGCGCAATGTAAATATCCACTCACTTACACGCAGACACTCTAAAGAACACATAGCCAGATTTAAAGGGCATGTGTAGCCTCCAGCCTCAACAAACAAACCTGTATCTGAAGGTAATTCAAATCAGTCCCTCTGCCCGTGACCTCTGACCCCAGCATGCAGGCAAATCAGTTCAAGGATGAAGAGGAGAGAGAGTGGAGAGACTTTCAATAACACCGGTGCCAATAAGGAGGGCTTATGCTTGAGGAGTGTAGTAACTCATTAGCGAATACCAGTCATGATTTAAAAACAGATCACAGAAAAAAAATGTATTAGACCATTTTCCGATGTTATAATATCGTTACCTTGTCAAAAACATACCCGGAGTTGTGTTTTGTTTCATTCAGACATGTTTAACACATTTAGGCTGTGTTTTCTCAAACAGAAGTGCTCCACTGTGTTCTTAAAATCTATACATCTTTACTAGAATCATCTGGAATCGGAATTTCCAATCTCTGCTGAACAAAAAGGAAAAGGTAAACAGACTAATAATAAAAGGTTACTCAAACGTGTGTGAATGAAACAAAACACAACTTTGTGATGACGAGATATCAACATTCTAACATGCCTTAAAGTTCACAAGATTAAATTTTGAGTCATATGGGACCTTTGTTTTTACCATTATAACTAATAATACCAGGACCCAGTTACTTAGTGATTAACATGTAATGAAGGCCTTTCTGTAAAGCTAACACACTGGAACAAAATGAAGTGGTCTTTGCAGACTTATGCTGTTGTGCACTGTTAGCAGCAGAGCTGTGGACCTGGGTGTGGGGTCAAAGGATGAGCAGATAATTGTGGACCTCCTAAAGCCTCGGTGATGCTCCAGAGGCAGCCAATGGGGACCAGGGTCGGGGGGCAGAAAACTGTCCAATTAGAAGTGGCCTTTAAGGGTCAGTGGGACCCCACTGTGAGTGTGGACCTAAACTGAGCAGTTATAATACCACATACATCATTTATCATCCTCTCACATGACAGCTCCTACTGTCAAAGTTGACTTCATAAAGTGGGGTTTAAAGTTCGGATGACAGGTTTCCAGGTTTTTCAAATATTTTTTTGGTGTGGTGGAGTAGTACATGCAGTAAATATGTATTATAATTTGACATCAAATGATGTGGACAAAAGTTGAGAAGAAAAGTACAAAAATACACGAAGTAGCAGTGACTTATAAAACAGAAATACCTCTTTCAAAGTCATTACTGCCCAAATTCCATTTGTGCAAGGAAAATATTGTACAGTTAAAATTTGTATTTAACAAAATAAATGTGACTCCTGTGAGCTTTTAGTCATGTTAGAATGTTTACCTACTTCATAACCACACCCAGAGTCGTGTTTTGTTTCATTCACACGTTTGATTAACTCTTTATTATTAGTCTGTCTACATCTCCAAAACTCAAAATGCTCTGCTCCACCTTGTGATGACACAAAGCAGTAGTTTTTAAGTTAACAGCTACATTTATACCTTTTGTTTAGTAGTAGGCAATCCCAGGGCTGAAATGATCCAAATGATTCTAGGGAAGGTGTATGGAGTTTAAAAACACAGTGGCAGACTTCCTATATTACCACGTGGCATCACAAGGTGGAACAGTGTTTTCTGTTCAGTGGATTTGTGTATTAAGTACGTGTGAATGAAACAAAACACAACTCCAGGTCTGTTTTTGATGAGGAAACAACATTGTAACACAGAAATAGCATAATACGGGCCCTTTAATAATGCCACTGTCTTTGATACCGCCTCAGAACGCCTTTCCCTGTGTTCTAGAGTCTGTATAATCCAAAATATATCTACACCCTGTCACTTTAAATCAAAAACCCACTTCATCCTTTTTCATTAGCATAAAAATTCAAAAAATGCACCAAGGCTAGTCACACTTCTCATTCATTATTTAATTTTCTCCCTCTTAAACCTGCAGGGTCACCGGTTCGTGACGCTCTGTGACTCGAACCCTGATCCTCACTTCTTCTCATTGTGCCATTCATTAGGCTGTCTACCTGCGGTGCATGATGCAGACACTCTCAGTGGGTTAGGGTCTATTTGTAGTGGAGAAGGAGGTGGTCTCTACAGGCTAATTACTTCGTTTAGTGTTAAGGTGAGATGCAGTTCAGGTGGAGCCGAGATGCGCTAATTATGTCGACAAAAACAAGGACTGAGCTGCTGACTGTGGTTGGAACCGGTTAAAAACAATAATAGCTATAAAAGTTCCCCCGGTTGGTCCTCTGGAGAGTGGAAGCAAAATAACCCACTGGAAATTGAAAGTGAAACAACAAAAACACAGGATGTAATTGAAATATTAAGAGTGAATTCTGGTTAAATTGACTTAGCAAAGCCTTGACGTTAAAGGTCCCACTAGACATGACTGACAATTGTGAGCTTTAATCATGTTATAATGCTGTTACCTCCTCAAAAACATACCTGGCCTTGTGTTTTGTTTAATTCACACATAGTTGTAATTTCTGTTCCACCTTGTGATGTCCTGAAGCAGTAGTTTTCAAGTTAGCAGCTACCTTTTACCTTTTGTTCAGTAGAGATTGACAGTTCCAGGGCTGAAGTTATCCAAATGATTCTAGTGAAGATGTATGGAACACAGCGGAGCATAAAGTGGAACAGAGTGTTTTCTGTTTGAGAGGAACACAGCCTAAATGTGGAGGGTATGTGTGTTAAACATGTGTGAGGAAACAATATTATTTATGTATTTATTCTTTATTTAATAGGGACAGTGCATATTAATGAACATCTGCAACATTGCAGTGTAAATACGCCAGATTATAGCAAGAATGCTAATTTCCATCTGTAGTCCCTAGGCAGGTGACACCACAGCAAAAACAACTGACAATAACACCAACATTAAAACATTAAAACATTAAGCATTAAAACATTAAAACATTAAAAGTGTCCAGAAGTCTGGTTTTCCTTTAGCCACTGTTTCAAGTATGATTTGAAAGTGTCCAGTGTTGGAGTCTCTCTTATTGATAATGGGAGTGTGTTCCAGAATTTAGTGCCTCTGACTGAGAGCACAGTTTGTTCAAATGTAGTGCATCTGTATTATAATATACAGCGCTAGAAAAAAATAAGAGACCACTGCAAAATTATTAGTTTTTCTGATTTGACTATTTATAGGTATGTGTTTGAGTCTATAAACTACTGACAATGTTTCCCCCATATTCCAAATAAAATAATATCGTTTAGAGCATTTATTTGCAGAAAATGACAAATGGTCAAAATAACAAAAAATAAACATGTTTTCAGAGCTCAAACAATGCAAAGAAACAAATTCATGGCATTAAATTTTCACTTTCTGAGGTTTTGAACATTAATGTGAGCTCCCCTACCCTGTTTAGCCCCCCCATGGCTAAAAGCTGCGAAATGTGTAAACTGAGCATTTGCAATCCTTTTCTGCGTTTGAAAAAAATACAGCCCAAACGGGCGATTCTGAATAGAGGTAAGATCTTAAGCCCAAGCTCGAGCCCAACCCGACCCGAAATTCTGGTCGGGTCGGGCCTAAAATGTCAATCATTGCTTCGGGTCGGGTCAAGCCGGGCTTCTCTCTCGCTGACTTTTTTTTAATAAATATATGTTTATAAAAATGTATACTAAAACGATGTGTGGATACTAAACTAAGGAATACTTGTTTTAAAATAAATAATTTGGATAAAACAGAGAAGGCGCTGTAATGTAATTGCTATTTAACTACTAAACAGGAGCCGCAGAGCCAGAGCATGCTCTGCGCACATGAACGCCGCCCTCTTAATAATCTTCCCCTCCGCAAGACCCCTCCTCCTCCCGAGTCCTCACAAATAAAATATGAAATTTCGGGTTTGCTTCGGGCTCGGGCCTGCAAATCAAGTTAATTGGTCGGGCTCGGGCCGGGTCGGGCTTAAATACCCGCGGGCCGGGTCGGGTCGGGCTGGATTTTTTAGGCCCGATCTTACCTCTAATTCTGAACAAGGCTGGTTTCTGACATCACACTCGGGGAAAAATGAAAATGAATTTCTACCCCGGTCTGGATCTCTACCCACAGTCTCTGGAACTCACGCCCAGAGAGTTTGGACCGCAAACGAGCTACGAAATGCGAGATGCGTTTTTTTATTCGCCTGGAGGCACGTGAGAGTGTTTCCAGGCTCGGATATCCTTTTTCCGAGCCTCCGAACCTCTAAAACAGCAGTGGTTTAACTTTATTTTCTGTGGAAATGTGTTTATTTTTCAATGCAACGCGTCTCATATCTTCCTCCGCCCATAAACGCAGAAGTGGGTGACACCGCACCGCTAAAGAGGAAAGAGCGGAGTATTTGGCCACACCCCCACCCGCTGCACTGGCCTATCTCTGTCCTCCTCATTTGCATTCAAGCAACAACGCCCATGACTCTGATTGTCTTCATGAGGCTCTCTCATGCACTGAGGCTTGATTTTAAAGAAGGATTTATTTACAGTATTAGGGAACCATTAAGGCAAAATACTAATGTTTACACTTAAAAAAAAAGTTCAGAAATCAATATTTGGTGCAATAACCCTTATTTTTAATCACAGCTTTCATGCGTCTTGGCATGCTCTCCACAAGTCTTTCACATTGTTCTTGGGTGACTTTATTCCACTCCTGGTGCAAGAACTGAAGTCGCTCAGCTTTGTGTTTGTGTTGGAATTCAACAGACGCTGGAATGGAATGGCTGTAATACATTTAGAGATGCTGATTTCAGAAAAAATTGCAGTGGTTTATTTTTTTCTAGAGCTGTAGATCAGAACACAGCGTAATATCAGCCCTTTAAAGGTGCACTATGTAAGTTTTTTGGTTGGGTGTCCGTCACCTGTTTGTTTCTATGTCGTTGCTCTGCCTGGCTCAGCCCTACCTTACATTTACTTTGCATTTAATTCAATTACAGCTGGTTTTATAGTTCAAAATACCTAGAAAAACAGGCATTCTGACTGTGAGCAGGGTTGCCTCTCCACAGATCTGACCTGTAACTTGATATGGTTTAATCTCCACGAAGACAGAAAGGTTTAATACCATACTGAGAAACATTCCAGACAAAGCAATAACACCTCCATGAAGAAAAGCATTTGACAGATCCTTCATCAGAAAAATTACACAAAGCACCTTTAAAGGGTTCTTTCCAGACATAAAACGATCAGGTAGATTTTGTCTCTTTTAGTCTTAACTAAAATAATTCAAGGTGTGCTGTGGAACTTTTCTGGTTGGGGAGTATGTCACCTGTTATTGCTTTGCTTGAAACATCTGTATTGCTTTTTAAACTCCTGCTTTCTCCCTTCTGCTCTTTTCTATCATAAACATCTCTGTCAAATTAGAAGAAATGCCATTTTAATCATCTCAACAATTTTAAAAATAACTCGAAATTCCTTGATATTCCTAGAAGCTAACCTCAGGGCAAATCAGATACACATTATATTACAGATCTAAATGAGTTTGGATGCTGACAGAACACCAACTCCTCTCTATAAATTGTCGCAGGGTTTTGTATGGGTATTTTCAGCTCTGTGTTTGACTTTCTGAGTGTACAAACTCCAAATAGACTCCAGAACACACTGTTAGATGCAGTTGTTGGTGAATAATAAGCCCAAAGTGTTACAGTAGAGAAAATAGAGCAGGTCTGAGGTGTGTCCTCATCAGTTTTATAGCACTTCTGGCTATTCCAAATACTAATCCTCTGTGTGTCCAGTAATGACACTATAGTGATAAGGAAGTGGCCTTACGAAGCTCTGTAATCAAAGTTTAATTTGACTATTAATTTAATCTCTGGGGTAATTGCGGCAGCCCATTTCTGTCTAGTCACAGATAAATATACATAAATGCATGACTGTATTTTTGATCTAAACCAAAGGCTTCTATTTACTGCTCCATATTATGCAAATAGGAAATGCAAATGGTCATTAAAACTGCAGAGTGCAGCCATGCTGGCTGCGGTGGCACATTGTGCCGATAGCGCTTTCATGTCTAATCAAAGCTGAAAAAGCCAAGTTACTATCAGACATATCAAAGGCCTCTTCTCTAACACAATACAATCTTATATCTATTCCAATTATGGCACTCTTTTCTCCCACAATAAAAACAACTAGGAGCTTGCTTCAAAGAACAGAGAATTGTACAGGCTGTTATTTGGAGTGTGACACAAAGCTCTGTGTGAGCCGCACACAGACACAAGAGTAACTCTGAATACATTGGTCATAATACAGGCCACTACGTTTCCATTCTGGGGTATAAACAGGTTTCAGAGAGGGTACGGCACTCACTAGATAAGGAATATCTGTGCAGGAATGAGAATTATTTTATAAACTTACACATTTACTTAACCAGGAAATAACTAGAAATCAAGATCTCATTTATAAGACTTAACTAAGTGATCAAAGGAGAAGTTCAATTTGTCAACTGGACAAAGTTTGTTTGGTTGAAAACGTTTCGCCGCTCATCCGAGAGGCTTCGTCAGCTCTGGTTATTGTACTGGTTAGACCCTGCTTATATCTAGCTGCCGGGAGGCGTGTCTGACAATGGCAAAAGCTCTGAAAACGATCCCCCTAATCTGTCTCTTTGTTTTTCAAATTACTCTGACGGCTGTTTCGACCCCCTATTCAACGTCTAACGACCCTCTCCACCCCTCTGCCCTGGCTCTGTTTGACTGGTCTAAGAATCCCATTATAAATGGGAGACAGGTTATATCTCACTCCCCCATTTCTGTTTAATGACGGATTCTCTTTTTTGACAAAAATAGCCTCTTTAACTCTCCTCTCAAACCAGTTCTTTTCCCTGGCTAAGATCTGAACCTCACTGTCCTCAAAAGAATGGCCCGTGGCTTCTAGGTGAAGATGTACCGCAGAAGCCGGTCCACTCTGGCACGCCCGTCTGTGTTGGTACATCCTCTTGTGAAGTGGCTGTCAGAGTACAGAAACAGCCGTCAGAGTAATTTGAAAAACAAAGAGACAGATTAGGGGGATCGTTTTCAGAGCTTTTGCCATTGTCAGACACGCCTCCCGGCAGCTAGATATAAGCAGGGTCTAACCAGTACAATAACCAGAGCTGACGAAGCCTCTCGGATGAGCGGCGAAACGTTTTCAACCAAACAAACTTTGTCCAGTTGACAAATTGAACTTCTCCTTTGATCATGGATTCTACCCGGACGACTGAGGGACTTTTCACGCGACTTAACTAAGTGTATTGGTCAAGAATAAACAATAAACCGGTGAAGTTTGAACATGTTTAAGTGTACCAACATCCCAAATACACAAAAGGCTAATCCACAGGCTGAGTCGTTCTGACCACACAGCTCAAGATATGGAGATTGATTCTTACACTGTGGTCTCCAGCTGCCCCCTGCTCGGTTTGCCCAGCAGCATAGAAGGATGGCTTTTCAATTTAGACAAGCCATTTTGAAGGCAAAAATAAGAAGAATTGAAGTACAATATTAAAATTCTGTGTAGCATAACCAAAAAACAGTATTAATAGTGAAAAGGAGTAGGTCTGAAGGGTCTAAAATATAGCCTAATATAATATACTCATGCATGATTTTGTATTCAGCTGTTTCACACTCAATTTCACAGTGAATTATCTTCAATATTTCTACTTAAGACAGGCTCTGCTGTGGTCACTGGTCTACGGTGCCCAGGCTGCTCACTGCTATTCTAAACTCTATAATGTAAAGAGTTAGGCACAAGTGCGGAGAAGCAGCTAGAGCCCATTTTCACTGCAAATTGTTGTTGTTGGTCCACACCCAAGCCATTACTGCAGTCACAACAGTACTGAATAACATTAGGACGGTCACCACAGTGATTGGACCCACTGAACCAATGCGGAATCTAGACCTATATAAACTTTTATTGTTTCATGGAAAAACATTATGGGTGGATTCAAATTAAGTTAAATCTAGCCTATATTAAAAAGAATATAGGAGACTATGAATAAAAAACTATTGAGATTGTTGAAACTAGCTGCATATAAAACGTATATTTAAAAGTAAAACAGTAAATGCGATATATATTTTAAAGTTATTTTCTCAAAAGTAGTGTGTGTGTAAATCTGGGATGAAGGCCTGGCTCTCAGTCTCCGCTCTAATTCATGCCAAAGGTGTTCGATCGGGTTGAGGTCAGGTTGAGGTTCATCCACTCCAAACTCTCCAAAATCCAGAATCTCTTGGTATGGTGAAGCATTCAGAGTTCCTTTCACTGGAACTAAGGGGCCAAGCCCAGCTCCTGAAAAACAACCTCACACTATAATCCCCCCTCCACCAGACTTTATATTTGGCACAATGCAGTCAGACAAGTACCTTTCTCCTGGCAACCGCTAAATCCAGACTCGTCCCTCAGATTACCAGATGGAGAAGTGCAATTTGTCACTCGCGTCCTCCACTGCTCTAGAGTCCAGTGGCGGCGCTTTACACCACTGCATCCGACGCTTTGCATTGCACTCGGTGATGTATGGCTTGGATGCAGCTGCTTGGCCATGGAAATCCATTCCATGAAGCTCTCTACGCACTGTTCTTGAGTTAATCTGAAGGCCACATGATCTGTAGCGACTGGCTCTGCAGAAAGTTGGTGACCTCTGTGCATTATGAGCCTCAGCATCTGCTG
This sequence comes from Paratrypauchen microcephalus, assembly GCA_036785185.1. NCBI lineage: Eukaryota > Metazoa > Chordata > Actinopteri > Gobiiformes > Gobiidae > Paratrypauchen > Paratrypauchen microcephalus. The sequence goes on along the minus strand of JAVJIX010000005.1, from coordinate 5,370,866 downwards.
ACCCCGCAGACTGTGGCTGAGTTGTTCCCAATCACTTCCGCTTTGGTATAATACCACTGACAGTTGACTGTGGAATATTTAGGAGTGAGGAAATTTCCCAACTGGACTTGTTTTACAGGCGGCATCCTATCACAGTACCACGCTGGAGTTCACTGAGCTCCTGAGAGCGACCCATTCTTTCTCAAATGTTTGTAGAAACAGTCTGCAGGCCTAGGTGTTTGATTTTATACACCTGTGGCCATGGAAGTGATTGGAACACCTGATTTCCATTATTTGGAAGGGTGAGCAATATAGTGTATGTATTCCAATCAAAATTTTGTTCACAGTGTATATTGTAAACGCATCCAGCAAAATTGAAATTTGAGCAAAGACTGAAATATTACCTGCCAAACTAAAACAAGAATTCTGTATTTCAGTGCTTGTTTCTGTCCAAACAAGATTAGCAATTTCCAAATGTCCTTAAAAACACATCAAATCAAATTGCAGAATAACTGCAGATGTTGCATTTTGATACTTTTCATACATTTTAGTTTCTCCAAATAAACATATATTTTTTAAATCTTACTTGAGTAATAACTTGGGTCCCTACTTTGTACTTCTACTTTTGTGGACACTTTTAATGTTTTAATGTTTTAATGCTTAATGTTTTAATGTTTTAATGTTGGTGTTATTGTCAGTTGTCATTGTTTTTATTGTTTTTGCTGTGGTGTCACCTGCCTAGGGACTGCAGATGGAAATTAGCATTCTTGCTATAATCTGGCATATTTACACTGCAATGCTGCAGATGTTCATTAATATGCACTGTCCCTATTAAATAAAGAATAAATAAAAATATAGCTGCAAGCAGCAATGTGGGGACAAGCAGTGACCCAGTCTAATTTGATGACGTGCGTTGGATCAGTCTTTGCCCAAAACACATTTTTGCATGTTGTAGCACCAAATTTGGTATGGCTAATTCTGTATGGATGGTACATTGCGCACCAAGTTTCACTGAGAGAGTTGAAACGCACGTCAACGCACGTCAATTTGATGATGTGCATTGGATCAGTCTTCGCCCAAGGATCCCAGGGATACCAAGTTTTTGAAAATCTGACTTACGGTTCAAAAGTTACAAGCAGAAATGAGGGAGGAGACGCATTTTGAGTGTTTTTCATAAAATCCAAGATGGCGGACATTCTATTCCGGCGGACGTGACGTCATAGGATGCCTTGGATTCGTCTTGGCCCAAGGATTCTAGGGATTCCAAGTTTTTGCGAATCGGGCGTACGGAAGGAATTTTCAGGTACATTTCTGCATGTAGCCGAATCCATCGCACCATATGACGTCATTTTCCGCCACCATTTTGAATTTTATGAAAAACACTCCAAATGCTTCTCCTCCCTCAATTTTGGACCAATTTTGCTCAAATTTGGTACATAGCATCTTTGGACGGAGCCTCATCAGAAATATGCCTGGAATTTTTTATATCTCTTATCGTTTTGTCGTGATAGCCAATCAAACCTGCAACTTTGACCTGCTGGTGGCCCTAGAGGGCAACTATGACCTGCTCGTGGTGCTAGAGGGTTGGGGGCCTATAAATTGCTGTGGGTAATGAGGAGACTGGCTGGAATGTGCATGCAAAATTTCACAACTTATTACCAGACGGTTCTAAGGGTTGCCATAGACTCCCAGAGGCGGAAGAATATTTTATAATAATAATAAGAATCAGTAGAAACACTATGGGTGCCTCGCAGCTTTGCTGCTTTGCCCCAATAAATACTTGAGTAATATTATTTTAAAGGTCCTATACTATGCAAAATTGACTCTTGTGAACATAGCTGTTAAAATGTTGTTACCTTATCAAAAAACATATCTGGAGTTGTGTTTTTGTGTTAACAGCAACCTTATGCCTTTGGTTCAGTAAAGATGGGCTATTCCAGGGCTGAAATTATCCAAATGATTCTAGTTAAGGTGTATGGAGTTTAAAACACAGTGGAGCACTTTTTGTATTACTACATGACATCACAAAATGGACAGAGTGTCGAAGAACTTAACCTAAATATGCAGGATTTGTATGTTAAACATGTGTGAATTTAACCAAACAACTTAAGGTATGTTTTTAAGGAAACAGTATTATAACATAGATCAGATCATAGCACTGTAAAACTTTAAACACGCCACAGATTTTGGCTACTTACTCACTTCTGTTCAAAGAATTTATACTGCAATAAAACGTAACGCTCTAGTAACCCACAATCTTTCTTTCTCATTTGCAATGAGTATCATTTAGCAACCCTCCTCTTGTGTATGCTGGCTCCCACTGTCAGCCTGACGACAATGGCTGGAGATGTCCTCACATATAGACACAGCAGCTGGTCAGGACACGCTGCCAACAACAGCCCCACTGAATCATGGGAGACTGCCTGTGGAGAGCCATGTAAATGTTTGGTGCATAGGATCAACACGAATCTGTATGGAGGCGTAGTTTGATGAGAAGGGAAAAGTTGTGCCTGAAATGGTTTGCTTTTTATAGTTCAAAGGTTTATTAGAGCCTATTAATTACATTACAGTAAGTTCGGATAACAGCACTCGTTTATCGTTTAAAAATGGCTGAGTTAAGAAAAGCGGTGATCTTAAAGTAATGCCAAAGTAGTTGTCCAAATACAGCTCTGGAAAAAAAAAATAAGAGACCACTAATTTTTTTTCTGAAATCAGCATCTCTACATGTATTACAGCCATTCCATTCCAGCGTCTGTTGAATTCCAACACAAACACAAAGCTGAGCTACTTCAGTTCTTGCACCTGGAGTGGAATAAAGTCACCCAAGAACAATGTGAAAGACTTGTGGAGAACATGCCAAGACACATGAAAGCTGTGATTTAAAAATAAGGGTTATTGCACCAAATATTGATTTCTGAACTCTTCTTAAGTGTAAACATTAGTATTATGTTGTTTTAAAATGAATTTGATCTTGTTTCTTTGCATTGTTTGAGGTCTGAAAACATGTATGTTTTTTGTTATTTTCACCATTTGTCATTTTCGGCAAATAAATGCTCTAAATGATCATATTTTTTATTTGAAATTTGGGAGGAAATGTTGTCAGTAGTTTATAGACTCAAACAAAAACGTTCCTTTTGCCCAAACACATACCTATAAGTAGTAAAATCAGAGTGGTCTCATTTTTTTCCAGAGCTGTATTTGAATTACCTCATTAAGAGTTAGGATAATTTTATACCATTTATATTTTGAAGACAATTTTGACAATGCTTCAGATTTATAAAGTGCTTCACCCAAAGTGCTTTATTCATTCACTCCACAGTCAATGGAGGAAAGCCACTGTTGTTGCCACAGCTGCCCTGGGACAGACTGATGGGAGCGAGTGTCTGTGCCATCGGCCCCATACTAGGCAATGTTGGTGAAGTGTCTTGCCTAAGGACACAGCAGCAGCTTTCACAAGAGAATTAGGCTACGTTCAGACTGCAGCCTGAAGTGACCCAAATCCAATTTTTTTTTGCCCCTATATGACCTATATCTGATCTTTTAATGACAGTCTGAACGACACAGATCTGATTTTTTCAAATGTGACCCAGGTCACTTGGATATGTGGTCCTAAAACTGATACATATCCGATCTTTTGGCATGCAACTTCAGTCTGAACGGCCAGGTCGCATTCACCTCACCTACACATCATCAACAAGCAAGAGTAGTATAAGTAGGCGCTCACAAATGTACACAAACGTTCTTCTCGTCATACAAAAATTGTGTATGAAGTTCATGTCAGTGAACCAGCAAAGCACATGGCAATCCCACCACTCTCAGCACCAACACGTTCCTTTCTACGGACGTTGCTGCCACTTTCCCACAAAACGCCAAGGCCAAGAACCTTCTCAATCTTCTCCTTAAAACAAATAAGTTGTCCATGTTCTGGCTCCGGTACAACAGCAACTTTAAAATCACCAGGCGCTCAATGCTAGTGTCCATGTTTAGGCTACTTCCATAAACACTGAGCACGCTCGTTGCATGTGACTTCGGTGTGTCCTCCAAGGCGCATGCGGGACACTTTTGGAGAGTTTAAAGTTCACACTGGAGATCACATACAAGTCGCATTTAATTGGAAATGTGAATGACCTCGCAAAAAAAATCATATTTCACAAAAAAATCTGAACTGAACTTTAAGCCCTGCAGTCTGAACGTACCCTTAGAACAACAAAACTGGCCTTTTCACCAGTGATATCCAAGTTGAACTGTTATTTATGCATTTCAAGTTTGCATAAATATATATATTTTTTCTAATTAGATGAAGACATAGCCTGGGAATTCCCAGGCCGCTTCCGTTCGTTTCGAACTGGAAGGCGGCCTGGAAACTCGTCCAAGCAAGAGTCCCAGATTTAGGGCCCCAATCAGAGAGCGGGGAGGGGTGGAAAGACGGTGACGGGTACTACATGACAAACGTAAGCTTGTAGTTTGAACTGACAACTGACATGATTGGCTATGGACTTACGTATACGCTCAATGATAGACATTCATAACGCCCAATAAACGGCCGTTGGCAATCGCTAACCACACCTCCGCTACGGGATTTTTCGAAGCGAGTTTCCAGACCCATATCTCACTTGTGATATGGTCAGGTGTTAACCAGACTAATGAAGACAGTCTGTAGTCTGGTTGCAATCAAATTTATGAGAAAGTAAGTATTGGCATTTCAGCATTAAGATGACACTCAAACAATCCTTTTTTCCCCCCCATTTGCTTATGAACGTCACATCACGAAACCGAAGCATAAATGTAGCAACAAATAGATCCTCAGATGTTGATTTGTAAGGTTTCAGGCACGTGTATTATGTTTGTGATGTAGTTTAACAGAGCGCAGCACCTCCTCTCTCACTCCCCGCACCTGAACACTGAAGTCTCGCAGCCACCAGCCACACACATTAATCAAACATTGCATTTGCTCTTTCTTTGTTGATTACTAGAGCCTGGAGCTGTTTGCCTATCATTTCTTCCCCTCACAAATATATGTTGTTGTGCATTACAATCAGTGCACAGGGCTCATGAGGAAGTGTTTGTTTACCAGGAGCAGTGATTCGAATATCTACAGCCTCACCAGTCAAACTTTATAATGTATTATTTCCATATGCTCTACAAAACAGACTTCGGAAACAATATAACTGTAATATTTCTACTGACTCAGTAATACAACTTTGCAGCATCAAACTCAATGTAAAAACATATCATCTTTTTGAAACTAACATAGTATTTTACAATGACTTTGTAACGTTAAATAGTAGATTTTCTTACATGCATTTTTGTCCAACTGAATTTCTGATTTGATAGTTTTGAATTTTTACTTGATTTGAGGAATGGAACTGATGTGATGTGAGTCAAAATAATTAAAACTATTTCTGAAACTAGTCTGTTATTTTCTTGCCTGTTGCTTGCTATTTTCTTAGGGCTTAGTGATTTTTTTTCCCCTCATATTGATTTAATTTAATGCCACAATATAAAGGCATGTTTTGTTTGTTTGTGTGTTTGTTTTACACTCAACAAAAATATAAACGCAACACTTTTGTTTTTGCTCCCATTTTTCCTGAGATGGACCCAAAGATCCAAAATTCACTCCAGATACACAACACTACCATTTCTCTCAAACATTGTTCACAAATCTGTCCAAATGTGTGACAGCGAGCACCTCTGCCCCGCCGAGACAATCCACCCCACCTCACAGGTGCGCCACATCAAGATGCCGATCCGACATCATGACCAGTGCACATGTGCGCCCCAGACTGCCCACAATAAAAGGCCACCCCGAAATGTGCATTTTTTTTTATTTTTTATTTTTTGCTTTATTGGGGGTCTGGGGACTCGCATAGAGTTTATCAGATTGTCAAGAGTCAAGTGTTAATAAAGTAAAATAAATATGTACCTTAATATTAAACAAGTAATATATAACTTTTCTTTTTGTGTATTATTGATTTATTATTATTCTGTTAATATTTTAGTAATTGTAATTTTAATCATTTGCATTACAACCCTGCAACTTCACCCGCTGCTCCTTCTTAATACCTCCTGATTTCCATAATGGCCCCACGACTCCTCAGTATTGATCACAGCTTCCAGGACCGTTTATACCATTTCGACCAGCGCCACCAAAACTCTATTTGACTACAGCCAAGTCATGAAATTATTATGTAGATGAAGCAAAATAAAGGAAGAGAGAGGGAATAGAGGGAGACAAATGAGAGTGAGAGAGGTAGGGAGATAGAAACAAAGAGAGAAAGAGAGAGTCGGACAGACAGAGGAAGAAAGAGAGCAGGAGAGAAAGAGAAAGAGCGAGAGAGAAAGAGAGAGAGAGAGAGAGAGAGAGAGAGATGCACTAATGGAGGAGAAGAAGGGCGCTCTGATTAGCCAGCGGTAGGGCTTATGAGACTCTCCCTATATCGATTATAATGGGCACTCAAAACACAGTGACATACAGCTCTGGGAAAAAATAAGAGACCACTGCATTTTCAGCGTCTGTTGAATTCCAACACAAACACAAAGTTGAGCTACTTCAGTTGTGAAAGACTTGTGGAGAGCATGCCAAGACGCATGAAAACTGTGATTAAAAATAAGGGTTATTGCACCAAATATTGATTTCTGAACTCTTCTTAGAAAGAAAGAAAGTCCCACAGTGGGGAAATTCCATTAAATTCCAATTCTGCATTTAACCCATCCTGTTGTAGGAGCAGTACATTACTGCGCCCGGGGACCATCTCCATGATCTTCTTGCTTCGGTTTGGTCAGGACCTAAGCTGGAGGATTTACCTATGGTGCATGTTTTGGGTTGATGGGGAAACCGGAGTGCCCGGAGGAAACCCACCCAGACACGGGAAGAACATGCAAACTCCACACAGAACACACACAGAAAGGTCTGGGCGACCCGGGGATCAAACCCAGAACCTTCTTGCTGTGAAGCAAGAGCGCTACCCATTCAGCCACCGTGCCGCCAAGTGTAAACATTAGTATTATGTTGTTTTAAAATTTGATCTTGTTTCTTTGCATTGTTTGAGGTCTGAAAACATGTATCTTTTTTGTTATTTTGACCATTTGTCATTTTCTGCAAATAAATGCTCTAAACGATAATATTTTTATTAGTGTTTCAGGTGATTAAAAAAATTAATCTAATTAATTACAGGATTTGCAATTAATTAATCTAATTAATTGCATTTTTAAATAAAAAATTTTAGGTGGTTTATTGTGCTCTCCCACAGTGCAAAAAAGGTGTCAAACGTGCGATGTATAGTGGTACAGTGAAAAGACTGCAGACTTCCCCTTTAAGTCTTTAAGTTTTTCAGTCTTTCTCTCCGTGCACACAAGACAAGACCCCCATTCCCCCTCCCACCCTACATAACATTCATTCAAAAGCTCATTTACACCATTCCACTATTAAATGGCGAATATTTCTGGGGCCAAAAGGAGAGCATGTACAGTATTTTATTGATTTATTTATTTGATAGGGAAAATGCACATTAATGAACATAAGTATAAAACAAATGTAAATATGCCGATTTTTAGCTACAAAGCAGTAGCTTTCATGCAATGTCAATAAATAATATACAAAGCTTCAAATATACAGAGAATACAAATAATTGCCCGAAATAATTGCCCGAAATAATTTCCCGTGCAAATTACTCATGGCTCACATGACCCCTGGAACCCGTGGGTTTGACAGATCGCACCAGATTGCACCGCGGGAGGAGGAAGAAGGCAGCCTCGCGGTAAGTAAATGATCAGGTTTAGCGATTTGGATGGGCAAAACTGGCGCTTCTAAGTGTGCAGCCTTAGTCATGGCAGAACACGCTGGAGAGGTTATCGGAATTGAAAAGGGTTCGGCGTGCGGAGCGCAGCAGATACGGAAACGGGCACGCGCGTCTTCACGTGCTCTCCCCGGGGACAAGACGGACCTGCTCCGTCACGTTTTTATAAATAAACTTGCCTATCAAAGGCCCCGCACGCCAAATTTAAAATGCGCGCGCATTGAATTGCCGCTCATAATTAATTGCGTTAATTTTTATAACGCGTTAATTAGATTAATTAATTACACCGCAAATTAACACGTTAAACTGACAGCCCTAATTTTTATTTGGAATTTCGGGGAAATGTTGTCAGTAGTTTATAGACTCAAACAAAAATGTTCCTTTTGCCCAAACACATACCTATAAGTAGTAAAATCAGAAAAGTTGATAATTTTGCAGTGGTCTCTTATTTTTTCCAGAGCTGTAGATTTTATACATTTGAACCAAGGGCAGCAGTAAATGTAAAACAGCCAAACTCAGGTACAGCGGTCTGAGTAAAGGAGGTTTTGTGAACAGGTTCTTTGGGGGGCATACTGAATAATACATTTGGATTTGTGTGTGTATATAGAAGTTTAGAACAGCTTTAGATAGTCATTCTATTTGAAGTGCATTGTGTATCATTTCTGGTAGAGAGTCCACCACCTGCTTATGTCCATGGGGATGTGTTTGTCTGGCCTGGAATGTTCCACAGTACGGTATTAACTTGGCTATTTTGCATTTATTCAATTTCAGGTGTTTCTATTGCTTACAATACCATGAATCACAGATCTGACCTGTATATTGGCCTAATTTCGGTTCATTTCCGCTTATCGTCATGGACTTAGATGAGTTTAATGCTTTATCGTGGAAAAATCCAGGCAAAGCAATTACAGCTCCACGGAGACGAGCAGTCTCAAGAAAAGTTACACAGTCCACCTTTAACAAGTATTTTTTTGTAATTCTTAATTTAGGAAGAATGAATAAGGCTATGGCAACTCAATGCTTGACACTGTGTTTCAAATGTTGTCAATATTTAATGATTTTTTAAATTTTTTTCCTTCTTTTTTTCATACAGATGTCATTTTCAGTCTAGAGGTACTGCTTTGAGAAGCTAGAATTGATAGTGTCCTGAGCGAGACTGCCCTAAGGGAGGAGTTATAGATGTAACTTGAGTGGCCTTTATTTAATTGTTAGGTTCATTTGCGGTTTTTATTTTTTATCTTTTTTTTTTTATCTTCTTATTGTTCTCTGTCAGTCTCTCCCTCACAGTATTGGTCTTTATAGGCAATCGTTGTTTTTTTTTACCAAACACCACTTATGCACAAATTATACGTATACTTAGTTGAAGGTGCACTATGTAACTTTTTGGTTGGGGGTCCGTCACCTGCTTGTTCCACAGTATGACATTAAACTGTTCTACCTTACATTTATTAAATTACAGGTGGTTTTATAGATAAAAAATACCTAATAATAATCATAATAATACATAGTACTTGTATAGCGCTTTTCATGACACTCAAAGACGCTTCACATAGATCCAAACACAAACGAACACAAATGAAAGAAAGAGATAAACAGAAGATGCAGTTATTTAGGCAGTTTTGAACAGGTGAGTTTTTAGGGCTTTTTTTGAAGATGGGGAGTGTAGATGAGTCTCTGGTGTGTTTGGGCAGGGAGTTCCAGACCAGAGAAGGCCTTATCCCAGGTCTTATGTTTAGTCCTGGTGGGGGGCGACAGGACGTTGGCGTCATCTGATCTGAGGGCACGGGCGGGGGTGTGGCGGTGAAGGAGCTCAGGGAGGTCGGAGGGGGGGGCAGGTTATGGAGGGACTTGTACACGATGTTGAGGAGTTTGAATGGATATGGATAATTCCCTCAGCAATTGGATATGCTGAGGGATGGGGAGCCAGTGGAGATCTTGAGGACAGGAGTGATGTGTTCACAGGAGAAGGTGCGAGTGAGGTGGCGGGCAGCAGACCTAGAAAAACAGGCTTTCTGAATATGAAAGGGGTCGCCTCTTTACAGATCTGAACTTTAACTTCTGTTCTGGTCTGGTTTGGTCTCCGTGAAGACAAAAAGGTTTAATACCATACTGTGAAACATTCCAGACAAAGCAATAACATCTCATGAAGAAATGTTTTTGACAGACTCTCCACTAATGCACATTACATTCATTACGATAGCAGAAGACAACTTTGTTCGAGACAGTAAAAATCAGGCACAGCGTTTTTAATACACATACAAATTAAACATGCTGTGGCCCGCTGCTCTTAGCTGTACTGAGTGTCTGGCAAAAAAAAAAACACATTAGCAAAAGAATCAAATGGGTAATGGATGGAGAGGGAGGGAAGGATAAAAAAATAAAGTAAAATTGGAACCTCACTCAATTATTATTTTTCAAATTTCTTTTTAATTTTCCACCCTTTCCCCTTATTTCTTTTTTTCTGTGTTAAGAACAACAGAATCCATTCTTATTGTCACATCACCCCCTTCAAACCTTGATGTATTCCCTCAAATCAAACTATCTTATGTCTTTGTTGTTTGTATTGTCTCTAATAGCACAATAAAAAAATAAATAAAATGCTATTCACTCCATGTTAGAACACACATTTAGAGTGGCAACCCCAGACAGCAATGATCGCATGGATTCTAATAGTGGATATTTTGCTATTATTGAACTTGTCGTGACTTGTCAAATCACACTCGTAACACAAAAACGCATATCCGTTCATACAAATTCGTACCAACATAAAAGAAAGTGTACAGAATGTAAGTATGATTGAACTGCCAGCGCTCCAAAACAATTCCCTCCAAATGCACACTTGAGTGAACATGATATATGGGAACATTACAGCTGTGAGCATTACACTGTGTTGTGATTATTGAACACGCCAGTCCCAGCGTGTGCATTCCTCTTTTAGCTGTCTCTGTTTGGAACTTCAGCCCAGTTCACTTTGGTTACCCTGGGCCCTTTTACCCTTTTACCCCTTTTTTTTCAGACTAATACAAATGACTTATTGGGGCACATGAACACTGAACACTAATTACACACCAATCAAGTGACTTAACATAATATTATGGTGGCAAGATTTTTCTCTACTCCATTGAATTCCCTCTTAAATGGAAGTGCAAGTCACAACAGCCAGTGCAGCCAAAACTGTCTTTTCTTTTTTAAAGGTGCAGTAACTTTTTGAGGGGTCTGGGGCCCACTTAACCTTGCACAGCAAGATGGATTCTCACAATATTTGTGACTTCACAAATTCAGTGTGCCTGCTGTAAGGTTAATTGTGTGGGCAGACCAATCAAAGAGCAGTATTTTGTGTGGAAGCCATGAGTCCAAGCGTCCAAAAGAACGAAGTACCCTGAAATGCGCCATTACCTGCGATTTACACCGGGAGCATCAGCTACGTGTATAGTAGGTAGAGCTGCATACGCACGTACTTTTAAAAGCACGCTGCAGCTTCAATTTACACCAGAGTATGACGCCAGCCTCTGTTTTCTCATGTCTAAACACTAAACTTTTTACATTTCTTATGTATTCATTGTGGATTTGATAAATTATGTTTTAAATCACAAAACAAAAGTTGACGACAAGAAAGACGATGCTTTGCAGCGATAACAAGCTGTATCTGAGGTGCTGCATTAATGAGGCTACTCATCATTTAACTTTTGCTGTATGCACCACACGCCTTTTCCTTCAGAAGTTGTTAAATTGTAAAATTGCTATCTGATGCCGTAAAGTGTTTTATATTTATCCTTCGCAGCTGTAAACTTTCCGTAGTCCATCACGAGTCATTCGCTGAGCTCCTGGATGCGACGCAGTGTTTACGCAACTGTACTGGTTTTAGAGAACGTATTTTGACACCACGCACTTACTTCCTGTCTTGCCCCTGATAGAAAGCCTCCATTGATGCTGAAAAAATAGAATTCTAACCTAATTTGAGCTGCGCGTAGCATAATGACGGCCGTTGGACGCACATATGACACTGCTGGTGAAATCTGTCTGACCGGTTAAAATAGAAAATACCTGTGCGTATGCTGTTAATGCTTTGGTGTAAATTGAGTTAATGTTCTGGAAAGCACTAACCACAAATTATTTAATAGATAAGAAAGAGGCACTAATATGGTGTTGTAAACCATTTTGCATTGCTTGAATGATCAGACCATGACATGTTTATTCTATATATCTGAAAAAACTATAAACTATAAATAAACATTGCCTTTTGCAGTGGTAAAGACATAGCCTACATGGTTCAAACATGAATGATAGCTCTGGGGTAGAATTGGTTTGTTTTTTGCTCTCAAATCCACCCAAAATCCACACAGGGTTTTCCACAAAATGGCTGTTACCAAAGTATGGCCTAGTTTTCAGCTCCTGGTTGAATTGCGTCGGCAACTGTGTTTGACCTGTGTTTCCGGGGCTTCAAGAACTGGAAACAGTCTCATTTGGAGGTACAATTTATTCATAAGCCTCTATTCTCCAGTGCTGCGTTAAGCACACTGTGGGCGTAAAAGGGGCTGAGGTGCCTGTACTGCAGTGATGTGTGAGACAGCCATGTGTCACAGAGCTTGATTTCTCTGATTATGTCTCCAGCAGAGGCCAGCTCAGAGCAATCACTCAAATAAGCCTTGTCCCATTCACTTCAAATGAAACAGAGCAGAGCCTGAGCAACACCAGTGATTGGACAACCTGACAGCACTCGAACCCAGAGCCGAGTGTGTTTATGGAGAAAGGACCACACCGCTGTGTGTGTGCTGATAAATCACATGCTTATCCATTAGAAGGGACAGGTGCAAAGGTGCATTGTGTAACTTCTCTGGTGGAGCATCCATTACCTCCTCATTTCCATTGAGATGCTGTTGCTTTGTCAAGAATGCTTCAAAGTATTGCATTACAGGTATCTATCGCCATGGAGACAAAAAAGTGACACCAATAAGCAAAGTTACATGTCAGTTCTGTAGAGAGGCAACCTTGTTCATGTTTTTTGAATCAATATAAACACCTTTAATTGAATAAATGCAATATAGATCAGTTTAATGCTACTGTTGAACATTTCAGGCAAAGCAATAACAGTCAGAAAAAAAAAAGTTGGAAAAAAGTCAGATGACAGACCCTCCAACAGAAAAGTTACACAATGCACATTTCTAACATTTCTAAGATAACATTCAAAAAACCCCTGTACTCGATTTTTACCATGTATCTGAGCAAAACTGTCTTGCCTCAGTAGAAATATATTGTATTAGTAGCTCTTGGGGTCAAAATAAGTCTGCTGTGTACAGTTTGTATCTAATTATATTTTTTGTCTAATAATCAGGAAGTGTGCGTTAGCTTGTTAGTTGTTGTTAGCTTTACCATAATGACAAAACTCTGCTCTGGCTTCTTAGAGTTGTAAAAATCACGTATAAACTCATTGATTACAAGGCCTCTGTGATCACTGATTATATAAACTTCTGCAATGGTACTTGCATTCCGGCCAAAACAATTAAGAAATTTCCCAATATCAGGCCTTGGGTTACTCCTCAACTTAGACAAAGTTTGGGAAAGAAATACAAAGCATTCAAGGAAAATAATCTGGCTGATATGAAACTGGCAAATCGGGAGGTCAAAAATATGGTACTGAAGGCAAAACTGAAATACAAGGACAGATTGGAAAGGGAATTCTCTAACATGAACACAAAACAAGCATTCCATAAGGTACGCACATTAGCAGGTTGTGAACCCAAACCCATTGCATAAACAGTTACAGACACAGCACAGTTTGTGGAAAAGCTCAATACATTCTATGCTTGTTTTGATGAGGTGGATTATTCTGCTGAATGTGAGAGATTCCTGAGAGAACTTCCAGCAGCTGACCAGGATACACTACTCCCTTTTACAGTGGAGGACATGAGGCTCCAGCTCAGCAGGTGCAAGCTGAGCAAAGCCCCCGGTCCTGATGGCATCTCAGCTAAGGTATTGAAGAACTGCACACAGGAGCTAACTCCTGTTCTTCCCTCCCTGTTCAACGAAGTCTTTGTCACAGCCACCATTCCAACCATCTGGAAAACATCCATAACAATCCCCGTACCCAAGAAACCCAGGCCTATGGAGCTCAATCACTACCGACCTGTGGCACTCACATCCATCATAATGAAGTGCCTAAAGAAACTGCTGCTGAACATCATCTTGCCGGTTATTAGTCTGCAACTACTAGACCCACTCCAATTTGCTTATAAAGCAAGGAGGGACACGGAAGATGCTGTAGCCTGGGTGCTGCACCTCCTCCTCCAGCACCTAGACTCTCCAGGACACTTCGTCCGGATCCTCTTCATGCATTTCAGCTCAGCCTTCAACTCCATCCAGAGGCACCTGATGACCTAGAAACTGCAACAACTCAATATCTCCTCCAGACTAATCCATCTCATCCATAACTTCCTGAGCAACAGACAGCAGGTTGTACAGTTGGGCGCGACCACATCCTCTGCCCTCACCATAAACAGATGTGTGCTTAGCCCATTTCTTTATACTCTCCAAACAAATGACAATATTAGTCCCTCCGCAAACATAACATACCTCAAATACTCAGATGACACTGCTATCCTTGCCTTGCTCAAAGACAATAATTCAGTTATGCACTATTACAACACAATCATGAAATTCACCAAGTGATGCAGTGACAACCATCTCCACCTCAACGTCAGTAAAACAAAGGAGCTCATTTTCAACCCCCCCACCACAGCCACCCATCATCATTAGCAGCCAGACAGTAGAGACAGTGGACACTTTCAAATATCTCAGAGTCACAATAGACAATCCACTTACATTTGATCAGCATATCACGGGCATTTACAAAAGAAGCCATCAACGATTGTCAGTAATCAGAAAACTCAAAGGACTCTATGAATGAATTTCCCTTTGGTCTAGTCTAATAGTCTAAGGCTATTGCAATGTATAATTATGATGCTCAGAATGCATAAGGTAAGTGAGGAATAACTTTGGACCACAACAAAAAATTTAAAATTTAATTTTTCTGTGTAATCCCTCTGTTGTCCAGGTAGAAATCATAGCGAATGAGAAATTCTGTCAACTGGACAGAAGTTTTTAATTGAAGATGTTTCACAGCTCATCCTGAGTTGCTTCTTCAGCCTTATATCCCTTTAGACAGATATAAGGAAGTGTCCACCAGCAATTTGAATTTCTCTTTTGCTATTCTGTTTTTCACAACTTTAAGACTGTAAAAATCAGGAACAGCACCTTTAATGAAAAAAAAGGATGTAAATTCCCTTGGCTTAATTGTATTTATGTATTTACCATATTTTACCATAGACAAAACATTGTTAACTCTATTGTATTCTCTATGTAGATTAAATCACAAACGGGAAGTTAATTATATTATATTATATTTTATGAATGTGCATTTTGTAACTGCCTTTAAATGAAACCTCTGCCTGCTGCACTGTTGTTATTCGATTTAGCATGTCTTTTCCCATGTCCTATAAGAGTAGAGAGAATCCTACCAGCAGTATAACATTTCTTCAACTAAAAAATAAAATAAAATTTGATTTCTATTAAATTTATAAACACAAACATTTCAGCACATGGCATCCTCTGGCAGGAAATATAAAGTAATGATCTGATACTTTATACACATAAGCTATCATATTGAGGTCTGCCATCTGCACAGGCTGACTGCCACATGCTCTCTCACATACATTCAGAAGTATTTTTAGTTCTCCTTATAGATGCAGAGAGCAGCAATTAGTTACTTCACTCCTCACTCAGAGCTGCTGTGTTATGCTAAAGGGAAAACTCATGTACAGCCTCCATCTGAGCATTTCAACTGAGCCACTGCAGACCACAAGGTATTTAGGAATATACGATGGGCTATCTTGACCAAGCATTTCATTGTAAAAGCGTACACACTGAAGATTCTGTATTATGCAACATTTACTCTTGTGATTTTTTAGTTAGGTTATAATGTTGTTACCTCATCAAAAACATAGCTGGAGTTGCGTTTTGTTTCATTCATACACGTTAAGCCTTTACTATTTCCAAAGCTCAAAATCCTCTGCCCCAGCTTGTGATGCCATGTAGTCAGGTCTGGACTGGGACAAAAAATGGCCCTGGCATTTTTGGCTTAGACCGGCCCCTCATAATTAGTCCTGGATTAGTCCTGGTTCAGACCTGATTTAGTCCTGATTTAGACCTGATTAGTCCTGGTTCAGTCCTGATTTAGTCCTAGTTTAGTCCTGGTTCAGTCCTGATTTAGTCCTGGTTTAGTCCTGGTTCAGACCTGATTTAGTCCTGATTTAGTCCTGGTTCAGACCTGATTTAGTCCTGATTTAGACCTGATTAGTCCTGGTTTAGTCCTGGTTCAGACCTGATTTAGTCCTGATTTAGATGTAATTAGTCCTGGTTTAGTCCTGGTTCAATCCTGATTTAGTCCTGGTTTAGTCCGGGTTCAGTCCTGATTTAGTCCTGGTTTAGTCCTGGTTCAGACCTGATTTAGTCCTGATTTACACCTGATTAGTCCTGGTTTAGTCCTGGTTCAAACCTGATTTAGTCCTGGTTTAGTCCTGGTTCAGACCTAAATTGTGGCCGGTCTCTAAGTAAAAAAAAAAAAAAAAAGAAGGGCATCGGCCCCTAGGACTGTCGGCCCACCGGGAAAATGCCCGGTATGCCCGATTACCAGTCCAGGCTTGCATGTAGTGGTAGTTTTCAAATTAACAGCTACTTTTACCTTTAAATGATCCTAGTGAAGGTGTATGGACTTCCTATATTACCACATGACCTCACAAGGTGGAACAGAGTCTTTTCAGGTAAGTTTGTGATGAGGAAACAACATTATAACAGATCAGAAAATAGTGTAATATGGGCTCTTTGATCTAACTCAAATGAAGCGACTTGAGAGGGATTTAAAGTGCGTAAATGACAGGTTTTCATGTTTTTCTAATTATTACTTGCTTTGGTGGATTAGTAGCTGTGGTATTTTATTTTATTTTATGTCAGTTAAGTGTGGAAAAAAGGTTGACAGTTTAAACATGTATTTAACAAAATAAAGGTGTTGTTATCTTTATTAGTCTAATCCCTACTGTGTAATTTAGAAAAGTCAAGAAAAGTCTTATTAAAATTACACATAACCACAATATACAGCTCTGGAAAAAAATAAGAGGTAGGTACGTATTTGGGCAAAAGGAACATTTTTGTAAATTCCAAATCAAAATATTATGATTTAGAGCATTTATTTGCAGAAAATGACAAATGGTTAAATTAACAAAAAAGATACAAACCTCAAACAATGCAAAGATGCAAATTAATTTTAAAACAACATAATACTAATGTTTACACCCCAAAAGTTCAGAAATCAATATTTGGTGCAATAACCCTTATTTTTAATCACAGCTTTCATGTGTCTTGGCATGCTCTCCACAAGTCTTTCACATTGTTCTTAGGTGACTTTATTCCACTCCTGGTGCAAGAACTGAAGTAGCTCAGCTTTGTGTTTGTGTTGGAATTCAACAGACGCTGGAATGGAATGGCTGTAATACATGTAGAGATGCTGATTTCAGGAAAAAAATGCATCCATCCATCCATCCATTTTCTTCCGCTTATCCGGGGCCGGGTCGCGGGGGCAACAGTCTAAGAAGGGACCTCCAGACTTCCTTCACCCCGGACACTTCCTCCAGCTCCTCCGGGGGGACCCCAAGGCGTTCCCAGGCCAGCCGGGAGACATAGTCCCTCCAGCGGGTCCTGGGTCTTCCCCGGGGCCTCCTCCCGGTGGGACATGCCCGGAACACCTCCCGAGGGAGGCGTCCAGGAGGCATCCGGAACAGATGCCCGAGCCACCTCAGCTGGCTCCTCTCCACGTGGAGAAGCAGCGGCTCTACTCCGAGCTCCTCCCGTGTGGCCAAGCTCCTCACCCTATCTCTAAGGGTGCGCCCAGCCACTCTGCGGAGGAAACTCATTTCGGCCGCTTGTATCCGCGATCTCGTCCTTTCGGTCATTACCCAAAGCTCATGGCCATAGGTGAGGGTAGGAACGTAAATTGACCGGTAAATGGAGAGCTTCGCCTTTTGGCTCAGCTCCCTCTTCACCACAACGGTCCGGTACAACGACCGCATCACTGCCGACGCTGCACCGATCCGCCTGTCAATCTCACGCTCCATCCTCCCCTCACTCGTGAACAAGACCCCGAGATACTTGAACTCCTCCACTTGAGGCAAGGACTCTCCACCCACCCAGAGAGGGCAAACCACCTTTTTCCGGTCGAGAACCATGGCCTCGGATTTGGAGAAAAAAATGCAGTGGTCTCTTATTTTTTTCCAGAGCTGTATTAACATAGCATATAAATTACAACCACATTAAATCAAGTCTACCACCTGCCTGTCTCTGTACCCATGGAAACAGGCAGGTCCACCAGGCCGGTCAGATCAGATGTTGTGGAGAGGTGACCTGGCTCACAGTAAGAATGTATTTTTCAAGGTACTTTCAGCAATAAAAGCACAACCCTGCATAATTGAACAAATGCAAAATAGACACAGATATAACGCCATACTGTGTGACATTTCAGACAAAGCCTAAAGCCTCCATGGGATAACCAAGTAATGGAACCACCAACAGAAGGTTACACAGAGTCCCTTTAACTGGAAGCTGTAGAGAGCACGTTTCTGTTTTCGTACTGAACTGAGTGGCCTATTAGTATGTATTAGAATGGTAGAAAAACATCAAACGCAATGGCTTCCTGTGCGTGTTAGCATTCATAGCCACATCCTCGTTCTTTAAGCGCTCGGGGCCTGCTCTGTGCACAGATTTGCTGACAACACAGTGGGGAGGAGCGAGGAGAGGAAATGAGAACAGTGTTACCCCAGTCAGGATGGCAAATATGCTAACCTCACCAAATGGAATAAATTGGAAATCACCGGAGTCTTTTTGCCATATGAGGTAAGCTGAATAGCAGATAATTAGGTGGAGGGGAAAATAACAAAATGCACAGTAACAAATCTCTGAGCAGGGCACATGCTGTGAGGAGAGGGGTGATTGGGTACTGTAAATGTGTGCGTTACCGTTATATATAGGTGTCTCGTTGTACAGTACAGGAGTGGTTTCCATGGTGATTTGTCATCCAATTACAATGCATGAACACAATGAAGAAACTGTCCTTTCTTTTCAAGCTATTGTGATAATTATATGTGACAAAAGCTATTAATAAAAATGACAGCCAGAGAATGGACAGTGCTGTGTGCAAAACTCAAGGGTCAACCATGCACATACAGCTCTGGAAAAAATAAGAGACCACTGCAAATTGATTTTACTACTTATAGGTATGTGTTTGGGCAAAAGGAATGTTTTTGTTTGAGTCTATAAACTACTGACATTTCCCCCAAATTCCAAATAAAAATATTATCATTTAGAGCATTTATTTGCAGAAAATGACAAATGGTCAAAATAACAAAAAGATACATGTTTTCAGACCTCAAACAATGCAAAGAAACAAGATCAAATTCATTTTAAAACAACATAATACTAATGTTTACACTTAAGAAGAGTTCAGAAATCAATATTTGGTGCAATAACTCTTATTTTTAATCACAGCTTTCACGCGTCTTGGCATGCTCTCCACAAGTCTTTCACATTGTTCTTGGGTGACTTTATTCCACTCCTGGTGCAAGAACTGAAGTAGCTCAGCTTTGTGTTTGTGTTGGAATTCAACAGACGCTGGAATGGAATGGCTGTAATACATGTAGAGATGCTGATTTCAGAAAAAAATGCAGTGGTCTCTAATTTTTTTTCCAGAGCTGTA
Organism: Paratrypauchen microcephalus; assembly: GCA_036785185.1. Lineage (NCBI taxonomy): Eukaryota > Metazoa > Chordata > Actinopteri > Gobiiformes > Gobiidae > Paratrypauchen > Paratrypauchen microcephalus. Next base: position 5,351,294 of record JAVJIX010000005.1, on the reverse strand, counting down.
GAATCATGTTGGAGTATCAGGACACAAAGAACTGTATGCTTTTTGTTTTGTTTTTTTAAACAATAATCAAATAGAGTTTCTATCATAGACTGTATAAAGAAGTAGACTAAGGGAATGTGACGTCACCCATAGCGTCCTCCAGTCAAATGAAGCTCACAATGCTAGCGGTTATAGGAGCGAATTTGGAGCCAGGTCCATATTAGTAATAGACATTTATTAACAGGCAAAATAGGGTAAAGATAGAGTCGATAGAGCCGGAAGCACCCCCATGAACACTTCCTATTTGGAATGCCGCGGCTAGGTTAGCTATGTCCATTTATATATACAGTTTATGGTTTAGATGTTTTGAATTTGAGCTGATCCAATAACAGTTACCACAACACGTGTCTACCATGAAACCTCTCATCTGCATCTTCCCATAACTTGTGTCTTCCTCTAGTCCAGCAGTTCTAACCAGAATCCAATGTCCAATGTCCATGTTTACATCCTGTGTTATTATCCAATATAGAACCAATACACACTTTCATACGGACATAATTTAAACCGATGTTTAAACCAAAGTACATTTCCCTTTAGCTCCTGTCTGCATGCAACTTTTCTGCTTTTTAATACAAGAAAGCATAATTCATTCACTCCCCATACTCGGTGATGGGTTAATCTACTTCTGTAGCCACAATTTCAATCTGCGCAAACAACCTCTTTGACCTTATCTTGCACATCAAAATGAATTCTTATGATAGTACACAAACAAACTCACAAGAATCCATCTTGAACCGCTTCCGCTGCTCCATTTTGGGATTGTCCATTGATCTTACTGATTGGACCAATCATATAGCTTCTCTGTGGAATTATAAACAGAGGAAAGTAGGTTTTTGTGTATTTTGAAAATGTCTGCACTGGTTATAGGACTTTGGGCTCTCTTAGGGGATCAGATTCTCTTGGATCAGTTCATATCAAAGAGTCTGTCTACTTCTTCAAAGCTTGTGATGTCATGTAGTTGTAGTTTTCAAGTCAACAGCTCCCGTAGTGAGCAGTAGAGACGGGCAATTCCAGGGTTGATATTGTCCGAATGATTTTAGAGAAGATGTATGGAGTTTAAAAATACTGTATAACCACATGACATCACAAAGTGGAACAAACTGTTTTCTGTTTTAGAGAAGAACTCAGCCTAAATATGTAGTGTTAAACATGTGTGAATGAAACAAAACACAACTCCAGGTATGGTTTTGATGAAGAAACAACATTAAAACAAATTACTCTACAAATTACTGATGTTTTCAAAAATGTCAACAAGAACATTATTCCTCTAAGGGCTAAATATACTCTCCATAATCCACCCTATTAAAACTGTACTTGTATTGCGTCACTATCAAAGGCTGTGAGACATCTGCACTAACCCCGGGTGGTTTCTTCGACTTCGACTCTGAGAAAAATAACCACTGTAATTAGCACGTAGCCACAGTGAGCCTCTTGTACACAAAGCACACTTTACATTCTCCACCAGAGCTGAGGTTTTGACAAATGAGCTCTGGTGACTTTAGCTAAGCGGGTGGAGTGAATCTTGCAGAATCATGAGAGACATTTTGTGCGAGCAGTGAAGGAAAGTCCAGGACTGAACATAAACCTGCTGCTGCTGGGCTACAAATGAAGCAGGTGCCACCGCCTACACACTCAGGTTGGCGGAGTTATAAAGGAAGTCAGACAGCAGCCATTTTGAAGTTATAGTAAATGCAAAAAGTTGGATGAGAGGAACGCTAGAACTTACTAGAAAGTAGATTTAACTTAGTGTCAGAAAAATAACCTCTGAAAATACAGATGAGTTCAGTGAAGAACCACAGCAAACACATATTTAAATTTTACTTGCACAAGGGAAGACAGACGTCAGACAGAGTGGTCAGTTACCTTCTCCGCTGGGGTGTTCCTTCTTGCACCTTTTGTTAATTCACAGATGGTGTACACAAATATGCAAATTTCAAATGATAAAACAAAGTGACTTCTTTCCCAGAAACTCAACTTTCCCAGAAATTCAACAACCTTGACATTTGCAGCTGCAGGTTACAATGCCCCTTTTTTCAAAGCTCCCATCCTGGATTTTCTAACTCCCTTTCCTGACATCCCATAATGCTGAAATACAATATTCCAATTAAATTTGTTCAAAATACATGAAGCAATGATAACACATCTATAATTATTCTAACACGTAGACAGTTCAATTTTAAAATGATTAAAAAGACATATAAACTGAAAAGTCATCTGATTTATGGCTGAACACGGTCCCTTTAAGATAATCTTTAAATGATCTTATAATGAGATTCTGGTGTGCATGTAAACATAGCAAGTGATATTGGAAAAATTAATTAGACTAAAGGAATGAGCAATCGCTTCTAAGCATTAGCGTGACTAACATTTCCACATATAACAGTATTTACTGGTCAGCATTCAAATTAGACTTACAAACGTTATTGATCCACAATTAGTTTTGGACACACCAATGTTGAAACAGTTTGTCTAGTACAATGTGTGCATTTTAATTTGGACCAATTTGTAGTGATTAGTGGCTCATTAAGAAAGATTCTGCAGTGCGCACAAGTTGCAGCAGAGTTTGTTCATAGAGCATTAGCTAGTAGTTAATTAGCACTAAGCTCTCCACTTCCAGGCTACTGTCATGGTGAGCCTTTATGTGTTTATATCTGTCATTAATTACTGACATTTCACTATAATGATCCAGAATGATATTTTAGTAGCCAATTGTGAGAGTAATAATTTGAACAAAGAGGAATAAATTCACATTGCCTAGCAAATCCAGAATGATATGTCTCTGTTTTATTGATACAGACAATATACAGCTCTGGAAAGAAAAATAAGAGATCACTGTAAAATTATCAGTTTTTTCTGATTTTACTACTCATAGGTATGTGTTTGGGCAAAAGGAACATTTTTGTTTGAGTCTATAAACTACTGACAACATTTCCCCCAGATTCCAAATAAAATATTATCGTTTAGAGCATTTATTTGCAGAAAATGACAAATGGTCAAAATAACAAAAAGATACATGTTTTCAGACCCCAAACAATGCAAAGAAACAAGATCAAATTCATTTTAAAACAACATAATACTAATGTTTATACTTAAAGGGACAGTGTGTAAGATTTTTACCCATTAATTACATAAATTGAAGATACCCATTCAAAAATACAGTGTTTTCCAAGCCTTTTCACTTCCATCATGAAATCAAAGTATTCTTTTGGACTTAGATATAGTCACATAAAAGGGGGATCTTCCCCATATAGAGGCAGCCATTTTGAATACGAGAGCCGCAGAAGGACATTTGGGCTCATCCTTTGCCTAGGCTCCTGCTAGCGCCTGCTCAGCCGCGCTGCCTGAGGGAGCGGAGGAGCGAAGGAGAGAAAGGGAAGGGGAGGGGGGAAGGGGGAGCCTCGTGATTTTGGGTAAACAGAGAAAGGGAAGGGGAGGGGGGAGCCTCGTGGTTTTTTGGTAAACAAGACAGGCTGCTGTATCACACGTCGTAATAACACGTGTTTTGGACTAAATTGTTTTACAGGATTTTATTCGCTGGATCCTTACGGACAGATTGAGAGCAAGTTTATGGTGAGAGTTTGACCTGTCCAGAGCCTTCAAAGGTAAGCTAAGTAACAAACCTCGTTTTGTGCTTTTCTGTATAAAAGCCCCATGTGCTCGGGGAGTGATTGTTGTGCAGGGAAATGAATTGCATAGTCAAAAAGAGGAGACTGTAAGGTTTCATTTGATGTGTAGAGTGTCATGCTACACGATCAGGAATGTGTGTTTTCATGCGTTTTTCATGCGTTTTATTTATACCGTAGTTGTCGGCGAGAGCTCGCACAGTGCCGGGTGCGCGCGGCTACGCGAGCTGTCTGCCTTACGGCGCGACCGGGTGACCCTCGAGGTCTGCCGTAGCCAAAAGAGGAAGTGGAATAGCTACTGTCCACCTATGCACCACGAATCCTACACACTGTCCCTTTAAGAAGAGTTCAGAAATCAATATTTGGTGCAGTAACCCTTATTTTTAATCACAGCTTTCATGCGTCTTGGCATGCTCTCCACAAGTCTTTCACATTGTTCTTGGGTGACTTTATTCCACTCCTGGTGCAAGAACTGAAGTAGCTCAGCTTTGTGTTTGTGTTGGAATTCAACAGACGCTGGAATGGAATGGCTGTAATACATGTAGAGATGCTGATTTCAGAAAAAAATGCAGTGGTGTCTTATTTTTTTCCAGAGCTGTAAGTCCGTTCCCCAGGACCTCTGTCACAGCTCTTTTCTGACACAATTAAAGCAAAGGAGCTCATTGGTCATCTATCTTTTACAAACCAAATCAAATTTCTCTCACCTCTGATTAGACAGAGTTTAGTGCTTCACTCATTAATTTGGCAAAAATCTATTTTTCAGTCCCTTGTTATATATATTTTTTCCTTCTAAGTAGCCATATTTATTTTTCGATATAAATGGATGATGCATGTCCCTAATTGGCTAATCCACCTGTCAATCACGCATCTGAAAACAGAGAAATTCATCAGACTCACATCTTCATAAAGTATTGTAGAAGTGTGTATCCCAGGCAAATGTTTACAATAATAATTATATTTTTAATTACTTAGTTCATTCCTGCACTTATTTGCACCGGCCACATGTGTCATTTTCTATCTCAATCATTTTAATTCTTAGAAAAGTGCACCATGGAAAAAAACAAACAAACAAAAACACTTGCATAGTACCCAACTCCACTGGGAAAACATGTCTTTTCTAACAGCACTGAATAACCTCATGCGAAACACTAATATAAAACAGGTGCTATAGTTGTCTGCACATGCCAACCTCGTGTTCTCTTTAAAACACAGTAATAATTCAAAAATCATCTCCTAAATGCGTTTAAGGCAGAGCAGGTTAAGTACCCATGGGTGTGGGTGGGCTGGGTGCTGTGCTCCCATGGGTGGGGATGTGAGAAGAGGCTGCCTGGCTGTTCAGATGAGTCGTGAACAGCAGGTCCTGGGGGAGGCACAGGGCTGCGTTCGACAGCAGGGGCCCCGGGAACGCTAATTAAAATGGTGGCAGAGAGCCCTCCTGTGTGCTGAGCATACATTAAAATACTTATGAAACCTCCCCTGCTTATACGGTGTTCTATACGGGGTTGTTCTTTATAGCGCTTGCAGTTTTCCATGTATTAAAATAGATATCGGGGAATATTTAAAGTTGTGTTAAATTAAGTTCTGCTGCTGAGTTTAAAATGCAAAATGTAGCATGACATTCTGTCTCATTTATCTTTATTTTGTTGTATTCTATTGAGCACATTGGACTAGAGTTGCCAAAAGTATGAGATACAAGATTCAATACTAAACGTGTTGAAACTAGATATTTGTAATAATAACAAAACAGTAGTCTTGACCTATATACAGCTCTGGAAAAAAAAATAAGAGACCACTGCATTTTTTTTTTTTTTTTCTGAAATCAGCATCTCTACATGTATTACAGCCATTCCATTCCAGCGTCTGTTGAATTCCAACACAAACACAAAGCTGAGCTACTTCAGTTCTTGCACCAGGAGTGGAATAAAGTCACCCAAGAACAATGTGAAAAACTTGTGGAGAGCATGCCAAGACGCATGAAAGCTGTGATTAAAAATAAGGGTTATTGCACCAAATATTGATTTCTGAACTTTTCTTAAGTGTAAACATTAGTATTATGTTGCTTTAAAATGAATTTGATCTTGTTTCTTGTTTGTTTGAGGTCTGAAAACATGCATCTTTTTGTTATTTTGACCATTTGTCATTTTCTGCAAATAAATGCTCTAAACGATAATATTTTTATTTGGAATTTGGGGGAAATGTTGTCAGTAGTTTATAGACTCAAGCAAAAATGTTCCTTTTGCCCAAACCACATACCTAAGTAGTAAAATCAGAAAAACTGATAATTTTGCAGTGGTATCTTATTTTTTTCCAGAGCTGTATGGACCTATGAGACCAAATCTTATAAAACCAAACCAAACCTTTTTTAAATATTACATTTTATTTAATTATGTTGACAAATTATTATTATTATTATTAGTAGTAGTAGTAGTAGTAGTAGTAGTAGTAGTAGTAGTAGTAGTAGTAGTAGTAGTAGTAGCCTAGTATTAGTATTATTAGTATTATTATTATTATTATTATTGTGATTAATTAATTAAGCCTCCATGTTAGCACTACATTGGGCATATTTAGCCTTTTACACTGCATTTTTCATCCACTACACTGTGTGCCCTGGACACACTGATGTGAGCTGCAATGCAGCCACCCACTCTCACGTTTGCTCAAGTTGGGCAAAGTGTCTTGCCCAAGGACACAATGGCCGAGCTGGAACTGAACCTAACCAATGAGCCTCTACTGCCAAATTCATAACTTATGAGGACAATTTGAAACCTCGAAACCAAGAAGGATCTGAAGATGAGCACAGCGCTCCTCAAACCACCAGTGTTATGTGTCATTGTATTCCCCTAACATGTAATATTCTATTTAATCCATATTTGAACGACTACATCTCTACTCACAGTGGTAGCATGTTTAGAATTCAGGGAAGGCGACTCACAAGGTTGCAGTTTATTTTAGCAGTACAAGAATGCAGGACATGTCGCCAGGGTCACTACAGTGGCAAAATAAAGTCGTCCCCTTCACCATATCTCTGCTCAGTTAAAAGAAACCAGGGAGGAGAAAAACAAACAAAGCTTTCCTTCACTCATATTTATCCAAAACCAGAATAATATTTTGTGTCATTTGTATTGAATGTGTGTATATTTGAAAGGTTGCCAGAGCAGAGGAACAGATGTAAATTTTTACTCTTACTGGCCTTCATAAGAAATGCACTGATTAAGATAAGAGACCGAGAGGAAGCAGAGGAGCCAGCCAAGTAGCAATAGAATTTAAGATGCAAACCATTAATAATATTTCCATAAGATTCTAATGCCAAGAGGAGGTTCAACCATTTATTGGATACCAGGCTTTAGACACTGCAGTCTATGAAGTCCTTGTTTTTACGCAATATAGATTGATCAATTCATTCATTCATTAATGAATGTATTAATTTGACAGGGACAATGTAGTTATATATAGTCACACTCAGAGCATGCAGCTGACACAACACATATGGTAGAGCTGTTCCTACACAAAACAATTTAAGGGTGATTCTCCAACTACAGTCAAATTTGGTCATGATATAACACATATTTTTAGAAATATTTTGATTTGTTCTACTTTATCACAATGTGTAGAAACATTAACTGATAATGGTTGTAATGCATGCTAATCTCTGTTTAAGAGTTTGCATAAAATACACTCAAAATACACAATATAAAATGGTATTTTTCTCATTATTTGTACATTCAAAGGAAATATGAGGTGTTTGGAAATGACGACCAATAAATCTACTCTTGGTTTTGCAAAACTTGACCTTGATTTTGTTCTTGTTTCCCTTCCTTCCATGGAGCTAACGCTGCTATGCTAACATGAGCTCCTGTCACATCACAACTGATGTGGTTCAAGTAGACAAAGGTTTAAAAAGAAGTTAAAAGTTACATTTTGTGGTGGTGGAAATGACAGTGATCCCTTGGGACAGGTGTTCTATGAAAAATAAATAAAATACTATTATATCTTTCAAGCACATTATATTTTTCATTAAAATTTCTGTGCCATTTGTCCATTAAGTTACTGTTGAATCAAATCTAATTTCAGTCTTATGAGGGACTGACAGTCCAAAACCGGGCTAAGGGACAAAGACATAGGGAAAAACACTCAATATAAAACCATATTTTATTTAATAAAAATAGTAAGAAAAACTTGTAAGATCGTCTTTGTGTCTAGTAAGTTCAGCATGAATAAAAAAATTGCAAACGTGTTTTTATTTTTCTTATTTCTGCCTGGGACACAAATTCTTTGATAGTTGGAGAATGGCCCTCAAACATTTTTTTACAACAATGCAGTTTCATATTTCAGACATTCCACATTCAAATACACACACACATACCGTAAATACACACAATACATTACAATATTTACAGGTCAGTACAACTTTGGTTTTGTTTTTAACCAGGATTTGAGCCACTAGTTGAACAGCTTAAGGATGTGTTTATAATGTACATGGGTAAAGATGTGATATTTATTTTATTTAATAACTTGCAGCATAAACCAAAAGATTTAACTGCTTTGCCACTCTGTTATGATTAAAAACATGACTGAGGAAAGTAGGGATGGTCCAATATGGCGATTTTTAAAAGATGATGTCAATATTTGCTTTGCTGATATTTGGCAATACAGTTTCTTGTAAAAATAACATGTATTTATCTATTCAAAAAGACAACTATGATCCACCAAGGACAAAGTGGTAATGACAAAGATATTGGAGTGAAACATCTGCTACATTTTTAATATTGGACTGATACCAATATCTGGGGAGTCCTTCCGATATCACTGATAACTAGGGTTGCAAAATTCTGTGAATTTTCAAAGTTGGAATCTTTCCATGGGAATTTTTGGGAATTAACGGGAATTAACCGGAATTTTCGGGAATTAATGGGAATAAACTGGGAATTATCAAAGTTGAAGGTTAGGGGCAGTACTCGAGTTGAGGGGGGATGGGGGGGGGTGGCATCCCCCCTGTGGGAAAAAATAGTCAAAATCATCCCTCTTCTAAAACAGTCATCCCTTCTTCCATCCCTTGTGGCATTTTATCAATCAGGCATGAAAATCCCTCACCTTTTGGCGAAATTCGCCGTCTTTAAGTCAAAATAGCCAGTGCCAAGAGCCAATCATAGGCCGAACTGCGCTCCAGCTTCCAATCATGTTGCAGCATAATTACGCACCAATCGCGCTCCCGCCAATCATGACGATTGCTGCTGTTGTGTTTGCGCCTGTTCGCCGATCAGCTGTGAGCGAGCCGCGTGATATTTACGCGGCATTTCCAAGAGAATAAGAATCCTTAACTTGCTACGTTAATGTTACGTAAGAAGGAACTCTCGCCTCGGGACACGGGATAAGTTCGGGATATGTCCTTTTCTCCGGAGCTCCGGATTATTAAAGACCGTGACATGTGCATGCACATGGATACGCAAACTATCGGGAGTGAGCGCGTTCTTATGGGTGAGTCATATTATCAGATTATTTCTGCATCTATTTCGGCACTAAACCAGGACTAAACCAGGACTAAACCAAGACTAAACCAGGTCTAAACCAGGTCTAAACCAGGACAAAACCAGGACAAAACCAGGACTAAACCAGGTATAAACCAGGTCTAAACAAGGACTAAACCAGGACTAAACCAAGACTAAACCAGGTCTAAACCAGGACTAAACCAGGACTAAACCAGAACTAAACCAGGACTAAACCAGGACTAAACCAGGTCTAAACCAGGTCTAAACCAGGACTAAGCCAAGACTAAATCAGGACTAAACCGGGTCTAAACCAGGACAAAACCAGGACTAAACCAGGACTAAACCAGAACTAAACCAGAACTAAACCAGGACTAAACCAGGACTAAACCAGGTCTAAACCAGGACAAAACCAGGACTAAACCAGGACTAAACCGGGTCTAAGCCAGGACAAAACCAGGACTAAACCAGGACTAAACCAGAACTAAACCAGAACTAAACCAGGACTAAACCAGGTCTAAACCAGGACAAAACCAGGACTAAGCCAGGACTAAAACAGGTCCAAGCCAGGTCTAAACCAGGACTAAACCAGGACTAAACCCGGACTAAACCAAGACTGTGTGTGATAACATATTATCCTGTGCATTATTGAATTATTGAATGATAATATGGACTTTTTGTTATAAAAGCATTTCCATTTTCTAATTCTGCCCCCCCCCCCTACATGTATTTTGCATTCCTTTATCGCATGCACAAGAACTTCTAGAATTCTGAAGAGCTAAAGCTACTTTTCTGAGCTCACAGCAAATACAGACTACTGAGGCCACACATTTCAGCAAGAGGACTACATGCAGTCAAGTAAGTTCTGAGGATATCATGAAGTAGATTATATTTGATATATATATTAAAGATCTATATATTAAAGAATATTAAAGTAGAAAAGTAGAACAAAATAAATATAGTGCTAGCTTACTGGTAAACTAGATTTGTGCCATTTCACTAAAGAAGTCATCTTATGATGCTAGCTACCGCAAACTGTGCTAGAGCTAGCTTACTGAGAAACCAGATATGCTAAATATTTATATTTATATGCTAAGTTTTTGGACAGGAGGAGAGTTCCTTTAATTTAAAATTTTGAATTATAAGACACATTTTAGCCAATGTTCATGTTTTGTTGTTCAGTGAAGGAGATACGCATTGATAAAGTTCTTACAAATAAATCATGTGAGTCGTGTTTTAATTGTCTCCCTTTTACAATAATGCTGCTGATGACAAAATAAAATGTTTATGTTTATGTTGGTATATGACTCACAATAATTCCCATAAATTCCCAAAACTTCTGTGCAGTTACCAATTTGAAAATTCCCAAAATTCCCACGCCAAAGTTTCCATAGAAATTTTCTGGAAACTTTCCGGAAACTTTCCAGAAATTTTCCGCCCCTTTGCAACCCTACTGATAACCCATTCCAAGAGAAAATAAAGTTCAATATATATACATGTTCTTAAGATGTGTGAAGAATCCCTCAGTCGTCCAGGTACAATTCATGGTAAAAGAAATTTAATTTGTCAAATTAAATTTCTTATACCTTCAATATATACAGTATAAATAATGTATATAATAAGTATAATAATTTTAATTCGGTACATTCTATTTTTAGAATAGTGTATAGAATAGAGTCAAAACTGAGTAGTTAGTGAAGCTTTTTTTGATCGTGTGAGATGGGCAGTACCACACTCATACCCAGAGCTGCCTCTAACACAGCTGTCAGCACAATGCCATATAACACTAATTGGCCTATTAGTTTTGGCATTAGCTGCAAGTGACGGAGGGGCCAGTAATGCTGCACCACTGATTGACTATTGGCCATCTGACCAGGAGCAGAGGACCAGTATTAAAGGTCCTACATGATGCAAAATTTACTATTGTAAGAAAACATTATAACATAGAGCAGAATACTGCACTGCAACATGGGCCCTTTCATACTAACTTTTCCATGATATGTGAAATGTTCTCTAAGAATATTTTACTTTATTAAGTAATTTAGATTAGATGGGAAACCTGGAAGTGCTCCTTTCAGTTTCAAGGAGAAACAGTGCAAAGATTAAATTGTGATTGACATGGCATAGGGTTATCTGTTACATGAACTTGAGTTGTATTTTGTGATGAGCAGACAGTATTATAACATAGATCAGAAAATAGTACAATATGGACCTTATATACCAACAAAATTTTAAGACCAGTTGAAAAATTGCAAGAATCCACATTTTGCCCTGTTGGATCTTAAGAAGGTTCTAAGTAGTTCAAAGTAGCTTCAAAATGCAAAAAGAAGAAATGGGAGTGAGACAAGACAAAATTTTGAGTAAGCAATTGCAAACAACCATTTAACTGAAATAGTAGTTTATCAGCTGATCAAAAGTTTAAGACCACAGCCTTTAAAAGCCCAAATCTTGGCAAAAATGTGGATTCAGTTTAATGTTCTATCAGGTATCCGCACTGTCACGACCTCCTGATGGCAAAGGCAAAAAAGTTTTCTCTCTGTGAATGCGGTCAGATTGTTGAGCTGCATCAGCAAAGTCTCTTGCTGCGTGCCATTGCTGCTGAGGTTGGACGTGGTAAGACAGTCATTTTAAACAACTTAAAAGATCCTGAGGGTTAAGGGGGAAAAAAATTTCACCAGCCCTGAGCCGGAGGATCCAATTGGCTGTCCGTCAAGACACGGGATGATCCTCGGCCCAGATTAAGCTTGTCACTGGTGCCAACTCCAGTCCCAAAACCATTAGACGGCATCTGCGAGAGAAGGGTTTTAAGAACAAAAAAGTCTTCAAAGACCTTGTCTCCTTCAGCGGCACAAAATTTCCCATTTGGAGTTCGCACGAGAGCACGAAACATAGGGACATTGAAAAGTGAAAAAAAGTTTGATTCTCTGATGTGAAGAATCCCTCAGTCGTCCAGGTAGAATCCATGGTAAAAGGAGAAATTCAATTTGTCAACTGGACAAAGTTTATTTGGTCGAAAACGTTTCGCAGCTCATCCAAGTTGCTTCGTCAGTTCTGGTTAGAGTGCTGATGGACACTACTTATATCTAGCTGCAGGGAGGAGCTAACTACACTGAAATTATTTATTTCTCTGATGAGAAAACCTTGACGGTCCTGATGGCTTCCGATGTTACTGGCATGATAAGGAGATATCACCTGAGATGTTTTCTACACAACACAGTGGAGGGGGCACCATCATGATCTGGGGGGCTTTTTCATTCAATGGAACAATGGAGCTTCAGGTTGTGCAGAGGCGTCAAACGGCAGCTGGCTATGTGAAGACGTTGCGGGGGGCATCCCTCATTACTTAAGGCCATCGTCTGTGTGGTAATGACTGGGTTTTTCAACAGGACAATGCTGCAGTTCACAACGTCCGCCTGACAAAGAAGAAGAAATAACCTCACTCTGTTGAACCATCCTGCGTGTTCCCCTGATCTAAATCCAACTGAGAACATTTGGGGTTGGATGGCAAGGGAAGTTTACAAAAATGGACACCAGTTCCAGACAGTGGATGCCCTCTGTGAAGCCATCTTCACCACTTGGAGCAACATTCCCACTAACTTCCTGGAAAGATTAGCATCAAGTATGCCGATACGAATTTTTGAGGTGATTAACAAGAATGGCGCAGCTACTCATTACTGAGTCCTTTTTTGGAAATTTTATTTCTATTTTAGGGTTTTTTGGGTTTTTTTAGATGTGGTTTTAAACTTTTGATCAGCTGATAACTTGCACTTTACATTTGATATTTTACTGTTATTTTACTCTGGACGTGTGCTGCTGACCTCTTGGCCAGGTCACCCTTGTAAACGAGGTCTTGATCTCAATGTTTTTTTTACCTGGTTAAATAAAGGTTAAATAAATAAATTAATTAAATAAATAAACAGCCTATTTCAGTTTAATTGTTGTTTGCAATAAATTGCTTACTCAAAATTTGTTCTTATCTCACTCCACTCCTGTTTCTTCTTTTTGCATTTTGAAGCACTACTTAGAACCTTCTTAAGATCCAACAGTGCAAAATGTGAATTCTTGCAATTTAAGGTCTTAAAATTTTGATCAGGAGTGTATGTCCTGCCTCTCAGACCAATTATTCATGTGAAAACAGAGCCTCAGCACACACATTGCCTTTGAGAAGCCCTTGCTACTACTGCTTTGGGTAAAAATGTCCCTGTCACATGAGGAAGGCTGTGTATAGCAGTGGGGGCCATTTGTCAGTGTGCGTTAGGGTCTCATTTTCGGCTGTGTGTCCAGTGGCAGCAGCTCAGACAGCGGGGGAAATCCAAAGAGCCTGCATTAAGTGGCCGTATTTGTGATTTATATTTTGGAGGACAAGTGGGGGGCAGGAAAATAGGAAGGGGATCTTGCATATAGCCTGCCTTATACCAGAGTCTATTATCAGGAGTTATGGCATGGACATAGCACTCATTCACTCACACTTATTGATTCTGATTTTTTTTTTTTTTTTTTTTGTGGAGCATTTTTCATGGTTGTTGTGGAGGTGAGGGTAAGGCGATGATGCTGCACGGTCCAGACAGCTGCTTTCAGTAACAGGCAAAAGTTGTCTAGACAAAGAGGAGGGAAAAACATAAACAGAACAGCTTCAAAGACTCTGGATCTGTTCACTTTCCAATATAATGAGGATGTGGCCAGTTGGTGACAGCAGCTACCACTGTTGTCAAGATGGTATGAATTATCCCCAGAGGTAGATTTGTTTATTTATTTATTTATTTATTTATTTATTTATTTATATCACTTATTTGTCCCCGAAGGGAAATTTGTCCCCATCCTTTATTCATGAGCAGTGGGCAGCACATGACTGCGCCCGGGGACCCATCTCCATGATCTTATTGCTTAGGCTTGGTCAGGACCACAGCTGGAGGATTTTACCTATGGTGCATATTTTGATGGGGGAAACCGGAGGAAACCCACCCAGACACGGGGAGAACATGCAAACTCTACACAGAAAGGGAGACCCGGGGATCAAACCTGGAACCTTCTTGCTGTGAGGCGTGAGTGCTAGCCACTCAGCTGTGCCGCCAATTTGTGGAACATTTTAGGTAAAGCAATAACATCTACAGTGCCGTGAAAAAGTATTTGCCCCCTTCCTGATTTCTGTGTTTTTTGCATATTTATCACTCAAAACATTGTCAGATCATCAAACCAATTTTAATATCACACAGAAACAACCCAAGGAAAGACAAAATTCAGTTTTTGAATGATGATTCCATTTATTAGTGCACAAAAAAAATCTAAACCTATCTGGCCCTATGTGAAAAAGTAATTGCCCCCCCTTGTTAAATCACAAACTAACTGTGACTAACCACAGTTTTGAGAAAACTTAGTTCAGTTCTACATGCCACACCCACACCTGATTGTCACCACCTGTGTTGAATCAAGAAATCACTTAAATAGTTCCTGTCAAACAAAGTGAAGTTGGCTACAACATCTCAAGAACAAACACATCATGCCACGATCCAAAGAAATTCAAGAACAAATGAGAAAAAAAGTGATAGAAGTCTATAATTCAGGAAAAGGTTACAAAGCCATTCCCAAAGCTCTGGGGCTCCAGCGAACCACTGTCAGAGCCATTATTCAAAAATGGAGGAAACTGGGAACAGTTGCAACCCTTCCCAGGAGTGGTCGACCAACTAAGATTACTCCAAGAGTGCGACGACGGCTCATTCAGGAAGTCACAAAAGAACCTAGACGCACATCGAAAGAACTACAGGCCTCGTTGGCCTCAGTTAAGGTCAGTGTTCATGACTCCACCATTAGAAAAACACTGGCCAAAAATGGCATCCATGGAAGAGTTCCCAGGAGAAAACCACTGCTTTCACAAAAGAACACAAAGGCTCGTCTCACCTTTGCCAAAAAGCACCTTGATGACCCTCAAGACTTTTGGAGAAACATTTTGTGGACCGATGAGTCTAAAATTGAACTTTTTGGAAGGTCTGCAGCCCGTTTCATCTGGCGTAAAAATGGCACAGCATTTGATAAAAAGAACATGGTGCCCACAGTAAAGCATGGTGGTGGCAGTGTGATGGTCTGGGCCTGCTTTGCTGCCTCAGGACCAGGACAACTTGCTGTGATTGACGGAAAAATGAATTCTGCTGTTTACCAGAAGATCCTGAAGGAGAATGTCCGGCCATCAGTTCGTGCCCTCAAACTCAAGCGCTCTTGGATCATGCAACAGGACAATGATCCAAAACACACCAGCAAGTCCACCTCTGAATGGCTCAAAGAAAACAAAATTAAGGTTTTGGAGTGGCCAAGTCAAAGTCCGGATTTAAATCCGATTGAGATGCTGTGGTGTGACCTTAAACGGGCAGTTCATACAAGAAAACCCTCCAATATGGCAGAATTGAAACAATTCTGCATAGAAGAGTGGGCCAAAATCCCTCCCCAGCGGTGTGAAAGACTCATCACCAATTATCGCAAACGTTTGGTTACAGTTATTGCTGTCAAAGGAGGCTCAACTGGCTATTAGATTAAGGGGGCAATTACTTTTTCACATAGGGCCAGATAGGTTTAGATTTTTTTTGTGCACTAATAAATGGAATCATCATTCAAAAACTGAATTTTGTCTTTCCTTGGGTTGTTTCTGTGTGATATTAAAATTGGTTTGATGATCTGACAATGTTTTGAGTGATAAATATGCAAAAAACACAGAAATCAGGAAGGGGGCAAATACTTTTTCACGGCACTGTATATAGAGACAAGAAGGTAGCAGAGGACAATGCCCAGAAAATGTTGATTCAAATGTTAGAAATATAAAAGAAAATGATATATTGGTGTCATAGTTCTATTCAGAATCCAAGATCATGAGCTACCACAGTTGTCAAGATGGTACGATTTAACAAATGCTCCTGTTTACCCTTACGCTTGTTTCCTCTGAAAAAGATTAGTTTAATGCCATATTGTGGAACATTCCAGGCAAAGCAATAATATCTCCATGGAGACAAGAAGGTAGCAGATCCTTCACTAAAAGTTACATTCCACTACAAAAAGATTTTTGAGTAATTCTCTAATATTCAAGAGGCCAGGAAATTTGGATTTTTATATGTATATACACTGATGTTATAGTTCCTAACTATATAGCAGACAAAAGCATAATATGTTTTCTTTAAATTGCCAACGTATTAGACATATGGAGGCTTAAAGAGCACTTTATGCATTCTTGTGGCTTTAATCCCCTTTAAAAGTGGTTTTGGTCACCTTGTGGTTAATCTTTCACATTTTCTCAATTTAAAATAATGTCTATATTCGGAAAACATACCTCTATTTAGGCATAGGAGCTCCCTCTGGTGTCAGAAATGTGAATTAATAGAGAGCGTAAACAAATGAAGCCCATCTAATCATATCTATGCTAACAGAGAAGTAATGGATTTTACCTCTGATGCAACAATTTGGGAAAAATGCAAACTGAGAATTTTTGAGTGCTCAGAGAGGAGAACTTTGGACTAATGGATTAATAAAACAAGCAATAATGAATCCAACTACAACTCCAGGTTTGTTTGTTTTTTTTCTGATGATGGGACAACAATTAATTAAGAGCCAGTTTTTGTGTCCTTTAAGCAAGAGCCAGACACGGCCATTTGAAAGTTTGGACAGCACAACAGGCGCTTACAGGTGTTGCAGCACTATATAGCACCGTAGTTTTAGATAACTGATTCGATCACACTTTACTTCTCTGTCCTTTAAATTACTTCCTGGCCTGGTAATGTTTCAAATAGGTCTCAGTTCTGAATTGATGCAATCTTCACTGTTTTATCAAGAAGCAACTGACTTGTGAGTCATTATGTCCATTATGTTCTTTCCAGTTCCACTCAGACTGTAAGTAAACTACTCATGAGTGGAAAGTGCCCAGGCAGAGTAATGCTCAAACGTGCAAAAGCTAATAAAGATTCTCTGCCCATTCTTAAGTGGATGGCGTTTGGAAGACTGGGGCTGTCCATGCAGCTGGCCACCTCCACTTCGTCTTGCCCACTCTGTCTTCATTGTTTAGCTCCTACACTACTATATTTCAACAGGAATTGGCTGCAGTAAAAGAAAAACAACAAAGTAATGATTGGTGTTCAGTAAATCTTCTCCAGCAGACCAGCTCTTGGTTGTGGCCAATGTCTCCCAGACTCCGACACCCCCCACCTCCCTGACACCCATCTTCTTCCACTGCTTTTCTGTCAGATCAATACATGCTCTAAGTGCTGTCTGACTCAAGGCATATTCCACATTTAAGTTCACTCCACGCAGCAGTGGCTGTAACTCAATCGGCGCATTACTCGGCTGGTGCCCACTGGCCTCTCTCTCAACTTCTGTAATGTGGCTTAATGCATTTTTGTGTTTGTGTCTAATGTGATCTCAGAAGCTATTATGAAGGGCAAACTGTTAAATTATAGATTGTAACTTTCTATTTAACGCAGACAACACATCTCGACTGGCGAGGTGAGCGGAGGTGAAGCACGCACACAAAAGCAGTACATTACATCTTGGGCATTTTAAGGAGTGGTGTTTTAGCAAAGAACATTTTTCCACTCAGACTGTTCACAGCGCATAGAGCAGGAGGGCCAATGAGCTGTGACATTAGGCTAATCTGCACTTAGCTCATCATATCTTTGAGTACTCTAAAATACTAACCACTTAGGGGGTTTAGAAAGCAGACAGGAACACAAATGAACAGGCACAAACTCTTTCACAAAGAGTGCATTCTCATTTGTTTTTTTTCACTGCTGTAACTTAAAGGTCCTTTTGACTTAAGTAAGCATCTAAGCATGTAATAAGGAATTTCTTCAACAAAAACATCTGGAGGGTCGACAGCAAAAGGAGAAATCCAATTTGTCAACTGGACAAAAGTTTATTTGGTTGAATACGTTTCACAGCTCATCCAAGCTGCTTCTTCAGTTTTGAGGGTCACTACCCGTATCACTCGAGTGTCCAAAAACTTTTGAATGTACTCCATGTTGAGTTTTTGGTATCTTAAATTCTCCATTAAAAGTGCAATGTGTAACTTTTCTGGTGGAGTACAAATGCATACCTTGAAAAGAATGCATTTTTACTGTGAGTAGGGCTTGCCTCTCCACAGATCTGACCTGTGACTTGGAATTATGGTGTCAGATTTTGTCTTTATTAAGATTGATATGTTTAATGCAGTGCTTCTCAAATAGTGGGGCGGGCCCCCCTGGGGGGGCGTGGCGTGATGCCAGGGGGGGCGCGTATGACCCTGGGAAACATGTTTTTTTGCTGTACTGTACTAGAACTAAGTGTAATTGCACATCAACAACAGTAGTTGGCAGTGGCGTTCTCACATGCGATTTACGCACAGTCTCACCATTAACAGAACATCCTCTGTCACAGAAAAAACACGTATATTCCACTGAGTCGTGTCCTTTAGTCCGACAGAAGCTGATGCATCAGTGGCACAAGGAGAGAGCGTTTTTTTTTTTTTCAGTGCTTTTAGCTTATGCAAATGAGGTGGTTTTAAGTTTCATTTCTGTAAAACGTAAACAAATGTGCGCAAAGCTGCATTAAAAACACATTAATATTTGAGTCCTCAGTGCAGTCTTTGTTGTAAGTTTCTTTCTTTTTTTTGTTAATATAATGTTATAATGTTAATAAAAGGATACAATGGTGTTCTCATGACAATTTTCTAGACAAATAATACTATTTATAGTCGCGCGCAGGAAGGGGGGCGTGAAATATTTTCTTCTTCCTAGGTGGGGCGTCACAGAAAATAATTGAGAAGCACTGATTTAATGTCATAATGTGGAACATTGTGATGTAGACAAAGAGATGGGGGACCCTCCACCAGAGCACCTTTAACACTTGGCTGGGAAACCTGGAAACCTGGAAATGCTTGTCTCAGTTTTTAAAATTCAAAGCTTTTACTCTTACTTAAGTGCTCACTGCCTCACCGGGACCTTTTTCATGCCAATTTTTCTGCTTTTAAATACTTAGATTTAGACAAACTTTATTGATCCACAAGGAAATTAATTTGGACACAGTAGCTCACACATTATAATAACAAAGACCAAGAATCTAAATGGTAATAATAAATTCAAAATAAGTAAGAAAAATAGCAAGAGACTGGTGTCGAATAAGGAATAATTACCTTAATGTGTATCGTCAAGTAAAAACTAAATATAGAAATGTAGTAATACAAATACAGCTCTGGAAAAAAATAAGAGACCACTGCATTTTTTTCTGAAATCAGCATCTCTACATGTATTACAGCCATTCCATTCCAGCGTCTGTTGAATTCCAACACAAACACAAAGCTGACCTACTTCAGTTCTTGCACCAGGAGTGGAATAAAGTCACCCAAGAACAATGTGAAAGACTTGTGGAGAGCATGCCAAGACCTATGAAAGCTGTGATTAAAAATAAGGGTTACTGCACCAAATATTGATTTGTGAACTCTTCTGAAGTATAAACATTAGTATTATGTTGTTTTAAAATGAATTTGATCTTGTTTCTTTGCATTGTTTGAGGTTTGAAAACATGTATCTTGTTATTTTGACCGTCATTTTCTGCAAATAAATGCTCTAAACGATAATATTTTTATTTGGAATTTGGGGGAAATGTTCCTTTTGCCCAAACACATACCTATAAGTAGTAAAATCATAAAAATTGATAATTTTGCAGTGGTCTCTTATTTTTTTTCCAGAGCTGTATATCTCAGCTGTATACAAGAGGTTAATAAGGAGAAACAATGCAAAGTTTGAGATGGCATAGGGTTATCTATTACATAAGGGTGAGTTGCATTTGTCTGTTTTGAGGTTGCATGATTGATTGATTGATTATTCACATAAAGGATGATCCTCCAGGCTGTACACAAATATTCTGGTCAATCAACATCAACATGTGTTTAAATCCAGGCTCAAAACAGTTCTGTTTAGGTGTGCATATGACTGAAAGATTTTCATTCTCTTCTTTCTCATTTATTGTCTCTCTTTATAATTTTATGATGATTGTTTATGTTTTGATTTGTTTGTAATGTGATTTTAATGTATTTCTCATTCTGTAAAGCACTTTGAATTACTTGTGTATGAAATGTGAAATGTGTTTTATAAAGAAACTTGCCTTGCCTTGTCTGGAATATCTAGAATGTCTTTTTATTTATTTTTTATTTATTTATTTTTTATTATTCTTTATAGACTACTGAACAGTAATGAGGTCAAATGAGCTTTGGAATCAGCACAGACTCAGCTGGTAAACACAGGTTTTCTATCCAAGCGAATAGCCACGTCTGTATTTAAATAGCGGTAACTCCAGAGACCATACTGGTAAAAGGCTAACATTTACCTAGAGGAAACTCCACACATTATTCCTAATATTACCATTCCTGCTGGGTCAGGAAAAGCACCTCTGACCTCTCCGTCACACTGAGCCAAGATTGGATCCAAGACACATCTTTGAGGCTGGTCTTTAAATAAAGTAAGCAAGAAAAAAGAATAAAATGATCATGAATAATCAATCAGTTCAACATCTGAAACTTTAAACTGCTGAGTGGACCAGAATAGGACAGGGACTTAGTTCAGGTTGGCAACGTCAGCAAACCTCACAATGAACCCAAAAGCTCAGAGAATTCAGATTATCTTAACCTGTCTTAACATATGCCCCATTTTCTATGCTATTGTTGGATTTACACAAAGGAATAAAATATATGTGAATAATGCGTTTCGTTTAGTCTTTGCACAGTTCAAAGATTGTTTTATAGCACAGTTTTTCAAGATTATTTTTGCTTTATTCAAATATTGAGGCAAATGATAATTAAACTCAGTCCTTTGTACTGTATTGTTAAGTTCATGCTTTGTATATGTCAAGGAGAGATTTATAGGGAAAGTATAGAAATCAGTCGCTTTTGCAAGTGGTAATGTTAAAGGGATATGCCACCCCCAGGTCAAATTTGGGCATCTCCCCACAGTCCAGAGACTAAAATAAGTGGTGGAAAGCGTTTTCCTGCTCACCCAGCCATTGTCCGAGTCTGTCAGCACTGACCGCCGCGGTATCTGCAGCTCCTCCGCCTTAGACTGGAGTCTAACGTCGCCAGAGAAAGATTTCGGCCAAAAGGAATTAATTTGCTCGATGCGTTTCCCAATAACTTTCTGTGTAGTGCGCATTCATATCGAGTGCAAATAAATGTGCAAATCAACACGGAGAGCTTGCCTTGGTCATTTTGGGTGGGAACTATTTTCCAGTGCGGAAGAATACAGCCGAATCACGCAGCACGCTGCCAGGGGAATCCCAGTTACGCACCGGGAAGGGAGTTCCCCTGTTGCACAACGTGGTGCGTGATTCGGCTGTATTCTTCCGCACTGGAAAATAGTTCCCACCCAAAATGACCAAGTCAAGCTCTCCGTGTTGATTTGCACATTTATTTGCACTCGATATGAATGCGCACTACACAGAAAGTTATTGGGAAACGCATCGAGCAAATTAATTCCTTTTGGCCGAAATCTTTCTCTGGCGACGTTAGACTCCAGTCTAAGGCGGAGGAGCACCAGATACCGCGGCGGTCAGTGGCGACAGACTCGGACAATGGCTGGGTGAGCAGGAAAACGCTTTCCACCACTTATTTTAGTCTCTGGACTGTGGGGAGATGCCCAAATTTGACCTGGGGGTGGCATATCCCTTTAAGCACGTATTGCAAGGCTTCGATTGTGATTTCGAGTAGGGATGCACTGATACTAATACTGGTATGGAACTTGAGCCAAGAAGGTCTCTGCACTGGCTCCTGTGGCTCAGAGAATAGACTTTAAAGCAGCTCTGCTTGTGTACAAGTCTCTCCACGGTTGAGCACCGAAGTACATCTCTGACATGTTAGTGCCATTTGAACCATCTGCACTCTGAGGACCTCAGGGACCGGCCTCCTGCTGGTGCCCAGAGTCCGGACTAAACACGGGGAGTCAGTGTTTCAGATTTATGCAGCTAAAACCTGGAACCGTCTTCTTGAACATGTGAGACATACCTCTGCTCTGACAACGTTTAAATCCAGGCTCAAAACAGTTCTGTTTAGGTGCGCATATGACTGAAAGGTTTTCATTTTCTTCTCTCTCATTTAATGTCTCTCTTTATAATTTTATGATGATTATTTATGATTTGATTTGTTTGTATTGTTATTTGAATGTATTTCTTATTCTGAAATGCACTTTGAATTACTTTGTGTACGAAATGTGCTATATAAATAAACTTGCCTTGCCTGGAATGTCTAGAGTGTCTAATATTTTTTTAATTTTTATTCATATGAAGGAGTTCAATGGTGATGTGAAGGATAAACAGTAGTTGCATAACACAACTAAATCTCTGGTGTAATAGTATAGATACTTAAAACTTAAAAAGTTGGATCGGCACATCCCTAATTTCGATCTAATTCATGTATGTACTGTATGCATGACAGATATAGGAGGAGTTTAATGCTTGAAGCTTCATTTAAAAGATATTTGAATTTACCAATGAACAATACGTAGATTTAACCAAAATAGTACATCGTCACCAGATTCACAATTCAGCAGTCATGTCTGTATACAACCAATATAACCATTCATCTATAATATAATATTCTGACTTAAGAGTGACACATATACCTCCAGTATATATGTCCAGGGCTATTATTTTACCCAAGCCCCCTCGTACACATGTAAGGTCTGTCAGCTGCTCCTTTCATGTTATTTTTGGATCAATATTTTCTGTGGTTCTGCTGGGAGAGAGAGAAAGGGAAAGAGAGAGAGGAGAAAGGAAGCTCCAAGCAGATTTTGTCGAGTGCTGACGAATGAGGAAATGTGCCGAGAGTATTTTTTCCTGGGGCCACTTGAAGCTGTCTGGCACCGCTCGTCAGCTCTCCCCGTTGTGTACAGTCTCTCTGCAAAGACTCAAGTGACATCTGCTGCAGGTACTATAGGTCACTTAGCAAGGAAATGCATATGCTGAGTGCCTCAGTGATACCGAGCACTCATTATAGGATCAACGCTATGACTAATATTATTTTCTTAAAAGTGCTATATTACACAAACTTGACTCTTGTTAGCTTGTTATTACTGTGTCAAAAACATGACTTATTAGTCTGTCTACATCTCCAAAGCTCAAAATGTGCTGTTCCACCTTGTGATGTCGTGAAGCAGTAGTTTTCAAGTTAACAGCTACCTTTTACCTTTTTTTAAAATATTTTTTAAGCTTTAAGAAACTTTTAAAACATTTTCTATGCAATTCCCAATTGCTAAATAAACTGTACATGCACAATAAAATAAAAAATATTATTATTATTATTATTATTATTATTATTATTATTATTATTATTATTATTATTATTATTATTATTATTATTATTATTATTATTATCAATAATAATAATAATAATAATACAAAAAATAATACAAAAAAGATAGCAATAATAACAACAATAATAATATTCTCCTTACCCCTATTTTTCTAATTTAAAAAAAAAAGTAGGAGGGTTATATCTTTTACACACATACCTTTTACCTTTAGTTCAGTACAGAAACAAAACACAATTCCAGGTATGTTTTTGACAAGGAAACAACATTATAATATAGATCAGAAAACAGCATTATTTGTGGTTGCCCATTTTAAGGTGGATGAGAGCAAAATCCAAATATGAATATGCTAAGACAGAAGGATGAAGGCATAACAGTATGCATGATTTTTTTTTTTTTACTTTGTGGTATGCAGAAAATCTTCATCCTCTGTGCTGCTTTTGAATGGTCTTATCCTTGAAAAGCTCTTGACTCACTGGTGCTCAGCTTCATAAAAATATAATAATAATGTCTGTACAGAAAGTTTTTATTCATTTACTTTCTAAACTTGATGGTTGAAAGTTTTTTTTTTGTTTTACCAGAGCTTACCTGGAGAGAACTGATCACCCTGTTTGACCTTAACTAACATCTTCATAGCAGGTTTATATGGGGCCTTTTACAGTTCATTATTAATTCACTCCATACGTGGCTGTGGTAAGATACTTTCACTGGCCTCCACAACACACCATATTCAAAGTAGGTAATATAAGTGACGTGCTTTGCTTAAACCCTCACCATTCTGGTCTATATTTCCTAAAATGTGCCTCAATTCAAACTTGATCTCTTTTTAACCCTTTTGGAGCACAAGCAACTCATTGTGAAGACTCTAAACAGAAGAAACTAAAGCATATCACACTACAAATTTGACATAGGGACTTGTAACTAGGCAAAAACCCCTGGCGGAATTCATATAAAAGTCCCAGGTCCAGGCCTGGACTGGTAATCGAGCATACCGGGCATTTTCCCGGTGGGCTGACAGTCCTAGAGGCCGATGCTGTTGTTGCCCACAATTTAGAGGAGGTGGTCCATTGGTCCATCTTCAATATAGACAGTGGACTAAACTAATCAGGATATATTAGCATACAAGAGTGGTCCCACCCCTTTCTCTGCACTGATCCCCGCCAGTTTCAGTGTTGAGCGTAGAAACATGGAGAAGCAGCAGAAAAGGGGTGTGGAGAAGTTGGAGGCAAAAAGATTAAAAAATCTCAGCATAGACGCTGCAAAATGTTATAAAATAACAGACATATTCTCTGGAGGGGCTGCTGGAGCCTTCACGTCCTCTGCAGCCCAGGTTGAAGGTGTACAGGGAGAGGAGCAGCCAGAGACTGTGGACAGGGAACCCGAGGGAACCCGAGGGAACCCGAGGGAACCCAAGGGAACCCAAGGGAACCCGAGGGACAGAGTGACCAGGGAAGTGTAGCACAGGCACAGCAGGTAAGCAGGTAGGAATGTCAGGATAATACCAGGACTTTTTTTCCTTTAAATGTTGCGGCCTGGTTTCCCCTCGGCCAAGACGTAACAATAGTAAAATACAATGCTTCAGGGAACACATACATAAATTAGCCAAAATGCCAGGGCCGTTTTTTTTTTTTTGGTCCCAGTCCAGCCCTGCCCAGATCAGATGAGATCGGGCATTGACAAGGTACGGCCCCCTGTCTGATTGCTTCTTTCATATATGACAATGTATAAATTAGCTTTGAAACAATACTTCATCTGACTAACTGACTGACTAACATAACTTCAGTAGCAGCACCTTGACACCATGGATAATTATTCTAATGCAACATCTAAAGTTCATTCATTTACATTGATAGGTCCTCATAAAGAAAGATTTTCTTTATGGAACCTGCTCTTTAAACCCAGTGGCAGTGTAAACAGATTTATATCCCTCTAATGTAATAAATGCGCGCACACACACACACACACCTCCCCTCTGTTACCCCAAGCCAAACTCCGTGAGCCACTTTTCAATCTGCATTCATATTAGTGTCAAAGCAGCAGAGCGGCTTGCCACCCAGTGAATAGCCATTACCAATCCATTTGGACTTGGTTATCATCGGCTGGCACTGGCCCCAAATCCCATTTCACCAGTGCACATGCTCGGAGTGCGCCCCTGCTCTGTCCCACATCAACGTCACCTCTCACTGGGGAAATAAAGCGTTTGGTCATACACTGTGTAGCTCTGGGTCACACGTGTGCTCTTGACTGAAGCCGGTGAGTCATGCTCCTGTTTATTTACCTGCTTCCTGTCCCTCTTATGGTCACTGAAGAGACCAAAAACAATCACCACACAGAGACAAAATGTATTCCACAAAAACAAGAAAAGACAAGATTTTGACATCATTTGTGCAGTTCCATTCACGATTTTGGTCTCAGAATTATTTTTATTTGATATTTTTGCTGTCATTGTAGCAGGGACTACAGCTTTTCAAGAGGGGTAACTCCATTAACCTTTTTCCTTCTTTCTTCTTTTGTGGGGAATCAATCTCACAAGATAATTTTCAACATGTGAGCACAGTCTAGTGTTCATCCCTGGACAGTGTATTCTACATTTATGTGATTTGATATCAAGGATAAGGATTTACTTTACATTATTTATTTATTTATTTTATGTTCCCTAA
Source organism: Paratrypauchen microcephalus (assembly GCA_036785185.1). Lineage (NCBI taxonomy): Eukaryota > Metazoa > Chordata > Actinopteri > Gobiiformes > Gobiidae > Paratrypauchen > Paratrypauchen microcephalus. Next base: position 5,325,189 of record JAVJIX010000005.1, on the reverse strand, counting down.
AATTTGCAAAATCAAATATCTGTTTTCACCAGCCGCCTATCCTCCCCACAGACTGTATATGAATGGGCATAGCTAACCCGCTAGCCGCTGTGTTACAAATAGGAAGTGACCTTACAGCTCCATCAACTCAACTGACTTTACATGGTATAATTGTTATGTCCACTCTCTGTAACTGCAGGGAGCCTCCTGATTTTCAGTCAATCAATCAATATTTATAAAGGTGTGTGAAGAATCCCTCAGTCGTCCAGGTAGAATCCATGATTAAGATTAAGCTTGGGCTTTTAGCCTTTATTGGTCTCACACACAATGACACACGGGAGAAATTTGACTTCTGCATTTGACCCATCCTTTTTCAGGAGCAGTGAGCAGCCATCTTTTTCGGCGCCCGGGGGGCAGTACCGTGAAGGGTCTTACCCAAGGACCCACACTGGTTAGCTCATTGCCCGGGGGGGGTTTGAACCTACAACCTCCAGGGGGAAAGTCCATGACTTACCAATTGAGCTAACCAGCCGGTTAGCTCAATTGATAAAAGGAGAAATTCAATTTGTCAACTGGACAAGGTTTATTTGGTCGAAAACGTTTCGCAGCTCATCCGCGCTGCTTCGTCAGTTCTGGTTAGAGTGCTGGTTAGACAATGCTTATATCTGTCTGCAGGGAGGAGCTAACTATACTGAAATGATTCTGAAACTATCTCACCTATTTGTTTTGAGTTTCTGTCTTTTGTTTTTCCAATTTCTCTGGCCTCTAGTTTAGCACACCCATTCAAGCCCTAATGTCTGTTTTGACACCTCTGGCCCTGACCTGGCTGTCCTATTGTTTCTTTTGTTTGTTTTGATTTAGGTTTGAGAATGGAATTATAGATGGGAGACAAATTATGTCTGACTCCCCCATTCCTGTTTAAAGAAGGATTCTCTTTTTTTGACAAAAATAGCCTCTTTAACTCCCCTCTCAAACCAGTTGTTACAGCAGATGACGGTCCACTCTGGCACAAGAGGATGTACCAACACAGACGAGCGTGCCAGAGTGGACCGTCATCTGCCGTACATCTCCACCTAGAAGCCACAGGCCACTCCTTTGAGGATAGTGAGGTACAGATCTTAGCCAGTGAAAAGCTCAGTTGGTAGAATGTCCACTGATCCAAAGATTGGTGGTTCAAATCCCACTCTTGACATAAAAAAATAAAAATAAAAAATCATTGGTTGAGCGGTCAGATCCACTGACCCACAGGTTGGCGGTACGATTCCAGCTCCTACAGATGAACGCTGCCATTGTGTCATTGGGCAAGACACTTAACCCACCTCGCCCCCAGTGTCTGCGTACACTACTGGGTAAATGGTTCCTTGTTGTAAAGCGCTTTGGGTGCCTTAAAGGTGGAAAAGTGCTATATAAAGATGACCATTTACACTCCTTTTCCCACTTTTTATACAGTCTAGGATTCCCACCTAGAGCCTTGTCCTTGTAAGCTGTTATTGAAAAAAATTAAAGACTCTGGGTCACTGAGTTTAAAACTACTGAATAGCCCATTTTTCAACAATAGATAAATGAAAATCTGCTGCATGTTACTGTTAAATGCCACCATAAAGAGGCGGGGTTTCTCAGTTCAGCAGTTTTGAACAGGAAGTCAATGGAGCTGCTACTGTTCTTAAGACTTTTAGATCAATATTGTGGTTTACAATGAACACAGAGTAAAATAATTATCTACACATGTTATAGTTTAAAGGGGCCATATTATGTTATTTTCTGATCTATGCTATAATCTTGTTTCCTCATTACAAACATACCCGGAGTGTGTTTGGATTCATTTACACATGATTAACACACAAACCCTGCATGTTGAGTTTTTTTCTCACATGGGAAAACACTACAATAATACAGGAAGTGCTCCACTGTATTTTTAAAGTCCATCCTCACACCTTCACTGGAATCATTTTGATGATTTCAGTCCTGGACCTACCAAACTCTACTAAACTTAAGTTAAGGCAGATGTTAACTTGAAAACTACCACTACGTGACATCAGAAGGTGGAACAGAGCATTTTGAGCCTTGGGGATATAGACAGACTAATAAAATAAGATAATAATAATAATAATAATAATAATAATAATAATAATAATAATAATAATAATAATAATAATAATAATAATAATAATAATAACAATAATAATAATAATAATAATAATAATAATAATAATAATAATAGGTTAATATATATAATAGGTTAAAAATAAGTAGATCAATAAAGTTTGTCTAAGACAAAGTCTAAGGCTGCGTCCCATTTCTCTATCTTACCCCTTAACCTACCCCTTTATCTACCTGTCTTTGTCTTACCCCTCGATACTGATCTGAGAGGGCTCGGGGTACGACTGTTCCCCTAAGAAATGGGACACCACTTGATTCCCGTTTGCGTCATCATCCCTTGCCTCTACCTGGCTGCTACGTCTACAGAGGTGACAACAATTGACGCAAACAAACGTAAACAAATGTCAAGGATTATCGGGTACCTCAGATCGACAAAAAAACTAGTTTGTTTATACATGAAAGTTCGATGAAAACGATAACGTCGGTTAAACAGACATTACTACAATTAAAACCGCAACAGTTCACTAAAAGTAACGTAGAACATAAGCATCATAATTGTAAACCATGCTAAACTGTTAATCGATAATTACAACTGTTGAAAATACATTTATGAGACTCCTTGGCTGGTCGATGTGACGCTGCCATCCTGATCCCAAAACCTGCCTGAACTTGTAGGCGTACCCCTTCGTTCCAAGTCTGGTCTAGAGCTTACTTCTTTTTAAGGGGTATGTAGCCCTCGGTCGTGGCCCTAACCCTTGATCAAAATTAGAATCGGGACACCACTTGCCTTCACATGAATGCGCAAAACCAAGGGGTAGGGGTAAGACAGAGAAATGGGACGCAGTCTAACTCGTGAATGAAACAAAACACATCCACGTATGTCTTTGATGTTTTTATGTTTTAACATGGCTTAAAGCTCAAAGTCAATTTTGTGTAGGACCTTTAATGTTAATTTATTACTTTGTTAATTACTTTGTGTATGATTTGTGCTGTTGTGCTGTTTTGTTTTGTTTTTTTGTCACTTTTTTTGTGTCACTCTGGCTCCTCTGCCTGTTTATCCATCCATCGCTGTGTCTGTGCTTCAGCTCTCGCTCGCTGCCTGCCAGTTGCATAATAAATAGTGCCTGCTCGGTTCACATGGGATCACAAGTTTGCGCATTAGCATTCCAAACACACGTACACAAACACACACACAACGCAGCAGCTTACAGCGGTGACAGGAGCGAACCTGTCAGACTAAACAGCGCCTAAGCCCAACGAGGATAGAGGCTCCAGTGTGATGCTTCACTCTGCTGTCTGCACCTGATCCGAGCTCTCAGAGAAAAAAAAAGCACAAACTGTACAAATGTAAAGCCATTTTATAAATATTGATGTGTGAATCAATGTATAATGAATCAGAACAGAGATAGCTTATTTACAAATTTTGTATATATCACTTTTATTTATAGTTCTAGAGGACTGAAGCCTTCTTGAGCTTAAAAATATAATCACCAAATAATAATTGAAATTTATTTTTAAAAAGTTACCATTTAACCTTAGAAGAAGTGGACTAAGGAAGTGTGACATCACCCATAGCGTTCAGCTCCAGTCAAATGAAGCTCACGAGCAGGGCAGTAGGCAGGGGAGGACAAAGGGGTCTGTTTCCCAGGCCCTAGGGTTTCAGGGGCCCAGAATTTGACCCGCTTCCTATTAATTTGTATTAGAGAGGGGCCCATATGAGTCTACTTGCTCTCCGGCCCCCCAAACTGTCCTGTTCATAAGGCTAGTGCTTAACCCTAGAACACTGTCACTATAAAAAGGAACACCATCACTTTTCCCGGGTAATTTTTACCCAATATAATATACCCAACAAAAAGTACTTGTTTTTTCATGACAAGTACTTTTTGTTGGGACAGATCAAAATATGACAACACATGTTAAATTAGAGTGGTTTTCTTTTTTCAGCTGTGGTATGTGTAACAAAATGGGGGGAAAAAAACTAACAAACAAACAAAGAAAGAAACAAAAAAATAGGAAGACCCTAAAAACATGCTCCACAATTACGGAAAAATTAGGAATTTGAGAACAATAAATAAATAAAATACAGCAAAATAAACAAAAAATAATAATGATACTGGAAACTTGGTCTTTGGTCCATCCATTCCTGGGACATGTGAGACTTCCCTGGTGAAGCTCAGACTCCTTGACACATGAACAGTTACAGGAGAGAGGAACAAAAAATAGTATTTTTTCAGTGGGTAAAAATGACCAGTTGACTAAAATATTGTTTTCACCATAAGAATTCCCTTTGAAATCACCACTTTGTGATATTTATTCATAACCACTGCACTAAATAAGGATAGATACACATTCCAGCACCACTCTTACTTACCTATTCCTTACATCGTCTTACATTAAATTCATTATATTCTTACATTCCGCTTTCACTATTGCCGGGTGAAAATCACCCAAAAGCCTGTAGGAAAAAGTGGGCTTTGGGGGTAGGGAAACACCTAAACCTGATGTCAAAAACAATGGTGAAGCTCCCCAGGGACCCATGACACTCAGAAAAATGCAACATATTGAAAATCCTGTAAATAATTTTGCTCGGGTGAAAATCACCCGGGGATAGTGCTCTAGGATTAAAAAGGTAAATTTGGAGCCAGTTCCAGTTAGGAGTTAGGAAAAGGAATTTATTTACAGACAAAATAGCAAAATAAAAATACCAGGATCATATAGAGCAGGTTAATGTGAACATTTTAACACCAAAATGACAAGGATCAAAGCAGCAGTTACAGAGAGAGGGGTGACTTTACATTTTTCAGTGTAAAGTCAATTGGAAACAGAGTCGATAGAGCCGGAAGCACCCCCATGTTCATTTCCTATTTGGAATGCGGCAGCTAGCGGGTTGGCTATGTCCATTTATATTCACAGTCTCATACAGTATTCAAACCAGGATGTACAGTAATTCAAAATAAAGACGCACTATGCAACATCTCTGGTGAAAGTGCCACTACCTGATTTTCTCCATGGAGATGTCGCCTTGCCTTGAATGTTTCACAACAAGGCATTAAACTGATTTTTTTTTTTCATGGAGAGAACTAGGGGACACCATCAGGTCATGTTACAGGTCAGATCTATGAATAGTAGGGGTGGGTATTGGCAGAGAAGTCACGATTCAATTCGAAGCACGATTCATATGCCACGATGCGATACTATCACGATGCATCACCATACTTGAATTATTGCGATGCATTGCAATATATTCGACATACTTCAGTGAAAATGTATCAGGAAAAAAAGAGGATAACTTAAATATCAGTGGCTGTGTATCTGGATAGTGCCTTCAGTTGATACATAACTCTGAGCAACTCAATTCATAACTGAATTTATTGAATAACAAAAACAAATAAACCAAACCAATAACAAAAAAGTGCATAGGATTTTTTTCTAAAACAAAAAATGATGTTCAAACATTTGCCATTTTGGAGGTAGCTACCATCATAACAAACAATACCCTTTCACAAAGAAAAAAATGCATAGGATTTATTAAAAAAAAAAAAAAAAGAATAATTAATTTATGTATTTAGTAATATTAAATATTAAATTATTAATTATTGCGAGTGACTTTTTTTCGCTGAAAACGAGCGGTGCCTGTATTATCTAACCGATTTTCTGGACACAGAAGCGCTGTGCGCTGCGCTTGAATTGGGTAACTAAATTTCAGCGTGAGAAATACCATGTGTGGCGTGTGAGCGTGTGAACACGTCGAATTGCGTGTGTCACACTGTTAATGCGTGAGACTTGAGAGCCCTGGTCATGACGATTATTTTGCACACCCCTAATGAATAGGCGACCCCACTCACAGTAAGATTTATGTTTTTTCTAAACACTTGCAGAACAGATATGCTACAGTACCATAGCTGAAAACATAACCGCCAAATTCATTGCATCTCTACGGAGCAACCCTATGGAGATAAGTAAACAGCTTACCTCTATCAGAAAAGTTGCATAGTGCTCCTTTACTATCCTTTAGAGAGCTTGGTCATTTATTGTGCTTGAGTACTCAAGAATGATTTAAACTAATTGACAACCTTCATATCAGTAAGTGAGCGCACTGACATTCTACTGACAGTCTAAAGTTGAAGTGGCCATTTAGTTTGACATTTACAAATACATCAACAAATGAAAACCTGGGACTACCATAAAAAAACAATCAATATATACAACTTATCGTGTGGGGCTGTTTATTTCTATCATACTCCCTGTTGCCTCATAGCCTTTAACTGTAGTACACACTGGTCCTAGTACAATCCGTGTATCGTTCGTTCATTTGTTTTCCAAAATAAAACAAAAAATAAGAAAATGAAAAAACAACTATTTTCTTCATTATTTGTCTCCAAAACCAAAATGGAAAAAAATGATTCATTTTTTCACTTTTTGATTTTGTGTTTAAAAGATTAATGGAAAAAAATGAATAACGTCTGTTTCCCGTTTCATCCAATTTTGACCCTTAAGCAAGTTGAGTACAGTGAACCCTCGTTTATTGCGGGGGTTAGGTTCCAGAAATAGCCCGCAATAAGTGAAATCCGCGAAGTAGGACAATTTTATATTTTACAATTATTCTACATGTTTTAAGGCTGAAAACGCGACACGCGGACACGTGCGCGCGGACACGTGTGTTTGTTTTGGTACCACATATCCATGCCATGTGCGAAAGTCGAGTGGAAAGCGACCTGGATATCATTTTGGGCAAGACTCAAGCCAATGCTAACAATGCCAAACCGCTAACAGACGCCTCTGAGCACCAGTCCTCACCACAAGACCAGGTAAGACTAACCTGCGCTCACAAGAGTTGGTTGCATTTCACCCCGGCTCCAAAATCAGACCGCTATCAATGCGTCGCCAATACTCCACAGCTCTCTAGGACGGGGTCGGGTTCGTTCTCTCAGCGTGACGGGGAAGAGCCACTGTCTCCTCTGTGCGCACGAGTGTCCTCTCCCCGCTGCGGCTCCCCCGGACGCCGCGCGGCCAGGCGCCAGGCCCATCCATGTTGATTCTTGGCTCTTCCATGGTCCGGCTCGCACTCTCTTCCATGGCTCGTGCAAGTAAACAAAGGCCACACCTCCTGTCACCCAGGCGCTCTCGTGAAGGAAATCTGAGACTCTGTCCCTACCATCCCTGGTCTAGACCTGGTTTAGTCCTGGTTTAGACCTGGTTTAGTCCTGGTTTAGACCTGCTTTAGACCTGGTTTAGTCCTGGTCTAGTCTCTTAGCTAATCAGGGCGCAGGACAGAATGTTACACTGTAAAAAAAAGTTACACTATAAAAAAAATTGAAAAAAAAAAAAAAAAAAATTGGAAAAAAAAATCCGCGAAACAGCGAGGCCGCGAAGAGTGAACCGCGATACAGCGAGGGTTCACTGTAAACCGTAAAAATGAACCTTTACTAGGAACATAGACACACACATATATCTCTGACTAGGAGGGCGCGCAAAACAAATCTTCTTTATTATATCATTAAACAGCTTTTTGAGGATAGAAAAACGAATGCTGAGATTTCCAACATGCTGCGGCAGTTACTGTAGGTATTTAGAGATCCTCAGAAATGTGGGTGAGAAGATTCTGCGCTCAACACCAACTAAGGCGTAAAAGACACATATCTGACGCAGAACTGGAAACTGCTATCCTGTCGTCAGTACATATCAGAGGTGGGACAAAGTCATTGCTGGGCAAGTCCCAAGTACCGGTAAGTCTAAGTCTTTTGCACTCAAGTCCGAGTGAAGTCCCAAGTCAAGAGTATCCAAGTGTCGAGTCAAGTCCGAAGTCAAAGCTCACAAGTCTCAAGTCGAGTCCAAAGTCCTAGCATTTTAGTTTTGAGTCATTCGAGATGCGGTCGAACGAAAGCAACGTAGATCTACTGTGATTGGATGTTGTGCAAGCCGCGCACACATGCTCTTTGCATACATTTTCGCAGATTCACAAGTACAACGAGTGCGGTCCTTATCAACATACTTTTAGAGTTTTTTTTTTTCATTGGACGTAGCAAGTCATCACAAGTCAAAAGGCCTAAGTCCAAGTTAAGTCACGAGTTATTGATATTGAAGTCCAAGTCGAGTTGCAAGTGTTTGTACATTTTGTCGAGTCGAGTCTAAAGTTATCAAATTCGTGACTCAAGTCTGACTCGAGTCGAAGTCACATAACTCGAGTCCACACCTCTGGTACATAAGGTATGTGCAAGCTGTAAGTATGTGCCAGCTATACACTTTTTTTTTGGAAATAGTGTTAAATTTTGTTAACATGATTGCCAAAATGTTAGACAAGCACAGTTCAAATTTAGGTTTTGTGACCAGACGTCCCTGATTCCTGGGACAGTCTTCGATTAGTGTACCCTGTCCCTGGTTAAATCAAGCAGAAGAACAAACAGAGCACTTAATTCATTCATTCATCCATTCATAGGAATAATGTTAGCAATAGTTTCTGTTTTGGCTGAGCACATTACCAACATTTAAACTAGAGATGCACGACTGTGGATCGGGCAGATGGTGAAAAATAATATTTACATCCAGTCTATTATCACTTTGTTTTAAATAAAAAGAACATACCTGGAATGTGACACAGATTTTTTCTGTCGTCATGTCTTCGGGTCTTAGGGTTACCCTCTTATTTCTGCGAAAAAGATGTAGGTTTCCACATGGGTTGCCATCTTCCACTTTCATAATACATACATGCATAATACATGTACAGTATATGTTTATGGCACAAACTCTTTTTTTTTTTTTCATTTTGGTTTTGGAGACAAATAATGAAGAAAATGGTTGTTTTTTCGTTTTCTTATTTTTCGTTTTATTTTGAAAAACGAATGAACGAAAGATACATGGATTTAGGACACAGAGCTGGATCTAACCTTCAGAGGGCCCTTAGCAAAATTTGTCTTTCTGTACAGAACGATGTCCCTACATTGAACGTTGTAATCAGGAACTTTGTGTATAAGTTTATGAACGAACACACACAGAATGAAATTATAAATGTTTAAATAAAGCCTAAGCAGAGCAGTGTCAGATACGCCTCTGAACTCTGGAGGCACTGGAGGAACTGCTTGTATGGACTATAGAATATTATTACTGTTTTGTTTGTCCTCTGTTTTTAAAGGTTTTATGGAGACCCACTGAAGTCTGAACTAAAAGATGGGGCCGCTGCTAATCTGTGGGGCCTGTAACTTCTAGTCTGCATACAGTATGGGGAGCTCCGGCTCTGTTAGGACAAATGGAGGAAGGAGGATGGATAGGTTGGGGGTTGCAGCTAACACCAGTGAGGCTAATTAGCAAGATTAGCAGCAGAGCGAGTGACTGCTGCTGACCTAACCGCTAATGCTCTCCACCCAGCCCATTTAATCCAATTCTCTGCCATTATCTCTAGCCTCTCTGCACTCTCATTGCTCCGAACTGTCACTAACTGCTCCGTGTCATCCTTTTGTTACGTCCCAGGGTCAGGAAAGGGGCCAAAGGGAGTTAATGGGAGGAAAGGACTGTATATGGACTAGTCCAGTTATGAAAATAAAGTGGGTTAACACACAGGAAGGAAATTATATAAGACATGTTTGAATTTAAGTTTGGGAATCCGATGGCAAAGAATAAGATGTAATATGAAGTACTGACATAATCCTATTGAGAAGCATGTAGGAAATGTGCTTTAAAGGTCCTATATTATCCTAAATTGATTCTTGTGAGCTTTAAGTCATGCTATAATGTTGTTACCTCATCAAAAATAGTACCTGGAGTTGTGTTTTGTTTCACTCACACATGTTTGACTAATCCTTTATTATTACTCTATCTACATCTCTGAAGCTAAGTTAACAGCTACCTTTACTTTTTCTTTAGTAGAGACTGGCAGTTCCAAGGCTGAAATTATTCAAATGATTGTTGTGAAGGTATGGAGTATAAAAACACAGTGGAGCACTTCCTGTGTTACCACATGACATCACAAGGTGAAACAGAATGTTTCCTGTTTGAAAGAAGAACTCAGGCTACGTTTATATGATGACGGTCTGAACAGAAGACACAAAAGTGGCGTTGTGTCTTCACTTTTTATTCCGCGTTTAAACGAGCGTTTTCGGGAGGAAATCTGCGTGCATACAGTGATGCAAAGTGTGTGGAATTCGATTGGGTATGCATGCCAGGCGGCTAGGTGGTGCTGTGATACATTACCACTATGTCCACGCACATGCATAGAATCTTCCTTCTTCTCATCTGCGCCACGAAAAGCAAAACAAAACATGGCTATCGGTACAAAAAAAAAATGGTGTGGTCAGACGAAGAAGTTCAACTGTTGCTTCAGACCACGTTAGACTACAAAGCAACGAAGGCGCAACAAGGTGTGGACTGGGAGTCCTGCCAAACAAAATACACTGATACATGGACCAATGTGACGTAAACGCCTACGCGACATGAGCAGATTTGACCAGAGTTTTGTGTCTTGGGCAGTGTAGACGAAAACGCTTCGGCGGAGCGTATTCAAGTTTTCCACTTTGGAGGGCTTCAGTTTTTTGCGTTTTTAAGCCCCCAAAATGCCGTCACCGTCTAAACAAAAGGCACTTCCATCAAATGTTTTGTCGTTTTTACCCGTAAGCGTTCTCATGTAAACAGGCCCTAAATATGCAGGGCTTGTGTGTTAAACATGTGAGAATTAAGCAAAACACAACTCCAGGTATGTTTGTGATGAGGAAACACAAAATAAACCAATACATTTTGTTTTTGAAGGTTTCCATAAATTGGTGCAGGTTTCTGGCTGAAGTAGCAGGGCTGTGGGGCCCAACCAAACAGTAAGGAGTCCCCCAAAAGTCCACAGCGAGCATCACTTTAATTTTGGTTCCGAACAAATATTGGTCTAATACTTTACAACTGCCTTGCTGCTTGCCCAGGGAAAATAAGTCATGTCACAATAAAACACAATTTCAAACAATTTTCAAGCACAGATGTTCCTGGAGAGATGTGTATGATTGAAGGAACTTTTTGCATGGTGGTGGAGTCACAAGCACTTTCACCTCACAGCAAGAAGGAACTATTGTTAGGGATCCCTCACGATTCGATACCATACACGATTCATGGCTCACGATTAGTGCTGTCAGACCATTAAAAAAAAGTATTTACAGGATTTCTAGTTCATTAATCTAATTAATCACATTTTAATCTCATGTGAGAGAGCGAGATTGAGAGAGAGCCCACTTTGCGATTGAGTTTGTCAGTTTTTCTTTGCTCATTCTGCAGCATGGTTTGGTGGTTTGGTGGTTTGGTGGTTTGGTGGTTTGGTGCGCTCACTCTCACTCTGTCACCAGTAACAATGGAACTTGTCTGGACATCTTTATCGTTTAAATGATCCGTCAGGCAGGAAAAATTGTTTTTTACAAAAGCTCCAAATCACTGCGTTCTTGTTGATAGTCCCGTCTTCGTTCTTTTTATAAATAAACTCGCCATTCAAAGGGCCTGGCAGTAGTCTGGTTAACACCTGACCATATCACAAGTGAGATATGGGTCTGGAAACTCGCTTCGAAAAATCCCGTAGCGGAGGTGTGGTTAGCGATTGCCAACGGCCGTTTATTGGGCGTTATGAATGTCTATCATTGAGCGTACACGTAAGTCCATAGCCAATCATGTCAGTTGTCAGTTCAAACTACAAGCTTCCGTTTGTCATGTAGTACGCGTCACCGTCTTGCCACACCTCCCCCGCTCTCTGATTGGGGCCCTAAATCTGGGACTCTCGCTTGGACGAGTTTCCAGGCCGCCTTCCAGTTCGAAACGAACGGAAGCGGCCTGGGAATTCCCAGGCTAGCCTGGCAGTGATTTGCTCGCCACACTCCAAATTTAAAATGCGCGCGCTTTGAATTGCCACTCATAATGAATTGCGTTATTTTTTATAATGTGTTAATTTGCAGTGTAATTAATTAATTTAATTAACGCGTTAAACTGACAACCGTTCTCACGATACAATATTATCACAATATGGCGATACATGCGACAGTCGATATATTGCACATGATCCAAACACTTTTTACGAACAATATTTCTTTGTTAAACCACTACTTGTGCAAAGTTAATATGAAAGTTTCCCTCCACTAAATAAGCAAAAAATTTGACAACGATACTGTGTCACCAGATTTATTATCACGATCTATCAATATTTCAGTATTTTAGCACAAACCTAGAAGGTACCAAGCTTAATTCTTAGCCTGATGGGGCCTTTTTACAGTGTGTGTGTGTGTGTGTGTGTGTGTGTGTGTGTGTGTGTGTGTGTGTGTGTGTGTGTGTGTCTGGGTGCAATTGGTCCCCAGAGGCTGCAGTGTGGTCACCCACTGCTCTTGACAGTTTGCCCCAGTGACATTGAAGGATGGGTTTAACTATCTCTACTGGGACAATTACGTTTACCTTAACCCTAAGTGACCTCTAGACCCCCAAAAAGCTAGAAAGTCCCCTGCCACAACCGAATAAACACACTTCTGCAGTACAATGTCCTATATTACGCACAATTGACTCTTGTGAGCTTATAGGTATGTTATAATGTTGTTCCCTCCTCAAAAACATACCTGAAGTTGTTTTGTTCCATTCACAGATGTTTGAGTATTCCTTTATTATTAGTCTGTCTACATCTCCAAAGTTCAAAATGCTCTGTTCCACCTTGTGATGTCATGAAGCTGTAGTTTCCAAGTTAACAGCTACCTTTTACCTTTTGTTTAATAGAGATCAGAAATTCCAGGACTGAAATAGTCCAAATGATTCTACTGAAAGTTTATAGAATTTAAAAACACAGTGGAGCACTTCCTGTATTTCCACATGACATCACAAGGTGTTTTCAGTCTGAAAGAAGAACTCAACCTGAATATGAAGCGTTTGTGTGTTAAACATGTGTGAATGAAACAAAACATAACTCTGGGTATGTTTTTGATCAGTAAACAACATTATAAATCAGAAAATAGCATAATATTGACCCATTAAAGAAAACTTCCACGATATTTGAACATTCACTCCAATACAGCAGCTGTCCAAATTCAAATTCTCACCTATGCGTTGCAGTTTGGAAAGCAGAGACTTGGTGCGGCGTTGGAGATTAAGCAAAAGCGAGTATCAGCCTCCACCAGTCGTTCTATCAGCGTTAGCTCACATGGCTCAGTCCCACATCAGAGAGGAGACTTTCAAAGAACACCCAGGTCCAACCCCCACCACTGTAGGACGGGGTAGAGCTGGGGTCATCCTGATAACACCTCCAGCACAGTGCACATGAGCAGAATGGAGTGCACGCTACCTCACACTTCAGGGGTTGGCCTCACCCATTTGAGGCCAACCCCTGCTGATGATAAGAACACAAATCCAGACTGTCTCAAATCAAAAGGGCGATTTCACACTGCAGTAGGACAACATGGGTGACTGAAACAAAACAAAACTCCAGGCATGTCTTTGATGAGGTAACAACATTCAAACATGGCTTAAAGGTACACTGTGTAAGATTTTTACCCGTTAATTACCGAAATTGAAGATACCCATTCAAAAATACAGTGTTTTCCAAGCCTTTTCACTTCCATCATGAAATCAAAGTATTCTGTTGGACTTAGATATAGTCGATTTCACCTGCATAAAAGGGGGATCTTCCCATGTAGCGGCAGCCATTTTAACTACGAGAGCCGCAGAAGGACATACTGTATTTTGGGCTCCACCTTCGCCGTTTTCTTTATAGCTGTCGGCACAGGCCCGTGGATTTCACACAACGAGAGTACGCGTTTGGATAAACAACGACAAGCATGTTGCCGGATCATACTTACTCCGCACATACATCGCAGGAGCAAGCACCTTCATCTAAGAGGAAAAGAAGTCTGTGGATATGAAACTGGAGCAACATTTCGGACCTAGCAGCTAGTCAGGTCCTAAACGTCTGTTGCTCCAGTCAGGTCCGAAATGTCTGTGGCTCCAGTTTCATATCACAAACTTCTTGTAGTACTTTTCGGCTACAATATACACTTTTGCTATTATAGCCTTGTGTGAGCCTCATTTTTGTTACTTCGAGCGCGTCGAAGTTTTTGTTAGTAGACGCACCAAGCATTACAAGGCTCAGTGAGGCGCAGTTTTGTTCTCGAATACCAGGATATATAACAACATAATTACCACTTTCGGGTTAATGGCGGGTTACGCGTTGTTTGCGCATACCGCCACCTACTGGTTCCTGGGAGATTCTGCTACTTATTATGACCCTCTGTCAAGTCTGCCGTAGCTAGAACCGGAATTGCAATACCCACCATCCACCAATGCGCCACCATCCTACACAGTGTACCTTTAAGACTTACAAGAGTCAATACAAAAATTAAAAAGTGCATTCCTTGGATTAAATTGTCCCTGTATTTTATTTGGAATTATACGTATTGGCATGGGTATTCTGCTTTTAAGAAGTCAGTGCTACTTCTCAACATTTCTGTTCCCCAAACTGCCACTAAACTGATATAAAACTATAATAATATTCACCAAAGGTACTATTCCACCCAAACAAGTAATAATTAGACAAAGCATGAAAACTGTCATACGCACTTTAAGTAACATGCAAAATAAATGAACAAAACAATGTTATAATACAGAAAAGATTATTAATAAAGAGCTCTGGCTTTGTCAGTGTAAGCCCACAATCACCAGACTGGATAAGCCTTGGACAAAGACTATAAAATTAATGATTAAAATGCAATCATAAAGAGCTTAAAGATGACATTTTTGGGTTGGGCTGATAACCACTGCAGAAGGCGGCTTACATAGACTTGAGGATTAAGGAGCAAGGGCATGAGAAGCACATCATTCCTCTGACAGGCACTGTCTATCAATAGCACGAATCTATTTGAATTTGTACAAAGCAGAAGGCCAGTGGATCTGCTTGTAGGGTTGAGCAACATCATACTGCCCACCCCACTATCTATCCTCTTCTGTCTCATGTATTTTGTGAATAGAATCCTTTTCTTATGTCTTTTATTTTAAGAAATAGTCTGTTCTAAAGGAGACATGCAAGAGCTTTGAACCATGTTATAATTTTTTCCTTCTCATTTACCCAATTGAAGTTGTGCATGTTTGCGTAATATTTATTCTTCGGCGCTTCCAGACTAATCTTACACAGCAAGATTTTAAAACTTTTATCAGGTTATTAATCTTGTTTTCAGATTCATTATCTACTTACTAGTTCTAAGAGTGCTTAATTCTAGTATAGAGGTATTTTATTTTAAGATAAGAAGAAGAAGAGAAGAAGAAGACACGCTTTATTCATCCCCATAGGGAAATTATTTCTCTGCATTTGACCCATCCTTCAGGAGCAGTGGGCAGCTCGTCTTTCAGGCGCCCAGGGACCATCTCCATGATCTTATTTCTCGGCTTGGTCAAGACCTAAGCTGGAGGATTTTACCTGGAGCATGTTTTGGGTTGATGGGGGAAACCGGAGTGCCCGGAGGAAACCCACCCAGACACGGGGAGAACATGCAAACTCCACACAGAAAGGCTCGGGCGACCCAGGGATCGAACCCGGAACCTTCTTGCTGTGAAGCATGAGCGCTAGCCACTCAGCCACCGTGCCAACTTGTCAAGCAAAATTATCTTGCTGCATGGACAGATAATTTCACTACTTTTAAGTCACTTTCTGATAGTATAAAATGTTTGTATCTTAAGTTTTGGCCACCTTGGCCCTCTGGTGTGATCAGGCCCAACAGGTGGTGGACGACCAATCACAGAGCAGCATTGAGATTTGTGCGGAAGCCAAAGGTGAAGCTCCTAAACAAACCAAAACAAACATGGCGACACTGATGTACTGATGACACTGACAGATGATTTTAGTGTTAATACAGATGATTTTATTTGTGAAACACATGCAGAAGGTAAGTGTGAAGGGAAAAATGTATGTTCTTTTCTCTCAACTGGATGTAACTAAAGTTAGCTTTTTCAGCTTGTTCCTCTTCAAGCAATCAGATTCAAATAGTCATCATGACATTCTGCGTTTCCAAACGTTTTTTGCAAGAACCATCCTAAACTGAAAATGTGTAGAACTCAGTACAGAGTGACACACATATCAGTGTGACAAGAGCCAGATTATTTCCAGACGTCATCGCTCCAATCTACTCTGAGTAAATTTAGATCAATATTGATATTTAAAATGTCCAAATTACAGCATAATGTTCCAAGGGTGTTATAGATTATAGCAGATAAAATGCAATGTGTTTTTTTAAAGTCTAAATTATTGTTGCTTGCTCTCTGCAACTCTTTGCCTGGTCTGGGTGACTGGATTAATGCTCTTCATTCATGTCATATATAGGTTCAGATGAAGAGAATAACTCAGTTACACATATCTATCTAGATATGAATAAAATAAAAATAAAATTGGCTTTCACATGTTTTCTACAAAGGACCTTCCATTAGATTAAACATTTCTGATTTGAATTAGGACAAATTAGGACGATTACAGAAGCATACAGATCTTTTAAATAGTGCTCATTAACGTGAGCCATTCAAATCAGGACCTTGGTGAAAAGAGTATATTTTCATTCTGTTTTATAACGTGAGTATACAACAGAAGTGAGACCATTTCAAGGTAAAATAATAAATAAACACTGTAGCCTGATTTTTATTGTAACATAACTTTTTATTTAGATGACAACCCTATGATTCTGTTCTTAAATAAAATGTGGTATCTTTACTATCTATACCAAAAATTAAGACCTGCTGAAAACACTTGAAACAGTGGCTAAAGGAAAACCACAAAAAACACTTTTAATGTTTTAATGTTTTAATGCTTAATGTTTTCATGTTTTAATGTTGGTGTTATTGTCAGTTGTCATTGTTTTTATTGTTTTTGCTGTGGCGTCACCTGCCTAGGGACTACAGATGGAAATTAGCATTCTTGCTATAATCTGGCATATTTACACTGCAGTGCTGCAGATGTTCATTAATATGCACTGTCCCTATTAATTAAATAAATAAATAAATAAATAAATAAATAAATAAATAAATAAATAAAAGGCTGAGGGGTTACTTTTTATCTAGTTAATTGTTTGTCCAGGTGCCACAGGTGCAGTATTCTCCGTATTCCACATATCTTGCCCCCTCCCACCCTCCCGAAATGTTTTCCAAACAAAAAGACGCCTTATGTAAACATTCCACTGTATATGTCGTATGTGCTTGTGACTATTGTTATGACTGTATCTGCATTTCCTATTCTGTTTATGTTCTTGTACCACTGAAGAGAGAGGGGGGGATGTTAGCGCCCCATGTCGGCTGCTTTAAGGTCCATGGACCCATCCATTTCCAAGTCTTTTCATTGTTTACAATGACAAATAAAGCTTTCATTCCATTCCATAGGATGGCAATGCTCTAATGCACATTGTTATTATGTCCTTAGGCAAGACACCTCACCCACCTTGCCAAGTTTGAATGTGGTGTGTGTGTGATGTATTGGTGGTGGTCAGATCTGTGGACATTTTACCCTGCTTACAGCACCAATGCATGTTTTTCGCTTAACTTAATATGGAACATTCAAGGAAAGGCTATTTGATCTCCATGAAGATAAGCAAGTGGCAAACTCTCCACCACAAATGTTACACAGTGCACATTTTACAAGCCAAAAGCCCCATCAAAGCACATTATAAGCTTTAATTTACCTAAAATAACTGATACAGCAGCTCCTTTGTTGAGTAGTAAAGCAAGGTTTGAGAAGTCACTTTTATCGTATAGTCTATAGTTACTGTACTGTGAATTTTCACTTTGCCTAGACCACAAAAATCCCTATGGAGAGCTGTATGTGTCATAAAATAAGACGTTACCCTGTCCCTCTATGCACAAAACCTATTCTTTTTCACTCCTGTTATGTTCAAATCCTTGTTCCTTCCTTCATTGAGCTGCTTCTGAGACTGCTACCCAGAAACATGACTGTATTGTGTTACCAACTCTTTGCTTAAATCACTTACTCTGCCCTTGGAAATGCTGAGTGTGTTTCTGCAGAATAAAACATGTAATACATCACCCTCACACAGACACAGGCAGGCCGGAGGCTCCATGACAGCCCACAGCAGCTGTAATGGACAAACTCTGTATCGCTTCACACTGGACATGGGCAAAAACCTGGGACTTACTCAGCAGCAGCAGCAGGAGGAGGAATAGGACAGTGGCACACTAAAACACATGCATTTTCACCACAAGGAACAGGACATGGCCAAGGGTGCAAAGAGGTTTGTCTCATAGCTTTTGTGACCAGTGCATTTCTCTAGAGACATAAGAAATACTACAAACCAGGTGTAATCCAGGTTTGAGGGTCAACTTAGAGGTCCAAGAGGGAGATTAGTTGAGCTCACTTGCTGTAGGTTACGCCATTCAAAAAGCTGGTACCATTCTATACTTTAAACAATTTTTCTTGTGGATCAATAAAGTTTGTCTAAGTCTAAGTCTATACTTGCCTGGTCAGGCAAGTATAGACAGTCCCTTCCACATTCTGTTCAAATCCAGGGTCAAAATCCTCCTTCCAAACTTGAGATGGCCACTGCCACTAGTTTGTAGCACATGTCTCTCAAATGCAGAAGAAATCTCCTCCAAAAACCTCTTGTAACATTCAAAAATGAGATAAATAAGAGCTTGGTGCTTTGATTGTTGAGTCTGTGAAAATCCAACCTGTCAATCACACTCTC
This sequence comes from Paratrypauchen microcephalus, assembly GCA_036785185.1. NCBI lineage: Eukaryota > Metazoa > Chordata > Actinopteri > Gobiiformes > Gobiidae > Paratrypauchen > Paratrypauchen microcephalus. The sequence continues at coordinate 5,306,452 of JAVJIX010000005.1, read as the reverse complement.
TGAAATCAGGGAGAGAGGATACTGCTTCAGATCCACTTGACTTTGTAAAAATGTGTCAAAGCCTGTGGTTCTGGCTGGTCAAGTAAGTTCTATACATGGGCTTTCATGCATTTTCAGTGGAAGAGTTAGCATTAGCATCCAAACATAGCAAACTATGGAAAAACAAGGGCTGCTTTGGAGACTGAAAACCATTGTACCAGTGTATTTATTGTGTATTTTATTGACATTGACATTATTGACAAAATTTGCTTAAATGCTAAAAACTGCAATCTAAAGTCTGATGTTGCATCAGCAACGTCAGGTTTACGTCCAGACTCTATGGGGGTCTTGGTTAGTCCGGCATTCATGTTTTCAGTGTTCAAGCTCTGCCAGACAGTACTACACCAAAAAATGTAGCAGGAAGACAATTAAATTAGTTTTATTTCAGAAAATAGTTAAGAAAATGTTGCTGGATGTTTGATATTGTCTTATTCAGTGGAATGTTGAATGCCAGCTAAGAGCAAGCTCCTTGAACTAGCCCCTGAGTTCTGAAAACTTTAAAATATTCCATACAAGGACATTTGTCATATACATAAATGAGATGAAGGATTATTTCTGAGCTGCACCACTGTGTCCCACCTTTATAAGCTCACAATCTCCACTGTTTTTGGAGGTAGCAGAAACTGGAGTGCTCATAGAAGATCTATACAGACATGAGAAGAAGATTCATACTCTAACCCAGGTCAAGATCAAGAACTGAACCCAAAACCTTCTTGCTCTAAGGCAGTGCTTCTCAATTATTTTCTGTGACGCCCCCCCTAGGAAGAAGAAAATATTTCACGCCCCCCTTCCTGCGCGCGACTATAAATAGTATTATTTGTCTAGAAAATTGTTATTAGAACACCATTGTATCCTTTTATTAACATTATAAACAAAAAAAAGAAAGAAACTTACAACAAAGACTGCACTGAGGACTCAAATATTAATGTGTTTTTAATGCAGCTTTGCGCACATTTGTTTACGTTTTACAGAAATGAAACTTAAAACCACCTCATTTGCATAAGCTAAAAGCATTGAAAAAATACGCTCTCTCCTTGTGCCACTGATGCGTCAGCTTCTGTCGGACTAAAGGACACGACTCAGTGGAATATACGTGTTTTTTCTGTTTTGTTCTGTTAATGGTGAGACTGTGCGTAAATTGCATGTGAGAACGCCACTGCCAACTACCGTTGTTGATGTGCAATTACACTTAGTTCTAGTACAGTACAGCAAAAAAACATGTTTCCCAGGGTCATACGCGCCCCCCCTGGCATCACGCCACGCCCCCCCAGGGGGGCCCGCCCCACTATTTGAGAAGCACTGCTCTAAGGCAAAATTCTGAGCCACCATGTTGCCAGTTGAAAATATGCTGCACAGATCTGTACATCAAGTCAATACTGTCATAAATTTCCAAGAATATCCTCACATTGTAACGGTCAGATGCACTTCAGTTCACCATGCTTATTTAGAATGCTGGTACAGGCTTTCTTTGCATGAGTCAAGCAGGAGAGATTTCTTTCCAAACAAAATGCCTTGTAAAATATGATAGCTGTCATATTTCCATATTTCTGGTGTCTCCATAGAGATGTTGTTGCCTGGAATGTTACACAGTATGTCCTCAAACTTGTCAAACTTGGGGACGAGCAGGTGTCATGACCAGGTCAAATTACAGTACAGGTCAGTGAACAGGTAACCCCACTTGTAATAACAGTGCGTGCATGTTTTTATGGATTTTGAGTGATTCTTGTAATTGAATATACATGAATGTGTCATCTTTAACTCAGTTTAGTAAAGAATGTGTAACTCCTCTATAGCTAAGATTTGGAGGTGTTATAGTCAGTAATGTAAAATACTCAAGTGAAAAGTATCATACACAAAAAAGATACCTAAGTAAAAGTATTAAAGTACTTGTTTAGAAAATATACTTAAAGAGAATACAGTAAAAGAGATCGAATAAAGCTTCAAATGTAGTGCTTTTGAAGAAACAATTGAATTTATTTATTTATGTTTTTTTCTCTCGAGATTTTTTTATCTGTATATTTTTGTTTGCTCAAACTATGACCTTGATAAAAATTAAATCCCTCAGCCTTTTCAACAGGTCTATAAACTATAATAAAAATAAAAAGTAAAAGTTTTTTTTAAAGTATAATAAGTATAAAAAGTAAAATAGAGGTGCACTATGTAACTTTTTGGTTGGGGGCCCATCACCTGCTTGTTTCCATGGACATTTCTCTGTCTGGAATGTTCCACAGTATGACATTAAACAGTTCTACCTTACATTTATTCAATTACAGGTGGTTTTATAGCTCAAAGATATTGTACCTAGAAAAACAGGCATTCTGATGGTGAGTGGCGTTACCTCTATACAGATCTGACCTGTAACTTGGTCTGATTTGGTCTCCCTGAAGATAGAAAGGTTTAATCCCATACTGTGAAACATTCCAGACAAAGCAATAACATCTCCACCAGAAAAGTTACACGATGCACCTTAAAGTATCGTACTTCACTTCTTTTACTTACATTACGTTACATTCCCCCACTGGTTGTAGTCGAATATAAGGTGACGCTTATGCTCAAGGCAAGTCCAGGATAGTGTGAGGAGAGATCCAGGGGCAGAGCTATGTGTGTGTTCTCTCATTTTGGCTAATGGGCCCACAAGTGATGTTAGATGGCCACTGTACAGCTCTCTGGTTTAATGGGAATTACATTTTGCTTTTGGTTGGCTTGCCTTGCGTCTGTCAACATCATGTCACAGCAGTTGGCTTTGAGGTGACACTGCCTGGGGAGGTTTTTTTTTTTTTTTCCTTTGGCCCCATCCCAGAATAAGCAGAGCGGATTATAAAACTGTCAATTAAAGAATGTGTAAGGGCACCAGAGAAAATGTGTTATCAGAAAGCTTGGGGATCTCTTCTGGACTGTTCCAGACTAACAGACTCTATAGCTTTAGATATAGATAGATATATTTATGTTACCTGACCAGCCAGAACCACACGCAAAACTTTATATAGATGACTGGCAGGGCTGGACTGCGACAAAAAAAATGGCCTTGGCATTTTTGGCTTAGACCGGCCCCTCATAATTAGTGGAGCACAATGGACTAATTTATGTATGTGTTCCCCGAAGCAAAGTATTTTACTATTGTTACGTCTTTGCCTAAAGGAAACAAACCATGGTGCAACATTTAAAGGAAAAATCCCCCAAACCACCAAAAAACTCGCAGTAACTACACATTCAGTGGTTTATTTAATGCATCTTGCACACACACACACACAAAAACTTTCTCATTGAATCTACACAATTCACGTAGGTCACCTGTTTTGGCTTCAAAATGGTGAATTTTGCTGAAAGGTGATTTTCATGCCTGTCCATCACCTAAAAGTCCCTGTATTATCCTAACATTACTACCTGGTTACCTGCTGTGCCAGTGCCACACTTCCTGGTCCCTCGGGTTCCCTCGGGTTCCCTGTCCACAGTCTCTGGCTGCTCCTCTCCCTGTCCACCTTCAACCTGCAGAGGACGTGACTTTAAATTGAGACACAGGATCATTTACACCTGCACCAGATTGCACGCAATACACCCTGACAGGTACGGCTGTGACTGTCCAGTGTGCGGTGAGGCGCCTGAAGACCTCCTCCATCTGGCCGCCCGGTGTCCTGTCGTGCGGCGGTTCTGGACCCGACTACTGGACCTTCTCACTCGGAGGCTGGCGTTGAGGCTCCCGCCACCAGTGGCCCATGGAATCGATGACCCTGGACTCTGGTTCTGCCTCTTCGGACCTGTCCAGCAGCGACCTCGGGGGCCGGACGCTGCAATGGTCAACTGGGACGCAGCCCGCCTCGTCCTGTCCATGGCCAGATATTCTATCTTCGTGGCACGACACCACCACCTCCACGACGGCCACGCAGCAGAGCACTGGTCCCTCTTCACGGCGCTCCTTCGCGCCCACGTTCACCACCTCCACTCCGCAAGAGAAACTGAGTTTTGTGACACCTTCACCCCAGACAATACGCTTTTCTCCATCTCCCGAACCGGTTCCTGTCGGCTGGACTTCTGACCCCTGCCCCCCTCCGCTCCCCCCCAGACCCCCTTTCTTCACCTGGAACGAGCCCTTTGGTTCTCTGCACTCCCCATCCCCCGATGTCTCTTCTGAGTGTTTTGCAAATGTTATTGTGATGTCAAAATATGTACCTTGTAATAATAAAAAATAAAAAAAAATAAAAAGGCTCCAGCAGCTCCTCCAGAGAACATGTCTGTTATTTTAGAACATTTTGCAGCATCTATAGTGAGATTTTCAAATTTTTTAGCCTGAAAATTCTCCACACCCCCTTTTTTCCATTTCTCCATGTTTCCATGGTCAACTCTATGAACCTGGTGGGGATCAGTGCAGAGAAAGGGGTGGGGCCGCTCTTGTAAGCTACTATATCCTGATTGGTTTAGTCCACTGTCTATATTGAAGTTGGACCAATGGGCCACCTCCTCTAAATTGTGGGCTGGTCTCTAAGTATATAAAAAAAAACTTTAAAAAAACAGCATCGGCCCTGTCAGCCCACTGGGAAAATGCTCGGTATGCCCAACAGTCCAGGCCTGATGACTGGATCTGGAGCCGTGTTTTGTCTCCCTGATTTCAGACGGCGTGATTGACAGGGGGATTAACCAATCAGAGAGACACATTCTTTTCTCAGAATCAACAATAGAAGCACGTCAAGCCATTACTTATCTCAGGTAAAAGAAGTTATAAATTTTGCTCTGAATGTTATGAGAATTTTCGAGAGGAGAGGTCTTCCATATTTGAGAGACATGCTACAAATTGGTTGTGGTTGGATCATCTCAAGTTCGGAAAGAGGTTTTTCACCTTCTTTTGTCCACTTCTAGTCCCTTGTGGATTCGAACAGAATGCAGAAGAGACTGGTTGCTCAGGCAAATATTTATGTATGCAACATAGTAACATAAAAGTTTTCTATCATCTTTCCAATCTTGTAGCTAACACAAGATAGTGATGAATCATACAGAAGGATTTGTTGATATGTAATTCTAAGCCTGAAGGTTTCCATGAAATCTGTCAAAATTTGAATTTCTAGGCCATTTTTAGTAAGATCTAGTTTACTCAATACTAAACAAGATTTCTAAAATCCTTCCAGTAAAATATTTTGGGAGATTTTGGCATCTAATATGTCAACAAAATGAAGCAATACACCCATCCATCCATTTGTTTTTCCTTTCTACAATACATTTAAGGCATAAAAAAAAAATCTGATTTCCCAATTCATCTGCAGTGTCTCATGCATAAAATGTATAAATAAATGGACCTAGCCAACCCCCTAGCTGTGGCATTCCAAATAGGAAGTGAGCATGGTGGTGCTTCTGGCTCCACCGAATCTCGCCTCGATTTTACACTGAAAAATTGTCACCTCTCTCTCCATAACTGCTGCTGTGAGCCTCATCATTTTGGTCTTAAAATGTTCGTATTAATGCGCTCTAGATGATCCTGGTATTTTTATTTAGCTTTTATTTTGTCTGTAAATAAATTCCTAATATTCCTAATATGAACCTGGCTCCAAATTCGCTCCTAACTGCATCATGAGCTTAATGTGACAGGAGCTGAACACTATGGGTGACACTCCCTCAGTTCACTTCATTATACAGTCTATGTTCTCACCTTAATAATGTGTCTTTAATTGTTGTAGCTTTACATCACATTTTCTGCACGTGCACATCTGGGTAAAGGTATTTGCCAAAGGCCTGAGCTCAGATAAAACAAATGTCCTTTGTTTAACATGCAGAATCAGCAAGAAAAGTCAACACAGAACACCTGCTGAAGACTAGAGGCCCACGTCTCTGCCAAAAACCACACTGCCACCTCTGTGTAAAGACATAAACAGCTAGCGATGATTGTCATGCTGTCATAACACATTTAATAAACATTTCAGCAACCCTTTTCTCAAATCGTTATTTGTCATCGTAAATGACACAAGATGAATTGGATTACAAGCTGCGATTAGTGTAATGATTAAATGAACATTCTGACACTGATGGCTCAATGAGGTGCACTTGCAAAGCATAGTAATAGCAGCACATCTGTGAGAAAGCAGCTGACATGTACCATCAAACTTTAATTAATAGTGCATCATGCGTATGGGTTTAATCTCCAATCATTTTTTTTTTTCCAGCTGGGTAAACATAACATGAAGATATGGAATTTTGATTTTTAGCTTGCGTTATGGTCAAGGTTGATGTGTTGGTGAATCAATTCCAGCATCATGGTTTGTCCCACGTGACAGTGATCTTCAAATGTATACAGCAACTCAAGTTTTATTTTCATTCAAGCTTTAAAGGGGCTAGGGTCTTTTTTCATATAATAGTCATATAATAGTCAATAGTATAAGCCAAATTTGTATTGTTAAAGGCAAATTAACGTTTTTTTTACAATCTGAGCCTTCTTTCGGCAATAAAACAAGTAGTTTTACTCACCCATAGCATTTTTCTGTCAATTGGAGCAGTATCGCAGAACTTATGTTGAGCCGTTCTGTTCTACTAATGATCCCGTATCCGTTAACATGGGGCTCGTATCATATGCTCGGGGCATTACTTTGCGGTGTCCAAGTAACACAAACTTTAGCACTTTTCAAATCATAGAAGCCCGATGTCTTAATGTAAGATTTCGTTTGAAGCAAAAGTGGCCTGTAATCCGAGATTTAGCCATAGTTTCTAGTAGATGAGGAGGCCAGTGCACATGCGCGGATTGTGCTATCAGCTCCCGGGACCCAAACATGAAACGCAAAGCTGAAAACTATGGATAAATCTCGGATTACAGGCCACTTTTGCTTCAAACGAAATCTTACATTAAGACATCGGGCTTCTATGATTTGAAAAGTGCTAAAGTTTGTGTTATTTGGAGACCGCAAAGTAATGCCCCGAATACTCATGCTAACGGATACGCTACAACATAACTTTCTTCAAACAGCTCCAAATGACACGAACGTGATATGGGTGAGTCAAACGACTTGTTTTATTACCGAAAGAAGGCTCAGATTGTAAAATAACGTTACTTTTCCTTTAAAACAGCTCTTAGGATCAAATTGAGACCACTGTGTGCTGTCTGCATGCAATTGTAGAGTTGTTCAGTGTGATGTCACTTCAGGGTCCAAGCACTGTGCAGGGGGAAAAAAAACAACAGCTAGAAATCAGCTGTGTTTTCCCAGTTGGACCCAGAAGTAACAGAAGGAAATCACTTAACAAGTCTATAAAGTTTTTTTTTGTCCTCTGCAAAAGCAATAAAAGGGAACAACAAACCACTGGGGTGATGTTAGCATGCAAGGGTTAGTAGCATCACCGTGGACTCCTGCAAACTGTTTAAAAAGAAGCATTTAGTATCTAAAGAAGTCTCAAGGAAGTAAGTAACTAACTATAGTGTGACTGGGATTCAATACAAATGAATAAGCAAACAATTTGAGAAGAAGTTTTGAATGCTGAGAAAGTTATAGTTACACTTTTATTTCATATTGATTTGTAGATTTTTGTTTTGTTAAATATTAAAACCAATATATATATATATATATATATATATATATATATATATATATATATATATATATATATATAAGAAAACTCTCAAACATTACAGGAAATGACCCCACCAACATCTGCTCACCGCCTTTTTCCATGACTAAACCTCAACTTTAACTGTCCATATTCTGTAAGTATTTTCTACACAATCCTACATGTACGCTGTTCACTTCTCTTGCTGACAACAGTAATTATTCCATGTTGACAGGCCATTAGAAGCACTCACCATCTCTCCATTTGTATTAAAATGATGAGCAAGTATTAAAAAGGGCTGAACATGTAAAATGAATCGTAATGGCCCTGTTGCCGGAGCCCACCCAAATGATTCCAACTGATAATTCCTCATCCAAACCTTGGTCATTAGCAGTTGGCAAAGGAGAGGGGAAGAAATGGCTGGACTGAAAGCAAATGTGTGTTTAGTGCGTGGGGAATAGAATGGGGGTGAGAAGCACATTAAGCTGTTCAAATTACCTGCTAACATCATTACCGAGCCATGAACATGGCCAAACTGTAGCTTTGTTGGTCATTCCTCTCTTACAGCAACCGCATAACACAATCCATCTCATTATTACCAACACACAAAGTCTGGAGAAGAGCAGTTTGTCTGAGAAATTATTGCGGAGCAGTAATTTCCAGTACCTTTCAGGAATATGCGAAGGGACATTGTCAGAGGATATATGCCACAAGCAAGAGTAGACTGAAGGAAGTGAAGGAACCAATCTCCTTTGACCACCAACAATCACTCTAACACAGCACAGCTCATACATATGCAAGGTGGGTGAAGTGCCTTGCCCAAGGACACAATAGTAGTATAAACTGGTCCATTAGATTACACTGGTCTACAAGCAAAATGCTTCTGGAACAAAAGTAGTGACATTTTTCTTGGTTTAGGTCACTAATAAAGAAAAAGTAAGTCAGAAGTGCTGATTGGCTATAGTTTCCAAGATATAGTATTGGGTCAAAATAGGAAATTTATGCAAAATAAGGCAAAACAGTAGTTTATCAGAAGGTACAGTGTGTCTACAAGCAACCAGTTCTATTTGAAAGCCTCTCTGCACATTCCTATACATTCATTTTAATATGTCTAGAGTTTTAACATATATCAATATATATTATTATTATTATATCATTACATATCTTGAATACATTAGCTAACCAGCACAGTTATCAATTGTTATTTTCTGTTATTTTCAGTTCATCTTATCAATATAAATTTATCTCAGAAGAAGATCGAGTCCAAAAATGTGTAGACCAGTGTTAGTGGTTAGATCATAGACTGTATAAAGAAGTGGACTTTATAAATTTGTGTGATGTCATCCATGGTGTAAGGCTCCAGTTAAACAAAGTTCACAAAACAAATATTAATACTATTCAAGACCAGAATGATGAGACTCACAGCAGTTACAAGGAGAGGGGCGACAATTTCTCAAGGTAAAGTCAATTGGGAACAGAGTCGATAGAGCCAGAAGTGCCTCCCTGAACACTTTCTATTTGGAAGCTTAGCTATGTCCATTTGTCGATACAGCCTACGGGTCAGACAAGCTAATCAAGTCTTTGTTTCAAACTAAAGAATATTGGTGTATGTGCCTATTGTTCAGTGTGTATGTTAAAGGGTGTGTTAAATTATGCTGTTTTCTGATCTATGTTATGAAGTTGTTTCCTCATCACAAACATACCTGGAGTTGCGTTCTCTTTCATTTGCACGTGTTCAACATGCAAACCCTACATACAGCTCTGGAAAAAAAATAAGAGGCCACTGCAAAATGATCCGTTTTTTCTGATTTTACTACTTATAGATATGTGTTTGGGCAACATTTTTGTTTGAGTCTATAAACTTCTGATAACATTTCCTCCAAATTCCAAATAAAAATATTATCGTTTTGCATTTGCATTTGTCATTTTCTGCATTTATTTGCAGAAAATGACAAATGGTCAAAATAACAAAAAGATACATGTTTTTAGACCTCAAAATAATGCAAAGAAACATTTTAAAACAACATAATACTAATGTTTACACTTAAGAAGAGTTCAGAAATCAATGTTTGGTGCAATAACCCTTATTTTTAATCACAGCTTTCATGCGTTTTGGCATGCTCTCCACAAGTCTTTCACATTGTTCTTGGGTGACTTTATTCCACTTCTGGTGCAAGAACTGAAGTAGCTCAGCTTTGTGTTTGTGTTGGAATTCAACAGACGCTGGAATGGAATGGCTGTAATACATGTAGAGATGCTGATTTAAGAAAAAAATGCAGCGGTCTCTTTTTTTTTTTTTTTTTTTTCCAGAGCTGTAGGTTTATTTGAGCAAAACCCATTACCTGATTGCATTGTGCTCTGAAGTGGTCTGAAGTTTAATCCTAAAGGCTAACATTAATTGAGGCTAATAACTCAGAACACAGAAAGAACCTTATAATTCTATGAGAACACTAAACTCAGAGCTGACTCTCAATTGTGTGACTTCTCTAATGCTCACCATCATTCCTTCAGCGGGTTTAGTGCTTGTTGCAAACAGAACAGGGTCAGAGAGAGGGGGGGAGAGGGGTAGAGGTAGGCCTGGGTGACGCTGGAGCCCATTTCTCACTTCTCGACAAGCGGCTGTGTTCCACCTGAAATGCCTTTGGATTTACGCCGTGAACTGCAGCCATCTTTCTTGCGTTAATCACCTCGGGGCTGGGTGCGCCGACTCGCCACGTCCCCGGGCCGATGGATGACCCGCAGGGGAAATCGAATGGAAAGCAGCCAAGCCTGACGCTCCTCCAGTACTTTCTAGGTCCTACACTGTGACACAGCAAAGTAATGCTATGTGTGCTACAGGCAGAACTCTGTGTGCAGTAATCTGGACCTCCAATGATTGCTCAGTCGCCAATGTTTAATTTCATTCTGCAAATGTCATTAGGCCTGCAGTCTGTGGAATTGGATTTATTTGTCGGCAGGAAATAATGAAAGATAAATAGATACAAAAGAATAAAAGTAAATCTACAAGCAATAAGAGCAAAGTTGATTCATTTATTCATCCATCATCTCAAGGTTTTTACTGTTGCAAGTGTCTGCAGATAAGTGTCTGCAGATATTCCCACAATTTAGTGGACAGAGGCCAGTTCAGACCATCATTCTCCGTCACTTTCATTCTCAAGGGCCAATTTGGTGTCTTCAATTCACTTACAGGTCCTATATTACGCAAAATTGACTCTTGTGATGAGCCATGTTATACTGTTTTTACCTCCCCAAAAGCATACCTGGCGTTGTGTTTTGTTTCATTCACACATGTTTGAGTAACCATTTATTGTTTACTGTCTACATCTTTGAAGCTCAAAATCCTCTGTTCAGTTAAGAGCTTCCTTTTACCTTTATTTCAGTAGATATTGGCAATTTTTAAAAACACAATTATCACATGACACATGACATCAGCATGTTTTCTGAGTGAAAGCAGAACTCAAGCTCTAGAAAAAAAAATAAGAGACCACTGCATTTCTTTCTGAAATCAGCATCTCTACATGTATTACAGCCATTCAATTCCAGCGTCTGTTGAATTCTAACACAAACACAAAGCTGAGCTACTTAAGTTCTTGCACCAGGAGTGGAATAAAGTCACCCAAGAACAATGTGAAAGACCTGTGGAGAGCATGCCAAGACGCATGAAAGCTGTGATTAAAAATAAGGGTTATTGCACCAAATATTGATTTCTGAACTCTTCTTAAGTGTAAACATTAGTATGATGTTGTTTTAAAATGAATTTGATCTTGTTTCTTTGCATTGTTTGAGGTCTGAAAACATGTTTTGTTTTTTGTTATGTTGACCCTTTGTCATTTTCTGTAAATAAATGCTTTAAACAATAATATTTTTATTTGGAATTTGGAGGAAATGTTGTCAGTAGTTTATAGACTCAAACAAAAATCTACCTTTTGCCCAAACACATACCTATAAGTAGTAAAATCAGAAAAACTGATAATTTTGCAGTGGTCTCTTATTTTTTGCCAGAGCTGTAAATAAATACCAAACCCTACAAAACCTTTAAACCTACAAATTTACAGAAGGTATTCAAGAACAAGAATATATGAATAACGGAATTCTGGTTTATAATTAATGTGGGTCAGGTTCGGCACGCATTTTACTTGCAGACTCCCTAAACCAACTACGGTGTACTGTGGTGCGTATTTGACCAAAACAATGTGGATTCAAGTGGGTTGTGCACCTCACCAAGACCCATGCCTGCAGAGGCTCGAGGTCAGTGTAACAATTGGCAGGTTTTGCAGAATCCATGAAGGTTTTGAATCTCATTTGACAAGTAGTTAGTGTACACCAGTTATAATTCTAAAGGCACAAGAGGTTAGACTTAGACTTAGACAAACATTACAGATCCACAAGGGAAATTACTTGGATGCAGTAGCTCACACATCAGAATATATTATAATAACAAAGAGGAAACAATATAAACAGTAATAATAAATTCTAAATAACATGCAAAGTAGCAAAGAAAAATAGCAAGATGTGGGAGTGTTGACAGATGAGCAAGAAGCAGGAGATCGAGCAGGAGACTATCTGTCCCTGAGCTGATGTGTATTAGTGAAGGCCAGCTGTTGCACATCTGGCTCAAAGAGCACCCCTCCATTGGTCTGCTCAGGAAACCTTTCAACTGCAGCCATGTTCATCAGAGGACCCAACAAGCCACAGCGGTCAGTGGGTATGTACATCAAGGTCTGGTGTTTTAGCAAAGGAAAAAGGAAAGTGTACAATGGCTCACATACCCTGGTCTACAAGCAAAATGCTTCCGGAACAAAAGTATTGAAGTCAGAAGTGCTGATTGGCTATAGTTTCCAAGATATAGTATTGGGGCAAAATAGGAAATTTATGCAAAATAAGGCAAAAACGGTAGTTTATCAGAAGGTACAGTGTGTCTACAAGCAACCAGTTCTACCTGAAAGCCTGTCTGCACATTCCAATACATTCATTTTGATATGTCTATTAATAGAGTTTTAACATCAAATATTTTGTGTGCACCTGATGTCTTAAGATATTTCTTGTTTATTTCTTGACGGATAAAGAAGTTAAATATTTTCAAAATATAAATATTATTTTTAAGCTATCTATTTTAAGCAAAATCTATTGTAAAAACAGATGTGATTTTGATGTAAAACAATATCATAAAATATCTTGAATAGGGGCGGCAGTAGCTCAGTTGGTACAGCGTTTGTCCACTGATCCAAAGGTTTGCGGTTCAAATCCTGCTCTTGACATAAGAAACAACAGTGGTTGAGCAGTCAGATCCACTGGCTCACAGGTTGGCAGGTATGATTCCAGCTCCCACAGATCAATGCTGCCGTTGTCTGTGTCTGTGTACACTGGTGTGTGAATGTGGGTGTGAATGGGTGAGTGGTTCCTTGTTATAAAGCGCTTGAGTGCCCTGTATAAAGATGTGATCATTTACCATTAGCTAACCAGCACAGTTATCAATTTATTTTCAGTTCATCTTACCAATATAAATGAGAATTAGGCACTTTTATCTCGGAAGCAGATCGAGTCCAAATATTTGTAGAGCAGTGTTATTGATTTTACTGTAAGGATGCAACGATAAGTAATCCGTATGTACGATATTTTCATGATATGCAGCTCACTGTACACCAGTGGTGGAAAAGTACTGCACTTAAGTAAAACATTTAGGTATCTGTACTTTATTTGAGTAGATTCTGAAGTGATACGTTTTACTTTTACTTCACTACATGTGAGAGCAGGTATTATTGTTTGAAACTTGCTGCTGAAAAGGCTGTCTATTTCCTAATTTGACAAAATTATACAAAATATACAAAGAAAAACAGCTGGGAAAAAATCGATTAAATTATTTCTGTTGAATTTCAGCATAAATCTGTTCATATGAAGCATTATTAGATCTCACAATTAGCGTGATATATTTTTTTGCGGTGTAATTTTTAAAAAGTAATAATAAACAGGCACTTTAATATGTGTGTAGAATCCCTTTGCCAGGCACTTTAATACTTTTACTAAAATACATCTCATGGGATAAGAATTAATATTTAAATGTGCTTATAACAGGTATTTCTATTTATTTACTATCAGTTATTTATAACAAAGCAAAGGATCATGGTCTATGTAGTTGCCTGTGTTTCTTTTAGCTATTGCTGCACTATAACAATGAATTCAAGCAAACTTATTAGACTTAGAATTAGACAAACTTTATTGATTCGCAAAGGAAATTGTTTTGGGTACAGTAGTTCATTCATCAAATATAATATAAAATATATAACAGAGGGTAAAAAAATAAATTAAATTAAATTAAATAAATAAAAAAATTGATGGAATAGCAACCAAAGAGCAATAGACAGTGTCAGACGAGACATAATTTTAAAAAATAATGATAATAAATGTATATGTACAAATCAAAATGAAATAGAAAAGTAGAAATAAAGTATAAAATACGATATCAAAGAGTAATTCCATATATTGAAATGGCCCACAATATTACTGTGAGATTTTTGATGATACGATATGACGATATTTTGATTATTACGTCCCTTCACTGCTACACTGTAATATGAAACAACTGTCACCAAAAGTATAATCTCCGTTGTATTGCGGCTTTGGTTGTTTTTCAGTTAACCAGAACAGATGTGGTTAACCAGGCTTTTGTCAGATCTTGATTTCTGGTGAAGTGTCTGGAGCTCAAGTGGGTTCAAAAAAGGAAATGGCAAGTCACTGACCAACTGTCACCCAACGCCCAAATGTCAAGAGACTTTTGTGTCAAAACATATTTTTTTTCTCTTGTGTTTTTATTTTTCTCAAGGCTTATTTTTCACATTTCCAACCAGATTCTGAAAGTGTGTCCTACTTGACAGGAGGCGCATGGTTATTTTGGTGACCACAGTTCCTGTAAAATCAAGGAAACTAACCATACGGATGGGCGCTTCTGGCTCCAACTGACTTTACATTGAAAAATTGTCGCCCCTCTCTGTGTGATTGCCGTAGTGAGCCTTGTCATTTAGGTCTTAAAATTATGTCACGTTTTCCAACCAGGAGGTAAAATTTTAAACCTAAAAAATGGCCAAATTGGGAAAACAAGTGTGAATGTTTTTGTAAAAATCTTAAATATAAAGATCTTCTTCTTCAACCTGTTGTAGGCACTTTAAAGGTGCACTTTGTAACTTTTTGGTTAGGGGTCTGTCACCTGGTTGTTTCTATGGATATGTGATTGCTTTGCCTGGAATGTTCCACAGTATGAAATTAAACAGCTCTACCTTATATTTATTCAATTACAGGTGGTTTTATAGCTCAAAAATACATTGAAAAACAGGCATTCTGACCACAGATCTGACCTGTAACTTGGTCTGGTTTGGTCTCCATGAAGATAGAAAAGTTTAACGCCACACTATAAAACATTCCAGACAACACAAAAACATGTCCATGGAGAAAAGCATTTGACGGACCCTCTCGAAAAGAATTTTTTGAGGCAACATTTTGAATTCCACAGACGGTAGAGACAGTGAAGGGGCCAGCGTGCATGGACGTTAAGAGAGATGTGAGTTGGACTAAAGGACCACTCACTGGAGATGAAGAGGAGGAGGCCGGTGCTGTTGAAGGCTCTTCCCCCTGGACCTTTGACAAATTGGGCTCTATGCACATCTCACCAGCCCCCAGTCGCTGTGTGTCTCCGAAGAGGAAGCAGTATCTCCCAAGCATTAAAGTGGAAAAACCAACGCCAGTGCAGGAATTTAATGAGCTTGCAGTGACACATGAGTTGGCATGGGGGGATTCTCTGTATATCTTTGCTTTTGTATGGAGTTTTATCCCCCCTGGACTTTGCTGGGACTGGATATTCACGGGTCGGAACCAGTCCAGTCCCACTATGGGCTTCATTTAAAGCCATCAGACACAGGAGAGTGGGGTGCTTTTTCTACAGTGCTAAGACTAAAGGCGGACAAGCATTAAGAATATATTGCGCAGTGGAGTACAACTCCAAGATATAAAACTTCATGTTTTCTTTTTTGGTTTTGCTGTTAGTGTATAATTTATCATATTCTACTCTCATTAAATTGATGAATAAGAGGACGCTCAGCTAAAAGCAGCGCAAAAAATAATAATCTAGACAAATGATAAAATGGCTAATTCATGGAAAATAGAGTACAATGTAGCTTTTGTCAATGTCCCCGACTTATTACTTCAATATTACAGTACATTTACTTGATTGTGTGTCCCTCCCACCACTGCCAATACTCACGCACACTCAACTTTCTTACTAGGTAATGTGGATGAAGTGTTTTTTTCTTTGACACTGGTGTCCCAATGTGGTACTTGATTTTCCCAGGGGTCTCCCATCCAAGTACCAACCAGGCCCTGTCTTAGCTTCAGAGATCTGACAAGATCAGGATTTGACAAGGAGGTTTGGCCACATTTGTTTACAGTGAAAAATAATGAACTAAATATGCTTGTATTTGTAAAAGTCCATTTGAAAGCACATTGTCTTTCTGAACCTGGAGTCCTTCAAACAATATATAACTGCTCCATGATTGTAAATGCACCAAAACAACAATGTCTTTTGAATGGGATATGCGCCCTCACACACTCACAAAATAGCTTGGATTCGATTTTCTTAGGCTGAAGCATTAGAGGACTAAAGTAACCCTTTTACAGTACATTTCCAACCAACAGATAATTGCTATTATTACAAGAGAACAAAGAGCAGACTGGCTTGTGACTCCCAGAATGCCTTGCAATCCCGGAATTAGCGTAAATATTAACAACCTTGCAGCGCAGTTCCACAGAGCAGAACTGATTCAGTGGTACATTCAGTGGAACATTTACGGTTTTCAGAGATGCTTGTTTCTTTGTGGAAGACTCCCCCGAGGCCCTAAACAGATCAGGGCTGATTGGTGCGCTGTGCTTCAGATGAAAAAGGCAGACTGAAATAAATGCAGGTTTGTGGTGCCTTTGTAAATATTTGATGGAGTTTTCGAGTGAGATTGGAGTGCAGATATCACTTACTGAGACTGGGGGTACAGAGGCAGCAAAAATGTGCAAATTAATTTAAAGAGTGAGTGGTGGGCTGGTGTGTGGGGAAGGAGGGAGGAGGGGAGGCTGAGGGATTGATGGATGACTGGGCTCTCTCTCCGCAGCGTTCGGACTGAGTGCTGCAGCCTGTCTCATGATTAAAGTGTGCTGTTAATCCACAGTAAGCACAAAGCTCTCACTCGCAGTGCACCAGCTACAACTCCAGGGACAAGGCGGACAACAGACTTCTAACTGGCCATATAAGCAGTCAAATGCGCACTTAGCTTTATGCTTACAGAAGACATCATCTGCAGTCCAGTCTGATTATTACAGTTGGAACACAACATGGGCGATAATGAGGGAGAAGTCACGGAGGACAGGCAAAAACCTAAAATCTACATCTTCTATGACAGATCATATTAAAGCTACACTATGTAACTTCTAGTGTGTATCTGCTACTTGCTTGTCTTCATGGAGATGTTATTTCTTTACCTTGAATGTTTCAAAGTAGGGCATTAAACATATCTGCCTTGCATTTGTTCGATTGCAGGTGTTTCATAGCTCAAAATACCTTACCAAGTGCAGGCTTGCTTCTCCATAGATCTGACCATTAACTCCATTGTGATTACAAAGTTTATTTCCTTACGTTGGAATAATTAATGCAAAATAGTAATATCTTCATGGAGACAAGCAGGTGGCGGGCCCTTCACCAGAAAGGTTGCACAATCCACCTTTAAGGGGCTATACCAGATTTTTTTTTTTTATGTAAGAAAATAAAGTTTGTATAGCCCCAGTACAGATATATTTTATTCCACTCCTGGTGCAAGAACTGAAGTAGCTCAGCTTTGTGTTTGTGTTGGAATTCAACAGACGCTGGAATGGAATGGCTGTAATACAGGTACAGATGCTGATTTCAGAAAAAAATGCAGCAGTCTCTTATTTTTTTTCCAGAGCTGTATTGTTGTAGGAGGTCTTAGCAATATGATTGCTGTGTGCTTCTATTTACAAAGTGTTTTATAGTCTGTGGACCAGGAAGTGCACTCTTAACATGCTAGTTATAGTAAGCTTTACCTTGGCAACAAAACTCTGCTCTGGTCTGGTGTGAAAAGAGCGGATTGGTTCATAGCAGTGAATAATTCTGATACTCAGAATGCTTTAGAAAAGTCTGTCACTCTGAATCCTGTCCAATAAGAATATTTGAAGCTCAAAGATAATTAAGACTTCTGTACAATGCCAATGGAAAATCTCATCATGGAATTAAATTGTTGAAAGCAAAGTCTTATAAAGAATCACTTGTGTGTCTTTGGCCGGTTCTTCATTTTCTATTTATGTATTTATTTATTTATTTATTTACTTGTATATGCATGTATATAATTATGCCTTGTTTGACAGCAGACTCTTGCTATTTTTTCTATTTATTTAGAATTTATTATTATCATTTATATTGTTGTTCTATAGATGCGTGAAGAGTCCCTCAGTCGTCCAGGTAGAATCCATGATAAAAGGAGAAATTCAATTTGTCAACTGGACAAAGTTTGTTTGGTCGAAAACGTTTCGCCGCTCATCCGAGAGGCTTCGTCAGCTCTGGTTCTAGTGCTGGTTAGACCCTGTTTATATCTAGCTGCAGGGAGGAGCTCCCTACACTGAAAAAGCTCTGAAACTATCTCCACTAATCTGTCTCTTTTGTATTACGCATTCCTCTGGCGTCTAGTATTAGCATATCCATTCAGCCCCAGGAGGCGCTCACTGCACTGAAATAGCTCTGAAACTATCTCAACTAATCTGTCTCTTTGATTTTCACATTTCTCTGGCATCTAGTTTAGCCTCCCTATTCAAGCCTAACAACCCTCTCCACCCCCTGTTATGTCTCACTCCCCCAATGGGGGAGTGAGACATAATTTGTCTCCCATTTATAATTCGATTCTCAAACCAAGTCAAAAACAGACAAAGAAACATTAGGGCAGACAAGCCAGGGCAGGGGGGTGGAGAGGCTAAACTAGACCCAGAGAAATTTGAAAAACAAAGAGACAGATTAGTTGAGATAGTTTCAGAGCTATTTCAGTGTAGTGAGCGCCTCCTAGGGCTGAATGGATATGCTAATACTAGACGCCAGAGGAATGCGTAATACAAAAGAGACAGATTAGTGGAGATAGTTTCAGAGCTTTTTTCAGTGTAGGGAGCTCCTCCCTGCAGCTAGATATAAACAGGGTCTAACCAGCACTAGAACCAGAGCTGACAAAGCCTCTCGGATGAGCGGTGAAACGTTTTCGACAAAGTTTGTTTAACTTTGTCCAGTTGACAAAATGAATTTCTCCTTTTATCATTGTTGTTCTATGTTAGGACACATTTTGACACCATTTGAGCTTTATTACGCTACACATGTGTTTGATCTATTTGTATTATATATAAGTTTTACTGTCCTTTTGCTACGGGTATATGTGAGGTTTTAGTCATGGTGTTTATTGTCTTGTTTATCAGATGTTTAATGTGCACTGTGGGTCTAGGGAGTGCTGTAATTTCAAATCCTGTGTGTGCAACCTGCACATATGGTTCTGACAATAAAGATGACTTTGAACTTTGAACTTATTGTAATATATTGTGATGTGTGAGCTACTGTGTTCAAATGATTTCCCTTGTTGGTCAATAGCGTCTGTCTAAAAAAGTGTAAAAAGCATACACTGCACTTGTTCAATTTGATCTGGTTATTTCAGATCTTGTTTAGGTGCTGATGTGAAGTAATTAAGGGATTCGGGTTAGGGTATTAATTAGTAGTAATTTAATAGGGTATTAAAAGTAGTTTCTAAGCCTGTATCATTCAGAATAAACTATTTGTTCATCAGATTTTTGTTCTCGTGTTATTAAGAATTTTAGAATGAATAAGCTGTCCTCCACTAAGAAAAGCTGATAAACCAGTGTGATCTTGTTAATCTTATGACCAGACTTGGACTTCGTAAAAGAATTTGACTGTGTGTGCCGCAGATTCTAATGATTTATTTCAGCAGCCAGAGCACAGCAATTAACCCGCTTAGTAAAAGATAATTATCACTGATGGGAGTGAAGACTAAAAGACAGGAATAAAAGCAAGCTGTAAACAGTGTTTTTCTTTTCACTCTGAGTATGTATCTGAGCCAAAAGTGGCTATTTATCTCTCTGAAATGATATCCTATTTATTTCCTCATTAAGAGCCAGGAGGAGACTTTAAAGGCTGTCCTTATGCGTCCTCAACACTTTGCATGTTGATGTCGACTTTGAGATTCCCTATGAATATTAATTTAAGCAGCCTAATTTATGAATGACTGGGCTTGCAAATGCTATTCTGAAAGATAAAAAGGAGCAAGTTTGTTTGAGTTTTGTCCCTGCCAACAACTTACTGACTTCATAGTTTTCATCCCAATGTTGTTGATAGAATTTGTATAACTGTAGATATTGCATTTGAATACACATTTGAATTCTATGCTTCACTCTTTTCAATATGGTTTGGGTCTATAGTGTGTGTTTATGTTTTATTCTTTGTAACATCAACCTCCCATAGGGCCTGCAGATGAAAATGTGCTCAAGCCTATAGTCTGGCATGTTTACGTTTGTCTAAATGTCCATTAATTTGCACTGTTCCCACTTTTCTTAAAGGGACCATGTTACGCTATTTTCTGATCTGTGTTATAATGTTTCCTCATCAAAAACATATCTGGAGTTGTGTTTCATTTCATTCACACATTTAACATTTAAATTCACACGTTTAACACACAAATCCTTTACATTTAGGCTGAGGTCTTTTTTCAAACAGAAAACACTATGTTGTGATGTCATGTGGTAATACAGGAAGTGCTCCACTGTGTTTTAAAACTCTATACACCTTCACTAGAATCATTTGGATAATTTCAGCCCTGGATTTGCCCATCTCCACTGAACAAAAGGTCAAATGTAGCTGTTAACTTGAAAACTACAGGTGGAACAGAGTATTTTGATTTAGAGATGTAGACAGACTAATAATAAATGATTACTCAAACATGTGTGAATGAAACAAAACACAACTTCAGGTTTGTTTTTGATTATAACATGTCTTAAAGATCCCATGACATGGTACTTCTTGATGCTTTTATATGGCTCCTTAATGGTTCCCTAATACTGTAAATGAATCCTTCTTCAAAATCAACACTCACTGCATGAGATATGACTCTGACAGTCTTCATGAGGCTAGATATGTGTCTAAAATGCTTTATTCTGGGTGTTTCTGCTTCAATGCAAATGAGAAGGACAGAGAGATTGGCTAAGGAGCGGGGGGGCGGGTTTCCCCCGCTCCTTAGCGCAGCTCGGCGCAGCTGTCTCCTCTCTTCCGTGTTTTACGCACGAAGACAGATGAGAGACTTTGCAATGAAAAAAAGCATATTTACACAGAAAATAAAATTAAACCACTGGTATTTCAGAGGTCCAGAGGGTCGAGTAAGGGACTTGCGAGCCTAGAAACACTCGGACGTGCCTCCAGGCAAATAAAAAAACGCATTTCGCATTGCGTAGCGCATTCACAGTCCAAACTCTATGGGCGGGATATACAGGGACGCTGAGCGGAGACAGAGGGAGGGGCTGGAGCTGCATTTGCCGATTTGACGTCAATCAGGTGCCTTGTCCGAACTCGCCCGTTTGAGCACTGGTTTTTTGTAACGCAGAAAAGGACCGCAAATGCTCAGTTTAGACATTTCGCAACTTTTAGCCATGGGGGGGGGCTAAACAGGGTAGGGGAGCTCACATTAACGTTCAAAAACCTCAGAAAGTGAAAAATTCATGCCATGGGACCTTTAAAACTCACAGGAGTCAATTTTGCACAATATAGAACCCTTAAATAGATAATTAAATGTTCGTAGCTACATGAAATGTCCACTTATGACAGCAGAAAAAGCTGATATGGGAGGGACTGACAAATCAGCATCCCATGTCAAAAAGTACTGCTAATACCATTAACCACTATCAAAGAACGACTGCATTATTTAAGTATATTGTTAAAAAGGCACTGTGTAACTTTTGTGGTGGGGGATCTGTCAAAATGGAGATATTGTTTTGCCTGGAATGTTCCACATATGGCATTAAACATATTTGTCATGCACTGATTTAACTACAGGTGGTAATATTGCTAAAAAAAAAAAAAAAAAACTCTGAGGGGGGTTGTCTTTCCACAAACATAACCTGGAACTCGCCATTACCTGCTGTTTTTTTTTTTTTTTTTTTAATCTTTTATCTTTTATGCTGGTTTTAATGGAGATAGACAAGTTTACTTTGGAACATTTCGTACAGAATAATTATCTCAATGGAAACAAGTGAAATGTTACATGATGTATCTTTAAAAAAAACTATACCTTTTGATTTCTAAACCTAAATTGTTCAACGTCAATTACTTCCGTAAGTGGCTCTTATTCTAAGTATCTTAAATGTGCCCCTGTGTACAATTAACTTGCCACCACTTTTTAGTATGGCATTTAGCTACTACCACTGATAGCTAAAGAGACAGAGAGAGATTGCAAGAGAGAAAGAGACAGAGAGAGAGAGAGAGAGAGAAAGATTGAGAGAGAGAGAGAGAGAGAGAGAGAGAGAGAGAATGCAACCATGAGAAAATGAGAGATTGCAAGAGAGAGAGGGAAATGGGTTTGCAAGAGAGAGAGATTGCAAGAGAGACCGTGAGATTGTGTGTGTGTGAGAGAGAAAGAAAGATTGCAAGACAGAGAGGGGGAATGAGATGGTGCGCAAGAGAGAGAGAGTGCAAGAGAAAGAGAGATTGCAAGTGAGAGAAAGAGATTGCAAGAGAGGGTGTAAGATTGCGAGAGAGAGAGACTGCAACAGTGAGAAAGCGAGATTGCAAGAGAGAGAGAGAGAGAGAGACTGCAAGAGAGAGAGGGAAATAAGATTGCAAGAGAGAGAGAGAGAGAGAGAGAAAGATTGAGAGAGAAAGAGACAGAGAGAAAGAAAGAGAGAAAGACTTAGAGAGAGAGAGAGAGAAAGAGAGAGAGAGAGAATGCAACCATGAGAGATTGCAAGAGAGAGAGATATTGCAAGAGAGAGAGAAAGAGAGAGATTGCAAGAGAGAGAGGGAAATGGGTTTGCAAGAGAGAGATTGCAAGAGAGAGCGTGATATTGTGTGTGTGTGAGAGAGAGAGAAAGAAAGACAGATTGCAAGAGAGAGAGAGGGAATGAGATGGTGGGTGAGAGAGAGATTGCAAGAGAGAAAGAGAGAGATAGATTGCAAGAGAAAGAGGGAGAGACTTCAAGTGAGAGAAAGATTGCAAGAGAGAGTGTGAGATTGCGAGAGAGAGAGAGAGAGAGACTGCAACAGTGAGAAAGGGAGATTGCAAGAGAGAGAGAAAGAGAGAGAGACTGCAAGAGAGAGAGGGAAATAAGATTGCGAGAGAGAGAGAGAGGGAGAGAGATTGCAAGAGAGAGAAAGAGAGAGAGAGAAAGAGAGAAAGATACACAATCCGCAGAGGTCTTTTGGTGAACCAGTCAACAACAGCTGTTTCCAGTCCTGTGTCAGCTCCAATGACCCGCGGAAGTGTGACTGCATTATGTTCAGAAACCAGGAAACAACCTCCATCTCCAACCTTCAGCTCGGTATTGAAGAACTGTCACCTCTTACGCTGACAGGGGAACACATCGTCACCATGCCAACAACACACACCACATCACCGCGACGGCGTCCTAAATAACACGCACAGACTGAAGCGCTTGTCAAAGCTTCAATCTCGAGGGCAGTTCTCTGGGCTTTGCTGTGTCTGCTGGTTTCCCCATCTCACCTGGCGGCTGGCGAAGGCTGTCTGTCTCTGTTAGGGCTGTCAGTTCGAGACGCCTTTAGCACCGTGTAGTGTTGAAATGTGGCACCCATAGGCGAGCTTCGAAACACCTTGTGCACTTCTTGACGCATCAGAAACTCAAATCTTTTCACACAACAATGCAATGTTTTTTACTTTGTTTAAATCTAGTAAAGGGCCCATATTATGGTATTTTTCTGACCTACAACTCTGAAAAAAAATAAGAGACCACTGCAAAATTATCAGTTTTTCTGATTTTACTACTTATAGGTATGTGTTTGGCACATTTCCCCCAAATTCCAAATAAAAATATTATCATTTAGAGCATTTATTTGCAGAAAATAACAAATGGCCAAAATAACAAAAAAGATACATGTTTTCAGAGCTCAAACAATGCAAAGGAACTAGATCAAAACAACATAATACTAATGTTTACACTTAAGAAGAGTTCAGAAATTAATATTTGGTGCAATAACCCTTATTTTTAATCACAGCTTTCATGCGTCTTGGCATGCTCTCCACAAGTCTTTCACATTGTTCTTGGGTGACTTTATTCCACTCCTGGTGCAAGAACTGAAGTAGCTCAGCTTTGTGTTTGTGTTGGAATTCAACAGACGCTGGAATGGAATGGCTGTAATACATGTAGAGATGCTGATTTCAGAAAAAAATACAGCGGTCTCTTATATTTTTCCAGAGCTGTATGTTATAATATTGTTTCCTCAGCAAACAGAAAACACTCTGTTCCACTTTGTGATGTCAGAAGTGCTCCACTGTGTTTTCCAACTCCATACACCTTTACCGGAATCATCAGCCCTGAAATATCCAATATCTACTGAACTAAAGGTAAAATGTAGCCGTTAACTGGAAAACTACCACTTCATGACATCACAAAGTGGAACAGAGCATTCTCAGTTTTGGAGATGTAGACAGACTAATAGTAAAGGGTTATTTAAAAATATGTGAATGAAACAAAACACAACTCCAGGTATGTTTTTGAGGAGGTAACAGCATTCTAATATGGCTTAAAGCTCACATGAGTCAATTTCGCGAAATATAGGACCTTCAACAAATATTGGGAGTATTTTAACACAGATGAGCTAAACACTGCAGTGAGATAATTTTACAAGAGAAGGCGCAAGCTTAGATGAAAATAAAATGACAAAAATTAGACATAAATGTAAAATAGTAAAAATAGTAATAATTTCTCACCAAACACAGACCTCCATATTTCCAGTGCTGGTAACTTATGTTGTATCATCATCAAAATCTTGGAATTGTGTATTTTATGAATTGCTGAGATGGACCTTTTCATTAAAGTGTATTTAAGGCAGTGCTTCTCAAATAGTGGGGCGGGCCCCCCTGGGGGGGCATGGCATGATGCCAGGGGGGGCGCGTATGACCCTGGGAAACATGTTTTTTTGCTGTACTGTACTAGAACTAAGTGTAATTGCACATCAACAACAGTAGTTGGCAGTGGCGTTCTCACATGCGATTTACGCACAGTCTCACCATTAACAGAACATCCTCTGTCACAGAAAAAACACGTATATTCCACTGGGTCGTGTCCTTTAGTCCGACAGAAGCTGACGCATCAGTGGCACAAGGAGAGAGCGTTTTTTTTCAGTGCTTTTAGCTTATGCAAATGAGGTGGTTTTAAGTTTCATTTCTGTAAAACGTAAACAAATGTGCGCAAAGCTGCATTAAAAACACATTAATATTTGAGTCCTCAATGCAGTCTTTGTTGTAAGTTTCTTTTTTTGTTTTGTTTATAATGTTAATAAAAGGATACAATGGTGTTCTAATAACAATTTTCTAGACAAATAATACTATTTATAGTCGCACGCAAGAAGGGGGGCGTGAAATCTTTTCTTCTTCCTAGGGGGGGCGTCACAGAAAATAATTGAGAAGCACTGATTTAAGGTATGATTTTGATTACAACTTGATTTATTAAGAGAGGATTTTTTTAGGTTCAGGTGATGTGCATACGAATTTTGTTTGTGTTCTGGTACAGTTACTTTTTTCATTTGGTGGTATTCAGAATATAGTTTCTTTCTTAAAATTAAAGGAATACATGGCAGTACTTGTTCTCACAATTTTGGCATCAAACTGAGCAAAATCAGAGTGGAAAACAGACAACACGGCTCTTGTGGGGAAGGGTGTGGTGTGTGTCATTTTTCCTTGATCAGAAATTCAGAAACAAAATGTTTTTAATCCTATATTTCGTCTTAACACTATAATTTAAATGACACTATATGTGAAAGTATTCTAAGTATTCAGAATACAGTACTGAACCATGTATCAGTATTCAGTATTCTGTCACAAAATACATTTTCAAATATTCTTCCCATCACTAGTGGCAGACCCTTGTCACTGGACCTGGAGCCATGCCTGGAGTACGGAAACACTGTCCAACATTGAAAGAGCCATGACAAAGAGAGCACCAAGGGGATCTGGTCAAGCTACCACTCAAAACGTGCTATTGTCTAAAATGTTTCAGAGTGTAGACTAAGGCTGCGTCCCATTTCTCTGTCTTACCCCTTCGTCTTACCCCTACCCGTTGGTTTTGCGCGTTCATGTGAGGGCAACGGGTGTCCCGATTCTAATTTTGATCAAGGGCTAGGTCCGCGACCGAGGGCTACATACCCCTTGAAGCAAAGTAAGCTCTCGATCAGACTTGAAACGAAGGGGATCAGGATGGCAGCGTCAGATCCAGTGGTGTGTAAAGTACTGGAAAATCAAACTCAAGTAAAAGTATACCCCTCTCAAAAATGACTTTGGTAAAAGTCAAAGTCACTGACTGAAATGTTACTTGAGTAAAACTCTTAAAGTATCTGGAACTTCTTGTACTTAAGTATGACAAGTAATGTAAAAATAAATGTACTCAAGTAATGTAATTAAAAGTACAAGTTAAAGTATCAAGCAAAGGCAGTCTGAAGCTAACCCTCGCTTTGTTACTTAAAGGTACAGTGTGTAGGATTCGTGGCGCATAGGTGGACAGTAGCTATTCCACTTCCTCTTTTGGCTACGGCAGACTTCGAGGGTCACCCGGGCGCGCCGTAACGCAGACAGCTCGCGTAGCCGCGCGCACCCGGCGCTGTGCGAGCTCTCGCCGACAACTACGGTATAAATAAAACGCATGAAAAACGCATGAAAACACACATTCCTGATCGTGTAGCATGACACTCTACACATCAAATGAAACCTTACAGTCTCCTCTTTTTGACTATGCAATTAATTTCCCTGCACAACAATCACTCCCCGAGCACATGGGGCTTTTATACAGAAAAGCACAAAACGAGGTTTGTTACTTAGCTTACCTTTGAAGGCTCTGGACAGGTCAAACTCTGTATTTCACCATAAACTTGCTCTCAATCTGTCCGTAAGGATCCAGCGAATAAAATCCAGTAAAACAATTTAGTCCAAAACACGTGTTATTACGACGTGCGATACAGCAGCCTGTCTTGTTTACCAAAAAACCACGAGGCTCCCCCTTCCCCCCTCCCCTTCCCTTTCTCTCCTTCGCTCCTTCGCTCCCTCAGGCAGCGCGGCCGAGCAGGTGCTAGCAGGAGCCTAGGCAAAGGATGAGCCCAAATGTCCTTCTGCGGCTCTCGTATTCAAAATGGCTGCCTCTATATGGGGAAGATCCCCCTTTTATGTGACTATATCTAAGTCCAAAAGAATACTTTGATTTCATGATGGAAGTGAAAAGGCTTGGAAAACACTGTATTTTTGAATGGGTATCTTCAATTTATGTAATTAATGGGTAAAAATCTTACACACTGTCCCTTTAAATAGCACAAACACACAGCGCTTGTTTAAATTTTTAAAAGAAGGCACATGTTAATGTTATATTTTGTCCTTTTGAACTCGTGTGCCCTTTCTCATTCGTTACACTTAGCCTACAGCTATGCCTTCCCTTGAGCCGAAAAAGCTAGGTAGCCTGTTAGCTCTAACATCGTCAAATACGCTTTGTGTAACCGAAACAATGTCACACAAAGTTAATTTCTACATGTTATGCTCAAGGTTTCACAACGGTGTCTAGAATGTCCATGCTATGGTTACTGAAATTGGAATATAGACGCTAACAATTTCATTAATCTAGAACTTACCTTGATGTGTTTCTTGAGGTTGAACGGGGAGTTTCTGTAAGATAGGATTTCCAAGAAGGCACAAAAGGCACTTCATTCGATAGGACGAATCCTTCATATCAGCGTAAGAGAACATTGTGTTTAACCTTCCTCTTGTGTTAGGGTCGCCACCGACCCGTTTTAGTTTTTAAATGCATAAAATAATCACTTAAAATTTGTTTATTGCATCAAGGCTTTTTGACTTTGTCAGGAACCTTGATTTCAACAAAATTCAACAAAAACATTTTTTTTCACTGCATTATAAAATGCTCTAGTTGAAATTATGTCCTTTGTAGTGTTAGGGTCGGTTTCGACCCGGTTATAAAAATACGATTATAAAGCAATAATTAGAGCCAAAATTGAATTCATAAATGCATTGTCAGCCAACACAATGACAGCCACCTCCTCCCCCAATCATGTGAGCTTCTGGGGATGCTCATTTGTCCAGGATTGCTGCAAAAAAACAAAACAAACAAAGATGAGCATGTCCAGACACGTCAGGTCACTTCACTCATTTGACTTGCAGAGTGCACATCTCCAATTTGCAGCATACAAATATGAAAAGAAGATTTACGGTGAGCGAAGCTCGAGATGACATTTTTGGAGAAAATGAGGGAGAAGACACAGATCAGCATAGTGATGCAGAGGAGCAAGTTTCTGAGGAAGAGGACAATGAGGAGTACCAGCCAGAAGACACAGACACATCTGAGTCTGATGCTGGTGCTCACCCAGCACTCCATCCACATCATCAGCAACATAGAGAGAATCTGCATCAGCATCCTCCTCAGCCAGCCCTGCCTCAACACCAACCAGAACAACCACGGCCACAACCCCCCTGAGACCACCTGATTCTAAAAGAAAGAGGTGTCAGGTCTGCCCAAGCAGTAAAGACAGAAAGACAAACATATTGTGTTTCCGATGCAAGAAATATCTCTGCAAAGAACACACAAAAAGTGTCACTTTTTGCCACACATGCATCTAAACACACACACACACACCTACACACCTACACACCTACACACACACACACACACACACACACACACACACACACACACAGGCAAGTTCTTGCACACAGATACTTTTTTTAAACTCTGATTTAGCGTTCTAATTGTTTTGGAAGTAATAATTGATTTCTATTGGTTTGATTTGTTTGATTGGTTGTTTGTTTGAACTTGTAAATTTTTTGCATTTTCTTGAAGAAAATATATATGGGTCGAAAATGACCCATAACACCATAGATGTTACTATAGTTATTAATTTTAAAATGAAAAAATAAATCAAGCAAATTCATTTCAGAGATGTGTTCTATACCCCTTAGCAATATTATGGTAACACAACATCCTTTCATTTATTTATATTATTCTCTTGAGGTTAATTTTTCTTTTTTTTATTGAAATCGGGAGGTATACTAATAACAATAAAAAGGCCCAGAGACCCACTACAAAAATATTAAACCCAACATTTTTATGGATAAGGAAGCCTAACAAGGTAACCAAGAAATGAGAAAAAAAATTGGAATTTAAGTTTTTATTTTTAGTGTATTTTAAAGCTGATTTAAGACACGGGTCGAAACCGACCCGTTAACACCGGGGATGGTAACAGAAAACTAACACAGGAGGAAGGTTAAGTACGGCCAGGGATGCTCATCGTCAGGTCCCCCTTCATTTGTAGCCGACGTGGATGCTGTCTCCTCTTCCATCAGGGATGTTGATTGATTAAACTAGCTGCATGAAACCAACAGGTGTAGGCTGATTGTCATGCGCAAGTAGCGAACAAGCCCAGGCACGTCCTGACTTCCTTGCAGTCAGTAGAGGGTTCTTTTTGTAACGAGTAACTAAACGGCACATTGAAAATGTATCAGAGTAAAAGTATGCAATTAAATTTGAAAATGTAGTGAAGTAAAAGTAAAAGTTATCTTTTTTTTTTTAACTCAAGTAAAGTACAAAGTCTCCCAAAATGTACTTAAGTATAGTAGTGAAGTATTATTACTTCGTTACTATACAACACTGGTCACATCGACCAGCCAAGGAGTCTCATAAATGTATTTTCAGCAGTTGTAATTATCGATTAACAGTTTAGCATAGTTTACAATTATGACCCTTATGTTCCACGATACTTTTAGAGAACCGTTGTTGTGGTTTTAATTGTAGTGATGTCTGTTTATCCGACGTTATCGTTTTCATCGAACTTTCATGTATAAACAAGCTAGTTTTTTTGTCGAGCTGAGGTACCCGATAATCCTTGACATTTGTTTACGTTTGTTTGCGTCAATTGTTGTCGCCTCTTTAGACATAGCAGCCAGGTAGAGGCAAGGGATGATGACGCAAATGGTAATCAAGTTGTGTCCCATTTCTTAGGGGAACATTCATACCCCGAGCCCTCTCAGCTCAGTATCGAGGGGCAAGATGAAGACGTAGATAAAGGGGTAAGGGAAGGGGTAAGACAGAGTAATGGCACACAGCCTAAACCTGTGGAGAGTCGCCCCTATTCCCAGAAGGAATTATTGTATTTTTTTTACCAGAAAAGCAATGCACAATGCACCTTTAACAATGCATATTTTTTGAGGAATCTGGTTGGCAATATAAACACCTATAAGAACTGTTTTATTAAACAAAATGTTGATCTTGTGCTGTTTAAAGTTTAAATTGAAATAGAGGCAAACCAAATCCTGCTATAAACATGTTGACAGGACAGGCCCAGTCCAATAACAAGGAAACAGCAGAAAGGAGGTGTATCTGTGTGTTCTTTGAAGGCTGAGCACCTCCAGCAGCAGCGGTGAAATCCACAGCTTTCAAATGTGTTGTGGTGATTTTGCACGAGAGCATTAGACAGACATGAGAAGGAGACACTCTTCAGAAACATGCTGGTGATAATGAGAGGAGGAAACTCAACATATGGTCTCCAACACCCAGCTACTGCCTCTAGCCACATGGAGAGAGCGAGGAGAGATGTTTCAAACTGCTTTGTACAGCCTCTTCTCCACTGCTTCTGAGTGATGTCGATTTTATGAGTTTATATTTCAAGCATAATCTTCAATCAGCCCTGTAACTGTAATGACTATATCGATCAACATATGAAAAAAGGAACAGTCAGTATTTGTCGTGTGTTTATTTTATTTTATTGCACTGCTGGAAAAGTTTTGGTCATTTTTATATAAAGTTTCTGCCATAGAAGGTTGAAAACTGCAAACTACATACTAAAGTGTTTCATTCTGCTTTTCACAGTGTTTATTACAGCTCCTGATTTTTGTAACAATCTGCTCTTGGGTTTTTGTGTCAGTGGCATAAATTTGTTTCATTATTGTTTATAATCTATATTTACTTCAGCGATCTATCACGCTTCAAATTAGTTATAACACAAAATATTTCTTGAAACCTGAGACCACAATGACATTCAATACGAGTTTTAAAGAAGCTGATGTCCTAATAGGCTTGATCTAATCTAACCAAAACAGAAATGGGACATATTTGTTGTTATTAAATACAATGGACAATAGCACATGATCTGACACAGAGCTGCCTTGATCGGGCTGTGGACGTCTTTGCCCAGTGCTGAATACAGTGGTCCTTTGTGATCCACACATGCACACACACGTGCACATACGCACTCACACGCGCACCCACCCACATGCACATGCACGCACACACACACACACACACGATCAGCTGAGTAGAAACAGTGAGGAAAAACAAACTAATCCAGCCAGGGCCTTGGCTCCACACCGCTGCTTCAGGAGATCTCATTACTGCTGTGTGCTTAATATCATTGCCCCATTGTGATTATCACAGTCATTTACCTGCAGCTCCCCTTTTGTACAACAAAGCATTATTTCCGCTTCTAATCAATAGCACAAAAGAAAAGTCACTTGATGGTCTTCCGTTTACATTGTCTGTCTTCCTAGCGAACTAGCTAATGTAGTGTATGGACAAGCAGTTACAAAAGAGGGACATAAGAATAGATCAGGACTGGACTCATCACGGGGCAGGTTTACAGCTGAATATAGAGCATATAAAGTATATGGAGTATAATGGAGACGGCTGCAGCCCAGTCATATTCCTCTTTAAGTTAAACCAACTTCAAAACATATGCAATTTATATCATTATTTAATGTTTTTGACTAAATATTATTACTATTTTTGCACTGTGGCACGAGGTAAGCTTCAGCTTCAGCCTGGGTTAGACTCCTGGGTGTGTGGGGCCTCTCTGTGTTTGCATGTTCTTCCTGTGTCAGTGTCAGAGGCTCCCAGAAGGAAGAACCAGAGCTGTCCTGGAAATGAGATTCCAAAAATAAAGATTAAATACATTTTTGGTTTAGTGGGGTGGCCAATATACTGCATTATTATTATTATCATTACTGCCCATTGCTCTTGGCAACAGAGCAGCCACACAAAGCTGTGTGTTCATACAATTATGAAGGAAAGCCCTGGTGCAACAGACTGAGTGACCGGAGAGGAGGTCTGTGGAACAGTCCACTGAGCCTGACCCACATGATCATGTAATGATGATATGTCCAACACGAGGTCCATGAGGCATATTCAATCCCATTCTTAAATGTCAGCACTTCCCTGTTCCGCTGAATAAAAGCAGTTTTAAAAGAAGAGGATATAACCTAGGAAGACTCCTCTGGTAGCACCACAATCACACTCACACAGCCAGCTTGCTCCAGTCTTTCATCTTTTATTTATCTTTTATTCTGTTTTACATATTTGCATATCTGGAGGATGTTAATTCAAATTGGTTACATAAATTCCATGTGTGATGCAATTATAGAAGAACAACAGATTATAATTATGCTCCATTGCATTTCAAATTTCATATATTCCCATATAATATGTGACAACAAACGCATTTTCTTCCATTCTGACCTCTTTCTATAGTTTGTTTGAAGTCTCATCTATCAGCTAAAAGGCACTAACCTGGAAAAGCAGATTTGTTTGACTGTAAATTCACCAAGGCTTAGACAACAGTATTGACTTCACCCAGTATAATTACTCTAACTTATCAGTGAACAAAGCTAATCCCTCACATTGTATCATCTTCGTGTATCGCTTCCTACTTGTCAGACACTGTACTTTATTAAACAACACGCCGGTTAAACAGTGGGAGAGGAGCGAATGGCGAGGTGATGGATGAGGGGCGTCCGGTCTGTGTTGGTGGGAGTGGAGACGTGCCAGCCCGAGCTCTGCTGACTACAATAAGTGTTCTGTTTGCCTGCGATCCTGTTCAGTCCCTTGCTCCAGGAAAAAACACACACACACACACACACAAAAACCCAGATTGAAAGCCAAACATCTCTTCTCCTCTATTGTCTTGCCTGTCAGTCCTGAGCTCCTTTCCTCTCTCTGGCGTTTTGTGTTTGGCTCGAGTGCAGTACAATGTTTTACTGATGTCTTGTCACTAGCTACGCGCCCCAATCCTACCCTGCGTGGATTACGTGGATTACTTGAAAACTGCCGCTTCATGACATCACAAGGTGGAACAGAGCATTTGGAGTTTTGGAGATGTAGACAGACAAATAATAAAGGGTTATTGAAACGTGTGAATGAAACATAACACAACTCTGGGTTTGTTTTTGATGAGGTAAGGACATTGTAACATTAAAGCTCGCAGGTAAATTTTGTGTCATGTAGGTCCTTTAATTTTGTTGAAATATAGAGCCTATAGTTTTATTTCCTTGTTAGACACAAGCAGCAAATATGACTTGAGGTAAATCTAACAAAGCCAAAACATACCTAAATTAATCAAATAAATAATAATAATATGAATTAATAATTATGACGAGCCTAGTAGAAGTAAATTACAACACCTTTAATTATGCTAAATTAATGTTTAAACTGTCAGAAAAAATATATTAATTGTGCATAAACCGAAAAGATTTATGGTACGATCCATGTTTGCCTGATAGATGTTCAACTAAGAGACTATACCCATTTTAAAACTCCCCACTGCTTCCTATAAATGCCACTTAACTGATTCAAAACTGTGATAAATATTTGCCACAGGTTCTTTCTCACCAAACCAAGTCACAATTAAAAAAACATGAAAACCTGTGATACACTTTTAGACTTTCTTTGATTCACTGACACTTAACGCTGTTTGAGATGGCACTACAGTCTGTCTTTAAACCTTTATTAATGTTTTGTTTTGTATTGTCATTTTATTATTTCATGTGTTTCGATAGCACTTTCCTTTGTGGAGCCCAGGGGGTTGTGGCAGTGGCGCGGTCGGTCGGTATGCACATATATATGGCGAATCATTGTTGGCATTCGTTGTCAGTCAGCTATGAAATGAAATCATGAGGCAATGCGCTATTTTGATGGGCTACACACAGGCTGTCAGGAGCAGGTGGGGTAGAAACAGGTGCTGTCAGTTCTCACTTAGACATTATATATATATATATATATATATATATATATATATATATATATATATATATATATATATATATATATATATATATATATATATATATATATATATATATGACCATAAGCTTATGGTTACCACTGTTGCACATTTATTTTTATCTTTATTTTCAATGCATATTCTAGATTCAAGATTCAAAGCTTTTATTGTCATATGCACAGTAAAGAAACATGTACTTTGCTGCCCACACTGGATGCCAGAGTATACAAAAAAATTAAAATAGATAAATAAGATAAAGAGAAGCATGTAAAAAAAAAAAATAAAAAAAAAAAAATAATAATAATAATAATAATAATAATAATAACAATAACAATAATAATAATAATAATAATAATAATAATAATAATAATAATAATAATAATAATAATAATAATAATAATAATAATAATAATAATAATAATAATAATAATAATAATCTATTATTATTATTATTATTACTATTATTGTTGTTTATGTTTTAGTATTTTTAGTATTTTTTAAAGCAATAAATAACACTTGTAGTTGAATAAATGCAAGATAGATTAGTTTATTGTGGGCCATTTAAACCAAAGCCCCATGGAAACAAACAAGTTGCGGACTCCCTCTAGAAAAGTTACACAGTGCAGACTTTGGATCTGTTCTCAGTCTAATATATGTTTTCACTCTGGAGATAGATAGAAGATAATAATACATACTACATACATACATACATACATACATACATACATACATACACACATACAGACATACATACAGACATACAGACATACATACAGACATACATACATACAGACATACATACATACATACATACACACAGACATACATACATACATACATACACACATACATACATACATACATACAGACATACATACATACATACATGCATACATACACACATACATACATACATACATACATACATACACACATACATACATACATACATACATACATACAGACAGACAGACATACATACATACATACATACATACATACATACATACAGACAGACATACATACATACATACATACAGACATGCATGCATACATAATACATAGATACTCATTTGAACAGATATCAATCCTGAAAAAGAAAATGACATAAGGACATTTGACTTTCCGTATGCATGGATTTCAGAATGATGAAAAGTTTGGACCATTTTCATAGCAATTAACAGTTCAAAACAAAATATTATCTCTTTTGAATGCTCAACTGTCCCCAAATTTGCGCCATACAACAGGAAGCTGAAATCCATGATACAGAATGGTCATAATCTCTATAAACACTAGTATTAATCACGTATATTTCTGAAAATTACGTTTGATTTAATTTTATTTATTCATTTCTGTCTCAAGCCTTTTCTGGATATTAAATTTCACATTGTATTCTCAGTTTAGTCCATATTTTTCCATGGTGTATGTGAAAATGGCACCGCATCCATATGTTTTTCTGCTGTCAGTACATTTTGACACATTTGACAATTACAATCCTGCACTATTTTAGTCAACCACTACATTTTTTTTCCCTGTGACCCACATTTCGGAAAAGCTAAATTAATCTCAGCTCTCAGGACTTTTCTGAAAACGGCGTTGGCAATTCAAACCATTTCTGTTGCTTTTTAATTAGCCTTAAGATGTTTTATTCAAGGAACGCAAGAAGCTTTTTTTAATTAATGCGCTTTCTTCAGTGTTTCAAGTATCATATTTGGTTAATTATATGCTGTGGTTGCATTACTTTGCTTGGACTAGCATACATGTAAGATAAGTGGATTAACTGACGCAAATCAATTTTTTTTTTTTTAATCAAACAATTCCTTATGCACTTTATTACAGTTGTATTTTTTTAATTACATAGATTTTGTTTACAGTGCATATTAGTGTAATTAGATTAACATTTGTCATTATAAATACAGTGGTACCTCACCTTACGAAATTAATTCGTTCCAGAAGTGGTTTCGTAACGTGAATTTTTCGTAAGTTGAGTAGCTATTTCAATGGAAAAAGCCTGATTCCAAGTTTTTTTTTAATAGTGTAACTTTTTTAATAGTGCGTGAAAATAGTGCTATTTTTTAATAGTGTAACATTGTGTTCTGCGTAGAGACTGTAGACCCAGGACTAAACGTGGACTATACCAGGTCTAGACCAAGGTCTAAACCTGGACTAAACCTGGACTAAACCAGGACTAGA
The DNA here is from genome assembly GCA_036785185.1 of Paratrypauchen microcephalus. Lineage (NCBI taxonomy): Eukaryota > Metazoa > Chordata > Actinopteri > Gobiiformes > Gobiidae > Paratrypauchen > Paratrypauchen microcephalus. The sequence continues at coordinate 5,270,358 of JAVJIX010000005.1, read as the reverse complement.
CCAGGTGGATTAAAGCGCCGCGGGTCTATTTCCTGGTTTCGTTTCGAGTCACGGCTGAGGCGAGCAGCGAGGGGGACCGCACGCAGTCTGAGCGCATGAACGAGACCCGTGCTCAAACCGTGCCTCCTCTAGACCTCCTCTAGGCCTGGTCTAGAGGAGGTCTAGACCACCGCGGGCGGCTCTTGCATGCGTTCGTTCATGCGCTCAGACTGCGTGCGGTCCCCCTCGCTGCTCGCCTCAGCCGTGACTCGAAACGAAACCAGGAAATAGACCCGCGGCGCTTTAATCCACCTGGTCTAGTCCTGGTTTAGTCCAGGTTTAGTCCTGGTTTAGTCCAGGTTTAGTCCTGGTCCAGTCCTGGTTTAGTCCAGGTCTAGACCTGCTGGCAGCCCCGTGCTGCGCTATCACACGTGTCCGTGTGCAGTTTTCTCCCCCCCCCCTTCCCCTCTCATTTCACTATTAATAATTTTGTTGAAAATCTATGAAAGTTTGAGTGTTTAAACGAGAGACAAATGTGAGAAAAGTTTAAATTCAGTCTGAGAAAAGCGTATGTGTGTGGCTGAGCACGCATTATTTGAATTTTTGAGATTTCGCATTTTGTAACTTGAATTTTCTTTCGTATCTAGAGACCAAAATTTAATGTGAAGGCGTTTCGTAACTTGAAATTTTCGTTTGTTGGGTCTTTCGTAAGGTGAGGTACCACTGTATTAGAAAAGTGTTTCAAATGTGAAGAGGGACATTGAGTACATCAAAAAGTACATTAGAAAGCACTTAGGGGATAGGAATTAAGAGTTTAGTTTAGTTACTAGGGTTACTAAAATTTTATTATCCTTAAAGGGCTCACATTATGTCTGATCTATGTTAAAATGTTGTTTCCTCATCACAAACATACCTGGAGTTGGGCTTTCTTTCATTCACACAACACATAAACCCTGTATTATTATTATTATTATTATTATTATTATTATTATTATTATTATTATTATTATTATTATTATTATTATTATTAATAATAATAATAATAATAATAATAATAATAATAATAATAATAATAATAATAATAATAATAATAATAATATATTTTTGCAGTTCTTTCCTCAAACAGAAAACACTCTGTTCCACCTTGTTCCTCAACACAGAAAAAGCTCCACTGTGTTTTTAAAAACCATCCACCTTCACTTGAATCATTTTGATTATTCCAGCCTTGGATTTGCCAATCTCGATTAAACAAAAGGTCAAAGGCAGCTGTTAACTTGAAAACGATCACTACATGACATCACAAGGTGGAATGGAGCATTTTGAGCTTTGGAGATGTAGACGAACTAATGAAACAAAACAAGCAATAAAACAAAACACAACTCCAGGTATGTTTTTGAAAAGGCAACAGCACTATTACATGGCTAAAAGCTCACAGGAATCATAATACATGTTTGCGTAATACAGGACCATGAATAAACTTTTTTTTTTTCATTATTATTTATACGTTTTTGCTGATGCTCTATAATATAAAGTGTTGCCGTAGTTACATATAATGAATATTTCGACAGTAGAGGTGATTGGATTGCCCTTGTCCTCTGCTCCTGTTTCAGCTAACAACCTGGTTTGTATAGAAAACAGACTTGAGTGAGGATCAGGAGTGTGCCAGCAATAAGGCCACACAGCAGGGGACACGCTCAATGTGACTACACCATCCACAGATCAGCCCAGTAGAAGGTAACAGCTCCCCACTAACAGACAGAACAGCAGTGACAATATAACCACTGGAAGTCAGATTAATTTTGATCCAACGAGACATAAGTACCGAGACGAGACACGAGATAGGGTCCACGAGATTTTGAAATACAGCTCTGGAAAAAAGAGACCACTGTATTTTTTTCTGAAATCAGCAGCTCTACATGTATTACAGCCATTCCATTCCAGCGTCTGTTGAATTCCAACACAAACACAAAGCTGAGCTACTTCAGTTCTTGCACCAGGAGTGGAATAAAGTCACCCAAGAACAATGTGAAAGACTTGTGGAGAGCATGCCAAGACGCATGAAAGCTGTGATTAAAAATAAGGGTTATTGCCCCAAATATTGATTTCTGAGTGTCTTAAGTGTAAACATTAGTATTATGTTGTTTTAAAATGAATTTGATCTTGTTTCTTTGCATTGTTTGAGGTCTGAAAACATGTATCTTTTGTGTTATTTTGACCATTTGTGATTTTCTGCAAATAAATGCTCTAAACAATAATATTTTTATTTGGAATTTGGGGGAACTGTTGTCAGTAGTTTATAGACTCAAACACATACCTATAAGTAGTAAAACCACAAAAACTGATCATTTTGCAGTGATCTCTTACTTTTTTTCCAGAGCTGTAGTTTTGTATATTGTGTCATTCAGCTCATGTTTTAAATGGATTTATATTTTTGTCGTCACTGTAGCACTGCTTTTTTCAATTACTGCTACCCAAGAGGCAATTATTGGCAGTGTTGAGAAGTAATTGAAAACATGTACCGAAAATACATATTCGAGTACTAATTTTGAGCACGTGTTTTCTGGGACTTAGACTTTATTGATCCACAAGGGAAATTTGGACACAGTAGCTCACACATCACAATATATAATAATAACAAAGAGCAACAATATAAATGATAATAATACATTCAAAATGAGTCATAAAAGTAAGCCACAATTATACAAATGTGTATGTACAAGTAAAATAAAATATAGATTCTAGTGCAGTTACTCTTTCATTTGGTGGCATTCAGAATACACAATTACTTTTCTAAATTGAAAGGAGTACATAACGGTACTTCCTCATGCAGTTTTGTTAGTTTGAGCTGCACGGTATAAGTGAGAAAAACGCTTTTGCAGTGCGTGCATGTGTGTGATTTCCATTTCTAAACAGACATTAATTAATGCATAACATGTTTTGTAATCATAAGTCATGTTTTTCACTCTAATATAATGCAAGGCAGTGTAAAAGTATTCAGTGTATTCAGTATACAGTACTCTGATTGGCCCGTGTAAAGGAATATGTTACAAAATACATTTTAATTTGGGTGTTCAGTATTCTGTGACTAAATAAGTATTCTTCTCATCGCTGTCTATGGGTTTCTGCTTACTGTTATGTGCAGCATTTTGAGGACTGCCATTCAAATGACAGTTTTTTTTTTGTTAAATTGTAGATCGCTAAAGTAATGGTGGTAACTCGCCAGTGTTAACCCTTTTTTGTTCACCCAAAATCTCAAATCATTATTTTCCTCATGTCCACAATATGGTTGCAGGTTTATCTCATGTATTCTTGATCTATCTCCACTATTTTTAAAGGAGATTTTTTTTTTTATTATTATGTATTTTAGCTTTTATTTGTGCTACTTTAGTTTGCTGTTTCATCAATAGAATAATATTTGAATTACTGGGGGAGGATTTGTTTTTTAGCTTCTATCCATCACATATTTTCTCATCAACCCAACTTGATTTCTCTGCAGATTTGTGATCAGATTGAATGAAAAATGAAATCAAGACACGGCTAATGCAGAAATACACCGCGAGAAGAAAGACAAAAAATACTAAGGAACAATTTGGTTCTTAGGACTGGGGCAGAAGAATAGACAGGGCAGGAATCTGGTCCACTTCAGCACCTCTGTACTTGTGAGCAAAGGGGCACAAACACTCAAGAGCAGGCTCGCCATCATGCCATTTGACCCTTGACCGTTTAACAACACAGCGATGGAGATCAACCATGAAGCAGTCTTCATAATTCTGTGTATCTGTCACCTCGGTCTCACACATGATGTCACTGACTGTGGCTGCTCTATAGTCCTGACATGTCCGGTGGTGTGATGTGGTGAAACATTTGATGGAGAGGACTCAGTGCGCTCAGCGCTGAGAAACGGTGACGGTCCACAGTTGGACAGAGAGAGACAGACCATTCTGTTCAAGGTCAAATTTACATGTTGCCTATTTCCTCCTCTTCACCTTCCCCTGCTTCTTTCAGCTCTCTATTAGTGTCTACAGATATGGAAATGGCCTATGGATTACGGTTCTGCAGGCTCAGCTCTGAGTTTCAGAGAAACAGAGCCCAGAGTCAGGGGATGGAGCCTGGGGGTCAAAGTCAACATACATGAACATGTTGTGCGCTGAAAAATAACACTTATGGAAATGTAACCCAAGCTTTGATCATTAAACTGAGGTCCGACAACCCCGGCTCGGACGTGACTGAGCTTACGCGTGTGCGTGTACGAGCGCATAAGCAGACTTCACAGCCCTGCTGTCTTGCTCGAGGCTCTGAGATAACGGCTTTGCGAAGGCGCCGGCAGCTGACAACACATGACATCCCCGTTTGATCCACGCGGACCAAACTCCGCTAAACCAAACCCTCCCGGGACCGCGCGCTCTTTGCACTGCATGTCTATGAGGGTTTAAACAGGTCACATGCTGTGCGCACGAACCTGGGCTTCTGGCACTGACCCAGAGCAGCATCCATACGGTCCGCGCGCGCACTAACCACAGGCAAACACACAGAAACAGGGTGGACTTTGGAGACTCACCGGGATGAGCCCGGGCCCACAGGCGGCCGGGCAGGAGCGCGGACCACAGGCAGGAGCAGTGCGCGAACATCAACAGTAAGCTCCACATGGCACCGATGAGCGCATCCACATGCAAACAATGAACTGTTGAACTATGGTCCCCAGTTATGGACGCAGCGAGTGGCGCCTCTGCCGTGGAGCGAGCGGCGTGTCCGGGGGCGCGGCGTGCGCAGGACTCGGTGCAGGAGTGTGGAAACACACGTCACTCACAAGTGCAGTCCACGAGAGTCCCTGGGATTCATGGATACACGCATAGCACTCCGTGTCTTCTGGAGCTGTGGATGTACTGACAACACGAGGAGGCTTGCAGCGGCGCGGAGACAGCAGCGCCTGGCCGGTGCTGCAGCTGCGGTAACGGGCGCAGAGCTCGGTGGGCTCACAGTAAAGCAGGAGTCGGTGTATGTGACCCAAACGCGTCTTTGCTTTCTATTCCTCCTCACTGGCAAGCGTGTGTGCACAAGTCAGCCTCAGACTTTAAACAGAGTCAGTGATGGAGAGAGAGGGGGGAGACAGAGTGAAAGAGAGAGAGAGGAGAGGGGGGTGGGGGGCGCGGAGGCAACAGCCGTTCCTCCGGATCCTAGCGCCTGCGACGGAGCAGCAGCTCGCACTTGGCCCGAGTATAATAGGTAATAATAGACGGGAGCTCTCCAGGGTCCTCAAGGTTTTTGTTCCATTAATGAGCCGAGAATAGCTCCACATCACCTCAGACTCAGCCCTATCCTAGATTCTGCTCAGAACCGTGTCACAGATCGTAATTGTGATTTTGATTGACTTAAAGAATACCACTCCATAATGAGTGATTTGTAGGTTACATATCCAGCTCAATAAGGGGCTATTTTCATTTCATCACTTGTATGCTGTTTATACAGCACTTTTCTGAACATGTTCCAAAGTGTTTTACTCCTGCGTAATTAAAAACAAATTATCAGTAGGACCCCTAGAGGACAAAACAATATTAAAATCAATAAAATAACACAGAAATGCTGTAAAATTACAATAAAACTATAAAACCAATGCAATAACATTCATTCAAATTCGTGCAAGTGACTTTAGCCGCTTATTTAATTCTTACAGTTTTATTAATGGGTTTATTGTTTACAGTGTAGTGCAATGAACATTTTTTTATTGATTTCCACAAATGGTTGTCCTATTGTTTCATTACACAGCAGCAGCCCAGGCTTTGTAGAGTTGGGAATGCAGTAGAGAGCCGTGGTACTAATCAGAGCTCTGACAAATGTGGCTCTGGAGCAGATAGGTAATTACACTGTGCAGTTCGAGTGGATGTAGAGGTGTGAAAAAGGCTGTGTCCATGGCCTGGAAGGAGTGAAGGGGCACTTATCTGTGCACGTGTAACCCTTCCACCGCCGTTACTCAATTCTCAGCTGCAGCAAATGGACATGTGCAATGACAAGTATATAGGGTTTGCTCTGGCTATTATACATATAAGACAATGATACTTCAGGGTCTGGATGTGTGGTTGTGTTGCTCAGAAATGCACAACCTCAGATGACTAAAGTGCTGTATCTGACTTTTACTGTCTTAAATATGTGAAAAACCTGTTCATTTTAAACAGTTTGCAGTGGACCAAAGTTATTGCTCACTTGCTTAATGTATTCTGAGCATCCAAACTATTCACCGTGCCATTTGTGCTATGGGTAAAGCTAACAACAACAACTAGTGTGCTAACTATACACTTCCTGATAATCAAAGATTAAAACATTTTATCAATTGGATGCAGACAGTATACAGTTAACTTCACCTCAGGATCTGCTTGTACAATATCAGTACTGGGGCCACAAACATTGCTCAAATACAAAAGTGACTCTTGTGAGCTTTAAGTCATGTTATAATGTTGTTACCTCATCAAAAAATACCCAAAGTTATGTTTTGTTTTGTTTTATTCACACATGTTTGAGTAATCCTGCATTAGTAGTCTACATCTCCAAAGTTCAAAATGTTCTTGTGTCACAGGTAGGTACGTTTCAAGTTAGCAGCTATTATTTACCTTTAGTTCAGTAGAGATTGGCAATCCCAGGGCTGTAATTACCCAAATGATTCTAGTGTATGGAGTATAAAAACATAGTGGAGCACTTCCTGTGTTACCACATGACATCACAGACTAAATATGCAGGGTTTGTGTGTTAAACCTGTGTGAATAAAGCACATTTCCAGATGTTTTTTTATGAGGAAACAGCATTATAACATAGATCAGAGAATAGCATAACATGGGCCCTTTAAAAACAAAACGTGCACACTGTGTTCATACTGTAACTGTTGGAGTTGTACAATGGGTCCCATCTTTATTTGGTAAAGGACAAGTAAAAATCCTGTGACTGGCCCCACTCTAGGGAACTCTCTGCCACTTGAGTTGTCATCTTCTCTATTGTGTTTCAGTCGGCGTCTTAGAACTGATCTTTTCTCACTGAGCTAAGGCGCTTTCTGAAAATTTTGACGTTCTATTCTATGCCTTGAATTCAACTTTTTTTTTTCTGAGCCAGCATTTCAAAATCACCATAAAGTAGACCCAATATTTTAGAATATGTTCATATCAGAAACACCCACTCACTCACAGTAAACTCATGTCTGAAGAAGTTTTAGATACATATTTGAGTAGCAATCTCTCCCTATTTAAACACCCCTTACGATTAGCAGTGCGATCCTATGCAAAGCTCACTGAAAAAACTGTCAGAGAGAGGTTGCTCAAATTGCAAACACAAATTTGACAATAACGCCAGCAAGTTTAAGTTTTACAAAGGTGGCTTGATTGTGGCCGATGTTAGTCCTGCATGTTTTAATCACCCTGAGGAAACATGACTTTGTAATCATTCCTGGTGAAGCTCCTCCCTCTGGAATTCCCCTCCCCAGAACTTTGGGAGGGAAAATTCAAATGTAGCAGGACGCAGGAGAGGTACAGGGGCAGAGGACACTGCAGTGCGGATCCAGGAGGACACAGGACAGTTACAGGAGCAGAGGACACTGCAGTGTGTCCATGGGGATTATGAGAGCTGATCTGGAGGTAAGACAGAGATTCAGAGATTTTATGTGCTTCTCTTGCCTAGAATGTAGTCATTGTTAAAAGTTTGTGGTGTTTTATTTGAAATTAGGGTTAATGTAAGCACTGTTTCCATGAAATAAATAGTTTTTGAGTGTCCAACTACAAGAGTTGTGAAGAATCCCTCAGTCGTCCAGGTAGTCGTCCATGGCAAAAGGAGAAATTCAATTTGTCAACTGGACAGCTCATCTAAGCTACTTCTTCAGTTCTGAACTGAAGAGGTACCTTGGATGAGCTGTGAAACGTATTTGACCAAATAAACTTTGTCCAGTTGACAAATTGAAGTTCTCCTTTTGCCAACTACAAGAGTTGTACTAAGATTAAAATGTGTTGCTTCCAGAGTCTTCTACAAACAAACAAAAATAAAAAGACTAAAACAAAATAAAAATTCTCTGTATTGTTCAGAAAAAAGGAAGATGTTTGAGAATCAACAAAATACAGACCACAGATGGACAAAGTAAGTGAACCAAATACAATTATTTTACCAGAATTATGTACCGTACTTCCTAGTGCACATTTATCATGTGTTTCTACAGGGTGATGTGGCAGTAGGAGGACTTTATACCAGATGCCCTACCTGTTACTGCGAGGAAGAAAAGTAGCGAGTATTGTTTTTGCGGGTAGAATTCTAATGTTGATGTGATTCTGTTCTGGTCCACTATTGTATTAGAGAGTAATAGGTGCTTCAAGTATATTTAAACATGTACAACACAGTGTAGATCATATAATGTAATCATGTGTTATTCCTATGTCCACAGGCAGAGACCAGAGCTTCTTCACTGGAATAAATCTTCACACTGTCCTGCTCCAATCAGGCTGTATCTAAGATCACAGGTGCAGAGACCTGTGATCTCTGCACCTGTGATCTCTGTGTGTTTGATTCTGTTTAAGAGAAAGAGTGTATTTGTATTATTTTACTTTAAAACCCTCAAATCATTTGATGTTGCATGTTAAAATAATTGTGTACACAGAATTAAATTATACATTTAAAAAAAAGCATAAAAAAAGCACATTTTCCTGATAAGGTAACATCAGATAAATATACATATTCAACATGATTTATGACGTTCATGTTCTGAGAAAAATATGTGGGGAGGGGATTGAAATTAGTTTCAAAGCCTAAACATTTTATTGCATGCAACCGGTTTCCATATTTTTTTAACACAAATCCATTTACGTTTTTTTTTTTTCCAGTGCACATGCCTACATTATCTATGCCCTTACACTATAATTTCCCATAAATGTAGAAAAACATGATACAAAACAACACACTGCAATTTCACAATGGATGTGCAGTAGTTTCATTAGCGGGATGAACCCCAGTTGTGTTGTGACAGCACTCTGAAGGGACTTTTTCGGTGAAGATAGCATTTCCAAAACTAGAAAATATAACAGGGTAATCTACACTATATTGCCAAAAGTATTCGCTCACCTGTCTTGATTTGCATATTAACTTACGTGACATCCCATTCTTAATCTATACGGTTTAATATGACATCAGTCCACTCTTTGCAGCTTCAACTCTTCTGGGAAGGTTGTCCACAAGGTTTAGGAGTGTATTTATGGGAATTTTTGACCACTCTTCCAGAAGTGCATTTGTGAGGTCACACACTGATGTTGGACAAGAAGGCCTGGCTCTCAGTCTCCGCTCTAATTCATCCCAAAGGTGTTCTATCGGGTTGAGGTCAGGACTCTGTGCAGGCCAGTCAAGTTCATCCACACCAAACTCATCCATGTCTTTATGGACCTTCCTTTGTGCAGTGGTACACAGTCATGTTGGAATAGGAAGGGGCCATCTCCAAACTGTTCCCACAAAGTTGGGAGCCTGGAATTGTCCCAGATCTCTTGGTATGCTGAAGCATTCAGAGTTCCTTTCACTGGAACTAAGGTGCCAAGCCCAGCTCCTGAAAAACAACCCCACACCCCCACCAGACTTTATATTTGGCACAATGTAGTCAGACAAATACTGTTCTCCTGACAATGCCAGATGGAGAAGCATGATTTGTCACTCCAGAGAACGCATCTCCACTGCTCTAGAGTCCAGTGGTGGCTTGCTTTACACCACTCCATCTGACGCTTTGCATTGCACTCGGTGATGTATGGCTTGGATGCAGCTGCTTGGCCATGGAAACCCATTCCATGAAGCTCTTTATGGACTGTTCTTAAGCTAATCTGAAGGCCACATGAAGTTTGGAGGTCTGTAGCTATGCACTATGCACCTCAGGTCTGACACCGCCCCGTCAGTTTACATGGCCTTCCACATCGTGGCTGAGTTGCTGTCATTCCCAATTGCTTCCACTTTCTTATAATACCACTGATAGTTGACTGTGGAATATTTAGGAGTGAGGAAATTTCACAACTGGACTTGTTGCACAGGTGGCATCCTGTCATAGTACCACGCTGGAATTCACAGCACTGTTGAGAGCGACCCATTCTTTCTCAAATGTTTGTAGAAACAGTCTGCAGGCCTAGATGCTTGATTTTATACATCTGTGGCAATGGCAGTGATTGGAAAACCGGATTTTTATTATTTGGATGGGTGAGCAAATACTTTTAGCAATATAGTGTAAATATGTTAAGTGTTAGCATTTAATATCCCATAGAAGACCTTTAAATGTCCTTTATTATGTAAAATTAACTCTTGTGAGCTTTAAGCCTTTCACCTTTTAGTTCAGTAGTGAGAGGCCATTCCAGGGCTGAAATCATCCAATTGATTGTCGTGACGGTGTATTTTAAGTTTAAAAACACAGTGGAGCATTCTTTGTATTACCACATGACATCACAGTCATCAAGGTGGAACAGAGTATTTTAAATATATGAAAAGAACTCTAACCTAACTATGCAGCATTTGTGTGTTAAACGTGTGAATGAAACAAAACCCAAATCCAGGTATGTTTTTGACGAGTAGTATGGGCCCTTTAAGTTCAAAACACTGATATAAAATTTGTCAGCTAGTCTGAGTTGATGTCCAAGGATTTTGGCATTTTTCTAGCCAGGCTTTGACAAAAACCCTGTGGTGTAGCTGAAATAACGATGATATTTTGCAACATGTTTGGAGCCGTACCGCCGTCTGGTCCACTGTCGGTACAGAAATATTGCTCCTACGCTCTTCGAAAATGTTGGACGATTGTGGCTTCCAAACCCATGCATCTATTTTTGCCATTCAAACAGATGGTTTCCATTAGAGGGAGCTGCCTTATGAGGTACCTTAACAGCACCACTGAGAACCAGCTAATTAACTTACTCTTTTTCATTTAATGTTTCTGGAAATTAATGAAAATCCAGCTGGTCAGTGCGAACCCCGACAGCGCCTTCCAGCACTGTCTGCGGAGAGAGTCAAATCAAGTCAATGTGAAAAATATGCTTCTCGAGAGGTCACACAGGACACTTCACGATCCTGAATGCCTCCTTGGTAATTCAGTGCTCTGTCAATATGTTGTTTTGGTTTATTTAATCACTTCTTTGACCGTCTCTTTTGTTTAATTTGGTCTGTAAACACACTATCCATTTATGTGTCAAATCAATCAACCATTTCTGCCAGATATTGCCTTAAAGTCCTTCACTGATCTTGAGCACATGCAATACCAGTTGATTCCAGTAGGAAAACCTCATAATTAAAGGTCCTATATTATGCAAAATTTACTCTTGTGAACTTTTTGACAGCTACCTTTTATCTTAAGTTCAGCAGACATAAGCAGTTCCAGAGCTGATATTATCCAAATGATTCTAGTGAAGGTGTATGGAGTTTAAAAACAGTGGAGCACTTCCTGTATTACCACACGACATCACAAGGTGGAATAGAGAGTTTGTTGTTTGAGATAAGAACACAGCCTGAATATGCGTGAATAAAACAATTCCAGGTATGTTTTTGATGAGGAAACATTATACCATGCATCAGAAAATGATGGGCCCTTTAGTAAAAAAATTCTGTCAGCTGGGCAACCAAGCAGTTTCTTCAGTTCTGGTCAGATTGCCGGTGGACACTGCCTTATATCTGCCTGGAGGGAGGAGGTAATTACCCTGAAACTACTCTGAAACTAACCCACCTACTTGTTTACAGCTAATCATTAATATTAAGCTTTATAGGGTCTGTCGCCTGCTTGTCTCCATGGAGATGAAGAGAAGAAGTGAACTTTATTGATCTCATACTGGAGAAATTCTTCTCTGCATTTTAACCCATCCTATATATATATATATATATATATATATATATATATATATATATATATATATATATATATATATATATATATATATATATATATTAGGAGCAGTGGGCGACACATTCCTGCGCCCGGGGACCATCTCCATGATCTTCTTGCTTCGGTTTGGTCAGGACCTAAGCTGGAGGATTTTACCTATGGTGCATGTTTTGGGATGATGGGGAAACCGGAGTGCCCGGAGGAAACCCACCCAGACACGGGGAGAACATGCAAACTCCACACAGAAAGGCCCAGGCGACCTGGGGATCGAACCCAGACCATGCATGCAAACTCCACACAGAACACACACGGAAAGGACTGGGCAACCCGGGGATCGAACCCGGAACCTTCTTGCTGTGAAGCAAGAGCTCTAACCACTCAGCTACCGTGCCGCCAAATGTTAATACTGTATTGTTTCACGTTATGATGTAGCTATAGAAGTGAAAAATCTTCTTTCTGTGAGTGGACTTGCCTGTCCACAGATCTGAGCTGAACGTGGCCTGGCAGCATCGCCTGCTTGTGTCCATGAATCTGTTTAATACAATGCTGTGGAACATTCCAGGCAAAGAACTCTCCATCTCCATGGATACAAGTAGGCAATGGAACCATTACTAGAAAAGTTACACAGTCCAGCTTAATTAGCAAAAACAGATCTTTTTTTAAATATATCACATTAATGAAAATATAGTTATTGTGGATTTGATAAAGGAGCAATGGAAATACAAAATATTTTGATGTCACTAAAATAAATTAGGATTTTTGAAAACACCTGTCTACAGCTCTGCATAACTATTTAAGCCATCAAGCCATTCATGAAATAAATGACATAACACACATAATATAGAAGTACAGTAGACAAATAACCATATAACAGTAGATATTTATTATTATGTTATTAGTATAACAAATAAAATAAATGTGATCAAGATTAAAGCAGAGATTAAAGTGAGCAGAGTAACAATTTCATACATAAAAAAAACACCTCTTGCTTGTAACGATTAAGGAATCATCTTCACAAACAGGCTTCATGGGAGCCTTTAAAAACCCTATTCATTTAAAGACTTAACCAGACACGGGTGATTTCGGACAGGCCTAAATTGGTAAAATATTGCCCTGTTCAGAAGCAGCTGCAAAGTTTATGAAGCCTTTTTATTTGAGTAGTAAATTAATTTTCTATGAAGGGAAAGAGAGTGTTTCATGGCCAGACAGCCCTCAGTAAAAGTTACAAATGTCACATAAAAGCACCAATTTGTCAGCTGCAGAGCCACCAGATCCATACTGATAATACTGATAATACTGCCATATGTATAGAACAGACCCACAGCTGCTCACTACTGCCTCATGGTGGCCAAAGGGAGGGGGGCTGTCCTGTGCTGCTTTATATAGAACTGTGAATTGTGCAACTCTCCTGTTAAAGAAACCCCTATTTTGAGCCCTGAAGAGTTGTCAAAGTTTATAAAAAGGACTATGACTGCTCAGACTTGTGGCTCAGACAAAGGCAGCCCTCACTGTCTACTCTCCCTGGTAACGCAACAGCATCCTCTACTGTTGTGGATGTCAGTGTAGCATTATTTTATAAAGAGACATGGAATAATTGTGGGTTTTTAAATTAGCATTATGATTTCCGTCTACAAGAAAATGTTTCTAATAAACGTTATAATACATTAAACAGGTTATAAATATAACAATATTTGCATTCACTTCTTGGCTTACTGAAGTAGTTTTCATGGGCTCCAGTTTAATGTATATTTAGCAGCAGAGTTCTAAAATTTTCAACGGTTTTACAGTTCTACAAATTTACACTCAGAATTGTGCTTCTAGCAGTGTGTGGAGTTATGAGCTGTCCATGGTGCTGAATGCAACAGCTCTCCGTGGTGCTAAACAACTGAACTCTCTGCCTTTACCTGATCCCTTCAGAGTGTCTCAGATTAATGAGCAGAACATGGCTTCTGTCAGGTTAGAGATATACCACTTTAGGGACATTTCTGAAAGTTATTATACTAAGGTAATTGCTATGTGATGGCATGAATGGATAAATGGATTAATTCTTGCTATATTTGTCAGTTCACAAATCTGTGAGAATCCTTCTGGACATGCCCCTCTGATGCACTAAAGTCTGGCCTCCTGTGGGACAGAGATTGGACAAATCACAGGGCAGCAATGTAGTTTGGGAGGGAGCCAAAAACTAAGGTCCCAAGTAAACCAAAAAACATGGCAACACCCACAGATGTACTTTGTGGCCAGGAAAAGATGTTTTGGTTCTTGTGACGCTTCAACCAACTAGCTTTTGTTTGAATGTCCAGATTTCCATCAGTGAGAACCATCTCAGATTGAGAATGTGTAAAGTCAATTCAGAGTTCTCTACATATCAATCTAGTATGAGCTATGTTACCCGCGCCACCGGCATCAAACTGGGACATAAAGGGCACATGTTAAAAATAATCAAACATGCTCACACAGGTAGATTTTCTTCTTCTCTGGGCCTCTTAAACTCAGAAAATGGTCTGTTGTGGTTAAGTTGTTGTCATGTCTATGTGCACTTATGTCTCTTCTGTATTTCTCTAAGTGTTTTTCTGTTCTGACCTGCCTTAGGACAACGGATGTAAAGTAGCTATTGTGCTAATTCTGGCAAATTTACATTGATGCTGTTTGTTGTCATGTTGATTAATATGCATTGTCCTAATTCAAATAAAATAAAATAAAATGAATAAATAAATAAACATTTATCCAAGGCCCAGTCCGAACAGGGGCATTCACAAATCCTGTAAACAGCATTAATTACAGAGAACATCAAAGTACAAGCCCAACAATTTAGTTTGTACCCAGGGCTGAGAATTTCTTGTTGGTAACTCAGACAAAAGTCCAGCAAAGTTTAGAAAGTAAAACTTGTTCTAAAGTTATGTAAAAACATGTTTTATAAATCTACCAAAGTCTGTGTGCGCGGAGGGAACATCAACAGAGTCCGGTCCAAATGATGAGAGCGTGTGGATGTGTACATGTACTACCTCTCCTGATAGATGGGAGGCCAGTGGAGGCGTACTACATTACCATAAAGCATTAACTGAGCACATCATTAGATCAGTGACATTGGATCCCTCACTGGGGCTGACCCGCCTACGTCATGGGCCCACATGCAGATTTATGAAGCGGAATGCATAATGGAACAGAATCTATATCAATTATGCCTCATTTATTCATGCCACAACAATATCTCGCACAATTGATTTGGTTTCTTATGCTTCATGTTTAATTCAGGAGAGTCAGTCAAACCACAGTAGTGTACCAACTCCTGCAGATTAATTACAGTGCCACGTCGCAATCCACCACATGTCTCTAAAGCATTGGATTACCATTATTTAGAGAAACAAAACAGTTATCTATATTATTTTTATTATGTATGTATGTATGTAGCCTAGTTAGCCAGTCCCTTCAAATGCAGCAGTGTGGAAAGTAACAGAAGCACAAAAAGTACAAAAGTTACTTGACTAGCGTGGATGTTTTTTTTTACTTTTACGTCACTGCATTTGAGAGCAAGTATCTTTACTTTTTTTTTTTACTTTTTATTTATGCTTTTCCAAAAACAAAGGTATAGAACAATACAAAATCTACAAAAAAAAAAACCAAAAAAAACATAAAAAGCTATAAATTTCTCTTATTCTTACAGTCAATCCATTTGGATCATCTTTTCTCAAATTTACTTGCTTTCAGCCTCAGATAGTAAGTCATTTTTTCCATCAAATACATTTCCTCAATTATTTCCATCCACTGTTTCAGTTCCAATGAGTCACTTTTTAGCCAGTTCCTCGTTACAGCTTTCTTACTGGCCATCAGCGTGATTTTAAACAAATAAAAGGCTTTGGTCTGAATAGGTCCTCCTTCCGACAGTCCCAAGTACGTGAATTGAGGGTCATTAGATATTTTATAGCCTAGTATTTCTCCTATTACTGTTAAAATATTTTCCCAAAAAGATGTAATTTTTGTGCATGTCCAAAACACGTGAGAATGATAGTATCTTTACTTTTTACACTACTACAACTACTTTTTTAAACTGGAGATAAAGTACTATAAAATTAGTTTTCTTTATAGTTTTTAGAACACAAAATGACATAGTTATTGTTTTGCTCCTATATCTGTACTTTCTCTTAAGTAACAAAAATGTTTAAAGATCTTTCCTATACTCGTGACATTGAGAATATATAACATCTTTTACCACATATTGTATTTACACAGGACTTTGCTTGTAGATTCTGCAGAGTTTCTCATTCCTCTCTGTCTGCCATGTTTGTTTTGACACAAACAAACCACTCGGTTCTCAGACTGGTGTTTCCACATTTACTGGTTTTTATATTACCATAAGATCATATATCTATGTAATCCCTCATTGTCCAGGTAGGTGTTACGGGTGTATACTAGTCTGTGTGGTCTTATTATTGTTCTAATACAGCTCAAGATCATTCAAAAGCTATTCAGGAAAGGTTCATTTCTATCCTGTGAATGTAACCTTTTCAGTATCAATACTTATCCAAATGAGTATCTAGTTTCGATACTAGTTTTAGTAGTTTTAGTTTTGATTAATATCTGATTTTTGATACTTTTGCCAACCCTAACAGTGGCCATGTAATTTGTGACTTCAAATTTGATTATTGAAGGATCAATAAAGTATTTACTATTATGTTTAATCTGAAAATAACAATGTTGATTTTTAGTAATAGCACACACTACAAACTAGAAAGAAACCCACAGAGCTTTTTACATTTCAGCTCTCTCATTAACCAAATAGAAATATTATCAACAAAACAAGCACTGCTAAAAATGTCAATCCAGTTTTCACAATTGGGAGGTGGTTACTATACTTCAGAATAATGGAAACTGAAGCAGTAGGAAAGTTGAATTGATGTAGAATATATGTGTGTATATGTACGTGTGCAGCCATGAGCCAGGGGTCAAAGAAGCTGCCAAATGATTTTCACTGAGAGGTCAGGGGTCAATGTCAAGGTCCAAACCTCCAGCTGAATGTCAATGTAGTTTCTCTTCTCATCTATGCTTCCATTTACATCCACAGACCTGCTCTCTCTTGGCCTCAGAGACCTCATTTGGAGCACACTCTACTACAGTAATAATGCAAAACATGTGTTCACAAAGGCTTGGCCTGTTGTAGTCTACAGAAAGAAGTGGCGCGTTTTCCATTTTCTACTTTCCAATTAAAGTGTGTATTGTTAAATTGTTTAATAGAGCTTTCTACCATGTTATAACATTGTTCTCTTGTCAAAAAGATGCCTGGAGAAGTTTTATAAGGGTATGTGATGTTTTATTCATTGTGTTTATCGTCTTGTTTATCAGATGTTTAATGTTCACTGTGGGCCTAAGGAGTGCTGCAGTTTTCAAATTCTGTGTGTGCAACCTGAACATATGGTTTTTGACAATAAAGCTGACTTTGAACTTTGAACTTCATCCGTTAGGGGTGTGAATCTTTCACTCACAAAACGGTTCGATTCGAATCTCGATTCACAGGCTACGGTTCGATTCAGGGACGATTCATAAAATTAATAAACGATCCGGTACGAGTCGATTTGATCCGATCCGGTTCGGTTAATTTCGATTCAATACAAATTGACAACTTTACTCCCAAGTGCTTTAAAGATATTGAGAAGAAAAAGAGAGAAACAGAAATTCAATTTCAAAATAGTATCCTTTTGTTTATTTAGTGTCCAACAGACAATACACCAGGCCCACTGAAAAACTGGCAATCCGGTTTGCAAAACTCTGCTCATACTTAAAATACAATACATTCCTTCCCTCAAGCAACACAAAACAATAAGGTTAGACATCAAAATAAAAAAAGACGTTCTAAAACAAGCAAGTTGCCTATTAAAGGCAAAAATAAGAATGAATCAGAATGAGTAGTGCTTCAGTCACTCATGAGTTTCAGTAACTGTAAAAGTGCAACATATCACTGACAAGAAGATAGATATTACTAGGCAGTTATAGAAAACACTAGCATGTTAAATCCAACATGTCTTTATGTCTGTAATTAACTTTTCTTAACAAAAAAGAAAATCAGAGAAAATCAGAGAAACACTGAATAACTAATACTTTCTCTCCATCTCATAACATTATCTCAGTCTCCTTTGAGACAAAAATCATGTGAAGTACATTTCTATACAAACAAATCATAAGAAGGCCTATCTAAATACAGAAATGCACCAATTCTGATTATACATTGTATTTTCACACAAAAGTAAATTAGCCAAGTCAATTATAGCCCAAATCAAATATACATTGCCAATACATGAATGTTGAAATCACCCAATCCATTAACCGTGACAATAAAAACGTTAGTATCATACAATTGTTATGGTCTATAGCTGCCATGTAGACTACTGAGCTCAGTGAAACATCAGACCGACAGTGAAAGTTTTATCAACGCGACACAACACTGGCACAAAGGTTAACCACGCATACGAACCATATCCATAAATAGCGGTAGCGCACCAAATTAACTTAAACAACAGCTCAATAAATGGAAACAGCTTAGCTCACCAGTAGATCTCCTGTCCTGACAAGACACATACAAACATTGCTCGCTTCCGCATAATAGCCTGCGCCGCTCGCATGATTGGCAGTTAACCAACCAATAAGCTTCAACCCCAGGTAAGTGAACCACCCACATACTAACCCGTGACCAGTGTTGTATAGTAACGAAGTAATAATACTTCACTACTGTACTTAAGTACATTTTGGGAGACTTTGTACTTTACTTGAGTTTTTAAAATTGATAACTTTTACTTTTACTTCACTACATTTCTGAATTTAATTGCATACTTTTACTCTGATACATTTTCAATGTGCCGTTTAGTTACTCGTTACAAAAAAAACCCTCTACTGACTGCAAGGAAGTCAGGACGTGCCTGGGCTTGTTCGCTACTTGCGCATGACAATCAGCCTACACCTGTTGGTTTCATGCAGCTAGTTTAATCAATCAACATCCCTGATGGAAGAGGAGACAGCATCCACGTTGGCTACAAATGAAGGGGGAGCTGACGATGAGCATCCCTGGCCGTACTTAAACACAATGTTCTCTTACGCTGATATGAAGGATTCGTCCAATCGAATGAAGTGCCTCTTGTGCCTTCCAAGAAACGTGGAAATCCTATCTTACAGAAACTCCCCGTCCAACCTCAAGAAACACATCGAGGTAAGTTCTAGATTAATGAAATTGTTAGCGTCTATATTCCAATTTCAGTAACCATAGAATGGACATTCTAGACACCGTTGTGAAACCTTTAGCATAACATGTAGAAATTAACTTTGTGTGACATTGTTTCGGTTACACAAAGCGTATTTGACGATGTTGGAGCTAACAGGCTACCTAGCTTTTTCGGCTCAAGGGAAGGCATAGCTGTAGGCTATTCAGATATAAATTCAGACTGCCTTTGCTTGATACTTATACTTGTACTTTTAATTACATTACTTGAGTACATTTATTTTTACATTACTTGTCATACTTAAGTACAAGATGTTCCAGACACTTTAAAGGGATATGCCACCCCCAGGTCAAATTTGGGCATCTCCCCACAGTCCAGAGACTAAAATAAGTGGTGGAAAGCGTTTTCCTGCTCACCCAGCCATTGTCCGAGTCTGTCGCCACTGACCGCCGCGGTATCTGGTGCTCCTCCGCCTTAGAATGGAGTCTAACGTAGCCAGAGAAAGATTTTGGCCAAAAGGAATTAATTTGCTCGATGCGTTTCCCAATTACTTTGTGTGTAGTGCGCATTCATATCGAGTGCAAATAAATGTGCAAATCAACACGGAGAGCTTGACTTGGTCATTTTGGGTGGGAACTATTTTCCAGTGCGTAAGAATACAGCCGTATCACGCAGCACGCTACCAGGGGAATCCCAGTTACGCACCGGGAAGGGAGTTCCCCTGTTGCACAACGTGGTGCGTGATACGACTGTATTCTTACGCACTGGAAAATAGTTCCCACCCAAAATGACCAAGGCAAGCTCTCCGTGTTGATTTGCACATTTATTTGCACTCGATATGAATGCGCACTACACACAAAGTAATTGGGAAACGCATCGAGCAAATTAATTCCTTTTGGCCGAAATCTTTCTCTGGCGACGTTAGACTCCAGTCTAAGGCGGAGGAGCACCAGATACCGCGGCGGTCAGTGGCGACAGACTCGGACAATGGCTGGGTGAGCAGGAAAACGCTTTCCACCACTTATTTTAGTCTCTGGACTGTGGGGAGATGCCCAAATTTGACCTGGGGGTGGCATATCCCTTTAAGACTTTTACTCAAGTAACATTTCAGTCAGTGACTTCGACTTTTACCAAAGTCATTTTTGGGAGGGGTACCAATACTTTTACTTGAGTTTGATTTTCCAGTATATATTTATACAACACTGCCCGTGACTTAGCGAAAGCAAACACACACAGGGCCGCTTCTGCACCATGAGAGAGACCGCTCAGGAACTAGCAAACCCATTCTTGGCCGTAAATCCGGTGCATCGGACCTTTCGTAATGAATTTGGACCGATCGGGACTCCGTTGATCGGTACACTCGGATCGCAGAGGTCACAGACCGATAACTATCTAAATCGGTTAATCTTTACACCCCTATCGTCCGTGCATCTGTCCAAACATTTTCAAAACAATAAAAGGCAACGTGATCAAATGACAAAAGGTGATCAAAATATGTTGTGTGTTAATACTGAAGTGCAATACTGACACAAGACATGTTTTTGTAATTATTACACGGTTTGGTGAGATAGTACCTGTGGTAAATGCAATACAATACAATTATATACAAGGAAAACATTTTTGTGACCTTTAAACTTTCATTTAATGATTATGCAATTGCTCCATACACATGTCATATCTACTGCTCGTGTCCGACCAGGAAGTAAAATTATATATAATTTATAATATAATTTATAAACTAGGCAAGATTATTTGTCAAATCTTAAAATATAATAATGTTAACTACTATGTTAACATTAGTCTAACCTGTCATATGAGTTTAAATTTAATTAGTCCCCACTGATTCTACTCTACTGAGGTAGAGATGTATATCCACACTAAAACCTGGTGTGTATTGGGATCAGACAGACGCTGTGACAGTTGTGAGCTGTTGTTTTGTCAGAGCCTCTCCTCAGGTTTAGACTGAGCCCCATGCTGCAGTATTCTCCCCACACTGCCTCGGCTGTTCTCTCTGAAGACATGCGCTTAGAATCCTCACAGCTGTCACGTCACACACACGCACATGTACACACACGCACACACACACACACACACACACACACACACACATTGGCTTTAGAGGCCCACATCTGTGGATGTCAGTTCCACTTGCATTCGCTGCTGATCAAATGGGACATTATCCCAAGCATGTCAGTGTTCAAAGCCTCACCAGGGACTGTTTACAGTGGGACCTGACAATCACAGTGAAGAGTCCACTTTGAATCTTGTGATTATTATTCCAAAACACATTTTACATTAGTCTGTGTAAAACACTGTTGGACAGTCTCAGAGTAGACCTCTATTCATACTGTGAAGTACCTTTACAATGCACCTCATCTGAAAGTCCTTGGTGTAAGGAGCCGTTTCTTTGTCTTAAAGTGAATCCTCTGTCCCTTGACTCTTCTTACATGAGCACAGATGACAAAGGCTTTTGCACAGCAGAACTCAACCAGGACAGTGCAGAAGGAGGTCATAGAGCAAAATAATGGATCAACACACAGCTCCATGCATAGAGAGTAAAAAGTAAAAGATCACATTTCACTGTCTCTACTGGCACATGTGTCCTCAGTATTTAACCCCAGTGCTGCTGGGGGAACCTGTCAGGAGCATGGATGACCACAGTGCATACCCAGGGACCCATCTCCAGATCTTGAGCTAAGCTCATCCCAGACTGGGCTTCTAAAATATATATTTTGTAATAAACCTTCCTTGTGTCTCCGGTTTATTTCTGGCAGAGGAAACTGTAAAATTCTGGAGTGCAGAACCTTACATCGTGACATATACTGCAGGATGTAGATTTGACAAGAAATCATCTCTGTGCGGGGAAACTTCACATACAGCTGAAACGATGGTGATACCAAGTCATATTCATGTTTGCAACTTCCCAATAACCTAATATACAGTATGGTATCAATGACCTGTTCCCTGACAAAAACAAAGGTGTAGAGTTGAGTCTTTTCAATTTTATCTAATTCAACAGACCAAAGCTTACCTCCGCAATGATTTCTACTCTTTGCATCCCCTGAGGTCACTTAAGCCATCTGTGTGCCATGGTACACATGGGTTTACCTGTATCATGTATTGAAAATAGACTAGACCAACTCATTTGCCAATCGCATGAAGAGGAAATGTGTTTCTTGTAGCAGATGCCCTCATCACGCATGTACACATTTGCCTCTGACAAGCTCGAGGTCAGGGTGAGTGAACTGTCCACTGGACGCTAGAGCTGTGCTGGAACCAGGCCAATCACATCCATCACACACCACACAAGACCAAGAACCCCAGCTGATTATTATAGCAACAATCTCATCAACAGCAACTCCACTGACCCCCAAACATCAGCAGGCCAGAAGCAAGAAATCATGAGAAGTCTGGAGTACTGGCGTATAGTATACAAGTACAGTCACAACTATGAAAAAGCTAAATCAAGTCTTTAGGCAAGTGTCTAAAGCTGATAGATAACAACCAGGGAACAATTTGTAATAAAAATGTTTGATTTTCAAGTTGTTTTGACCAATGCTTTTGTGTTAGTGGCAGTGGCTTAGTGGCTACTGGTAGTAGTTAGTGACCTGAATTCACAGCAGGCAGATTCAGAGTTTGTATGTTTCTGTGTGTCTGGGTGGGTTTCTCCTTCCACTGGCGTTTTTCAATCAATAAATCAATCAATCAATATTTATAAAGAGCTTTTCATACAAAATGTAACACAAAGCGCCTTACAGTGATTAAGGATTAGAAGATTGACTTTATTGATCTCACACAGGAGAAATTTTTTTCTACATCCCCATGATTTTGTTGTTTAGGCTTGGTCAGGTCAGATTTTACCTGGAACATGTTTTGGTTTGGTGGGGGAAACCGGAGTGCCCGGAGGAAACCCACCCAGACACGGGGAGAACATGCAAACTCCACACAGAAAGGCCCGGGCAACTCGAACCTTCTTGCTGTGAAGCATGAGTGCTAGCCACTCAGCCACCATGCTGCCAACAGAAAAAAAAACAAAAAAACAGACGAACACACAAACAGATGAACAAACAAACAAACAAACGAAAGAAAAAAATGAAAACCAAACAGACAACCAAATTCAATCAAAGGCCAAGCTAAACAGGTAAGTCTTGAGTCCACTCTTAAAAACATGAACGTTCTCTGCAGCCCTGAGGTCCTCCGGCAGGCAGCTCCACAGACGAGGGCCTTTTTCCTTTCCTGTATTCATTGATGCGATAATGGAGAAGTTGTTCAAGTGTGTCACAGTAAAATTGCAGCATATGTCTCATGTAAAACTGACGGGAAGTGACAATTTTGTTCCACTTTAAATGAATGCGTGCACGTATGTAAGTAGACAAAATGAATGCTTCCATGTCTTGGCAGTGTGGGGTGACGCCATTGTGCCAAGAGGACTTTTGAAGAGCACTTAATACAGCTGCAGTATAATTGTATTGAGCAGCTCTGGCAGCATAACTGATTTGATTTACTGCTCTGCGCTATAGGAAAAAATCAACATGACTTACTGTCTGATTGCTCATATCAATCCCAACATTAATAGCAAATAAATAATAAATGTCCTTCCTTGTGTCACATCAGCAAACATGTGTGAGTCTGATAATTCAAAGTGATTTAAGACGTTCTAATGTGAGAAAGATGGGAGACCACTGAGTTTAGAGTCAATAGCTATTTTGATTGTTTGTGCCATAGATACTAAATGGAAAATACATATAAACTGTTCAATTGAAGGTACGCTATGTAACTTTTCAGATGGATTACTTAACTACCTGCTTGTGTCCATGGGGATGTTATAGCTTTGCCTGGAATGTTTCACAGTATGGATTAAACTTAGTGTAAATGGCAGATGTGAAACCTTTCTGCCCTCCGATCACCTGCATTTGTTTAAGCTCACCTGTGCATTCTGGTCTTGCATAATGTCAGAAAAATCATCTTCTCTGAAAACAAAAACGAGCTCAGTGAAGAACCACCGCAAACACTTATTTAAGTTTTACTTGCACAAGGGGAGACAGACACCGAACAGAGTGGTCAGCAGCCTTCTCCGCTGGGCTGTTCCTTCTTGCATCTTTTATTAATTCACAGATGGGTGTACACAAATATGCAAATTTCACATGATAAAACAAAGTGACTTCTTTCCAAGAAACTCGACTTTCCCAGAAACTCAACAACCTTGACATTTAACGATGCAGGTTACAATGCCCCTTCTTTCTAACTCCCTTCCCGGATCTTCTGACTCCCTTTCCCCGGATCCCATAACATTCAGATATAATATTCCAATTTAATTTGGTCAAAATACATGAAGCAATGATAACACATTTATAATTATTCTAACACATAATCAGTCTGCAAAAACGTAGATAGTATCTAGTGGTAATATGTGAGAATTACAACACAGGGGCTTAAGTCAATTAAAAAAACATATCTTACAAATGTGGGAGTTTAATGCCATAGAGTTTAACATTCCAAGTAAAGCAATAACATCCACTTAAAGACCTTCCAAAAAAGTTATTTAGTGCATTTTTAAGGTAATGTGGCATAATTTTAGTGATTTTTAAAGGGCTTATACGACACTATTTTCTGATCTATGTTGTTAATGTTGTTTCCTCATCAAAAACATAACTGGAGTTGTGTTTTGTTTCATGCATTGTTAAACACACAAATCCTACATATTTAGGCTTCTTCACTCAAACAAAACAAGGAAACAAAAATTTGTTCCACCATGTCAGGTCATGTGGTAATGCAGGGAGTATTCCATTGTACTTTTAAACTCCATACACCTTCACTAGAACCTTTTGGATGATTTCAACCCTGAAATCTCCTGTCTCTACTGAACTAAAGGTAAATGGTAGATGTAAATTTGAAAACAACTACTACATGACATCACAAAGTGGAACAGATCATTTTGAGCTTTGGAGACATAGGCAGACTAATAATAAAGGATTACTCAAACATGTGTGAATGAAACAAAACACAACTCCAGATATATTTTTGATGAGTTAAACTAACCTAAAGATTCCATTTTATACTAAATGGATTCTTATGAGCATTAATATTTTTCTTTTAATAATATGCTTACAATGTTTACAATTAGACAATATTGCTATTTAAACATGACACAAAAACATGTTTTTTTACATACTTTGAGTTGACATCGTTTTCTATTTGTATTTATTAAAAATAGCAGTGTAGAAACTGACATTTTAAGTGTCAGGTAAAAGAATGTTTTTAACGTCACCTCAAAGCCTCATCTCTGCTGCATGGATGTGTCTGCATCTCCCTGGAGATCCATCCTTTGAATTGAGAAACACGCATCCTAAAATGGTACTTGTTCCTGATTTGCTGCGGCACTGTGTTCTCTTTGTCACTCTCACTCTTCGTCATCTCAGTCTTTGGAGAGAGGCTTGTTTTCTCCCTGGGTGTCCTCTTTCCGTCAGTCTAATCAGCCTCTTTAATTACCCTCCTGACACCCCTGAGCTGTGGGTGCTGTGGGTACTGAGGGGAAGGTGGCATGGCAGACTCTGAGCTCGTAAGGGGGTATTTGTGGAAGCATTGGGGCAGTGCCAGTCCCAACGGTTGTGCCAACCTGTACCCGTGGTAGCACTGTTGAGATAAATGCCTGAATGCTGTGTGTCCTCCACCAGTACAGCAAAGGTGGAGGACATTCTCAAGGTGATGTCTCCCGCTGCATCTTGCACATGTGTCAGGCTACGTCTCTACAGATTTACCAAAGTTGCACTGCTTATAGTCACAAATATAAATGTTAAATTTAAAGGTCCTATATTACACAAACCTGACTCTTGTGAGCTGTAAGCCATGTTATACTGCAGTTACCTCTTAAAATACTTGGAGTTGTGTTTTATTTCATTCACATTCACGATTCAGTTCTGAACTGAAGAAGTAGCTTGGATGAGCTGCAAAACGTATTTGACCAAATAAACTTTTGTCCAGTTGACAAATTGAAGTTCTCCTTTTGTCACATCTTTAAATTAATGAAGATCTTAAGCTAAGTGAATGTTATGCTAATAGAGCCATGCATTTTTTGTGAACACAATTTGAAAGCAAAATGAGTTTGTGATGGTTTATGGACTTATGACACAATGGAGGTGGAGTCCGGATTTTTGCCTGTGACAAAACAATCCAGGCAAAAATCAATCAGAGTATTTTTGAAAGCACAAAGAATATCATTTTGGATTAATTAATTAATTAAGAACATACCTTTAACATGCACTGTCTGTTCTGACCCTGAGAGCGAGCAGACGTCTCTCTTTTTCCTCTCTTATCTATTGCTCCTGCTGTCTGCGTGCCTCTCTTGTTTTCGTAATTTTCTCGCTTTTTGGAGCAGATTTTCCAAATTCCAAAAAGATGGATGTGATCAGCTGGACCCTCAGCGCTATTGATACTCTTTTTTCACGGAGGAGTGCCGCTCCGGGAGAAGCGGTGTGTCCGGATGGTACTTTTGCTGCTGGATATGCGAGGGACTCGTATCGTGCGTGGCAAGTCGTATGTTTGACACTAATGTACCTGGAGGATGTGGAGGATATTTACGTATTCGGATTTCTGATAGCTGGACATCTGTTAATTGGCCTGGGATTGTCCATGATCTATCGCATAATTTGTAAGCTGGCAGCTTGTAAAGAGTCCCCTAAGCTGTCTGCCGAAATTTCGAGCCATTGTGAAGGTGTTGGAGATCTTGTGAAAGGATTACATCAGAAAGTGGGACAGGTTGAGATCCTTTTGGAAGGATTTCAACCAAAGGAAACATCTCGACGTTTGGATATCATCACGGGGATGGTGACAGAACTGTGTAAAGCCAACGCAGCGCAGTCTGTGCGCCAAGAGGAACTAATGAGATCTCTCATGAATCTTCATGGCGATATGAAGATGGGGGTCTGGCACCCGAGCTCAGTCTAAATTATTTACCTGGGTCTCTAAAAATGTATTTCATCATAACCCCCCTGGATTATTATGTCTTCCTGTGAAAATCTGGCTCCAATGGTTATCTGTGTTTTGACTTCGCCTCCCTGCATCAACACTTCCTAGGCCACAGATGTGGTTTGTTATCTGGACTCTACATAAACATGGCACCCACTATTACACTGACACTGAAAACAGAAACAATAGTAGAAAATTCCTGTCTTTAGAAAGGTCTGACCTCTGCTCTCGGTTCAATCAACTTCATTGATTTCCAATCTGACCCCCCCCACATCCTTCCTTATGTTACCAACAAAAAAGATCACCTTATGTTATATCTCCAATTGTTTTTCTGTCATTACATGTTGTTAAATTGTCACTGATTGTACTTGTATTGCATCTTTTCTGCTCTGCATCTCCCAGTCGGCGGCGCGCGCAAGTGCAGCGGCCCCTCCCCCAGCCCACTCTATCACTGTCCTGCCTGGTTAGTGGGGAAACGAAATTTCGAATTATTTCTATGTACTTGTACATGATTATTTTTCGACAATAAAGCAAACTATGACTATGACTATGAATCCAATTTTGATTTTCATTTAAAGATTTCTTTCACCAACAAGTTTGGTGGCTATTGTGCGATAGACCTCCAGGTGGATAAGGATTGCACGATAATTGAAACAACTTTATATCAGTGACATAAAACAGGATAATCCCAGTAAACCAGTTTTTAACGTACTGTATCATGACTGCAACAAATAAACAGCTGGATTAACTAATAATTAACCACAGAAGTTATGTATTCTACCATTATGTATTTTATTTTGAAAAAAATATTCTACACAACATTACATTAATTTGGTGGATTGAGAATTCTAGAATTCTAGAAATCTAGAATTCTAGAATTGTAAATCCACCAATAGATTTCTTTTAGCGGCTGATGTAATGTCACGTCATGTTCCAATTCCGGAAGTTTTTCTGTGAAAGTGAAACAGGAGCAGATTTGGCTCATTTACTGATCGCAGCTCTCTTGGACACACACAAAGTGAGAAGGAGAGTAGTAGGTGAACGCTAACAGACACAGCATAAACCTGCTGTTTAAAATGGGAAAAAGAAACCAAAACCGTTTTAAAAGATTCAGTGGTCTGGTTCATAACAACTATGAGTCCAAACAGTCAGAGACCATGGGCCATAGTCCCACTACCATAGAAAAGGACCTGTCTTTTCAGGCACAAACATCAAAGGCGTCCACCCACCCGGTTGGAGTGAAAGTAGTGAAACCACAGCGTTCTGCTACCATGGCTGGAGACCTCATTCCAGACACCCACAGCACCAGACCCACTGTGGACCAGGAACCTCCCAAGTCCTCACAGAGGTCTTCAACAAAGGCAGATGATTGCTGCTGGTTGGAGATGCAGGAGATCCCACACAACAAAAAAGATGTGAACATCTTGTTTGGAGAAGTCAACTGGTCACTTTTGGGGACTTCTTTGAGTAAATGCTCAACAAGACACAGAGATTTTGGTAAAGACACTACAAAAGTTAGAAAAACAAAGTGTGGAGCCTCTAAGGTAGGAGACTGTTTAGAGTTGCCTTATGATGCTCTAGAGGACGGCATCTGCATTGGAGCGGTTGAGAAGTCGATAGATCAAAATTTCTCAACTTGCAAAACAACAACTTTGACAAAGGATGTCAAAGTCGAGGGTTCAACTCCAGAAGATCCTCAAGTTCAGGAGCCAGACATTGAGAAGGTGCTTCCAGTAAAACAGTGGTTAGAGTTACCTTATAAAACTCCAGCAGCTGAAATCTTCTTTGGAGAAGTTGACTGGTCCACCATCAAGCTCACATTGAAAAAATGTCCATTGGGCATCACAAATGAGAAACTGACAGAAGTGAGAAGAGAGAGGAGGAGAAAACAGAGGAAACATAAGCACACAGCAACTAAAGCGGGTGACAGTTTTGGGCTGGAGTTGCCTTACAACACAGCCGTAGCAGAGATAGACTTTGGAGATGTGGACTGGTCCACTATCAAGACCACACTGAAAAAATCTCCATTGGGCAACACAGCTGTGACCCCAACAGAAGTGAGGAGAGAGAAGAGGACAAAACAGAGGAAACACAAGCAAAGATCAATTAAGGTGAGAGAGGATTTGGCGTTGGGGTTGCCTTACGATGCGGACAAAGATATAGTTTGGAAATGTGGACTGGTCCATCATCAAGCCGCCTTTGAAGAATTCTTCAGTGGGAAACACAGAGAGTGACATCTCATCTGAAAACAAGAAAGAGGAAGATACACCAGACTTACATAACGTCCAATTCCTCGGGTAACTAATACGTTATCAGTAAACCCAGAGCCAAAGGAACAAAGTAGACCTTCAAACTACGGAATCAAACTCTATAGAAAGAAATGCAGTTTGACCAAAGCAGGAGACAGATTTTTTTCAAAGGATATGCAGTGTCTTTTTGTTTTGTTTAGTTTTTTTAATGTAGAATAATATTTAAAAAATAAAGTACATAACGGTAAAATACATAACGTCTATGGTTAATTATTAGTTAATGCTGTTTATTTGTTGCAGCTTAGGCATGATACAGTATTTTTTTTTTAAACTGGACCACTATGGAGGGATTACACAAATATAAGGCCACGTGGTAATATGAAAGAAATAAGTATAATTTAATGCTGAAAATAGCACTCTGTAATCTAAATAAAGAGTTTTTTTTGTTGTTTTTTTTAGTTATCATTGTGGTATCGGAATCGGCATCGGTGGCTAGTGGGTTAGCTGTCCATTTATAGTCTTTGGTCACGCTAGCTGCGGCAACGCTATTACTATTCTTCTATAAAAATACAAAAAAAATCTAATTCAAGCCACCATAGAATAGAAGTTTAAAAATGAGAAAAATACTACACTGTACAACACACAGATGCAGGAGCAGATGACTAGAACAATGAAAAGCTGTAAGCTATAGTTAAACCCACACAAGCGATTTGGCTTTTAACCATTGCCCCACAGGAATTCAGCTGTAATTATAAGTATAACGCACACTTTTTCTAACACCGTAGGGCAGTGGCAGTCAAGTCATAATAGCCTTTCCCCCTACTGGATAATTATATTTGACAAAATGACTTTTCTACCAGTATTGTGGAAGAATTACAGCTCTTCTCAGTCCAGGAAGGTTGACAAAAGCATGACAGTTAATTTCTATAGTCAGAGCACCATTAAGTCAAATGGGCTTCTAAAGACTTAGCTTTTACCAGGCACTCATCATTAGGTACACACTTTTTCTGACTGCCAAGAGGAGGCTTGAAATGATGTAAATTGTTATGTAAAAATTGGGTTCTATCTTAAAGGTAATAAAGAGTGCTCAATCACCTTTCGTATGCTTGTGTTGAAAGGAAAAATGCTACTTTTGAATCAAATTGCTGCCCTGACTTATTCTCTCGGAATACAAAACTTTGCTTTAAATCCATCAATATCTTTGTTCCATCATGTTCTTTGGTCTTCCGTTTAGATTTTTTGTTTTTTTTATTGAAATATATGCACAACATACATACATGCAGTGACAATGTGTGTAGTAGGACTAGCTTTTACCACTTTACAATAACTAAAACTTACCGTAATTACCCTTAATTAAGCATGAATAACTCCTAACCCCTTCTGTAGTTACTAAGCTTGAAGCATTCGTTAACATTCATAATCATATTTGTAAGTATTTCTTCATGATTTAAAGGTCCCATGACATGGTACTTCTTGATGCTTTTATATGGCTCCTTAATGGTTCCCTAATACTGTAAATGAATCCTTCTTCAAAATCAACACTCACTGCATGAGATATGACTCTGACAGTCTTCATGAGGCTAGATATGTGTCTAAAATGCTTTATTCTGAGTGTTGCTGCTTCAATGCAAATGAGAAGGACAGAGAGATTGGCTAAGGAGCGGGGGGGGGGGCGGGTTTCCCCTGCTGGAAGCGCAGCTCTGCACCGCTGTCTGCTCGCTTCCGTGTTTAACACAGGAAGACAGATGGGAGACTTTGCAATGAAAAAAAGCATATTTACACAGAAAATAAAATTAAACCACTGGTATTTCAGAGGTCCAGAGGGTCGGGTAAGGGACTTGCGAGCCTAGAAACACTCGGATGTGCCTCCAGGCAAATAAAAAAAACGCATTTCGCATTGCGTAGCGCATTCACAGTCCAAACTCTATGGGCGGGATATACAGGGACGCTGAGCGGAGACAGAGGGAGGGGCTGGAGCTGCATTTGCCGATCTGACGTCAAAAAGGTGCCTTGTCCGAACTCGCCCGTTTCAACACTGGTTTTGTGTAACGCAGAAAAGGATCGCAAATGCTCAGTTTAGACATTTCGCAACTTTTAGCCATGGGGGGGGGGGCTAAACAGGGTAGGGGAGCTCACATTAACGTTCAAAAACCTCAGAAAGTGAAAATTTCATGCCATGGGACCTTTAAATAATGTAACCAATAGAGATGTAATGATATGGTTTTCCCATGTTTCGATACATATCTCGATACAAGGGTCACGATATCGATTCAATTTCGATACGTTTTAAGACGTGAGAAAAAAAAAATCTCAAATCTCAAATCTCATATCATTTTTTTCTACTAATGAGTATAATAATTAATTATAGAGCATTTTTATTCAGTGAAAATACAAATAGAGTTTTCTCAGGCTATTTAATATTTTATAATTTAGCCAGTCCACTCTTAATATAGTCCGCTAGGAGAGCTACACTATCGGACTTTTCTTTTTTGATGATGATTTGATGATTTCTTTTCCTTGTGAGTCTGTCTCTCCTCTCTCTGCATTCACACAGACTCTTGTGTCAGCGCTGCTCTGCCTCGTCTCCAGCAGCAGCAGAGACAGACAGTAGCTCCTGCCACACTGCCCTGCTCTTTTTATAGACACTGTGCTCTCATATCTTCTTTCTGAACACTAAAACTATGTTATATTACATAGGAATGTCTCAACAGACCATTTTCTAAAGTGCTAGCCACTGCGTTCCAAATAGGAAGATCGCATGTGGGCTCTTCTGGCTCCTACTGACCCTGGCTTCCATTGACGTTGGTATGTTGCCTTCCCTGTCTCTGTGACTGCTGCTGTGAACCTCGTCATTTTGGGTCTTAAAATGTTTGTATTAACCCCGTTTACAAGATCCTGTTTATTTTTTTATTTATTTTTTTGCTATTAAAATCCTATTCATAATACAGAGCCTGTCTCCAAACTCTTTCCTGTAACTGTTGTGAGCTTCATTTGAGTGGTGCTGAACGCTATGGGTGACATAAAATCAAATATAAAATCAAAAGTGATTTTATATTAGCTTTGTCATTCCTGGCTCTATCAATGAAAGATCAAATCCACCTCTGTTAGAATATTTCAGCTGTAAGTCCAAATGGAGTTGTTTTCTTGTTGCATCTGGGAAGGACACCACAATAATTGTTTTCCTTTCGGACCAAAATAAATGACAACGCAGAGTGCATGGAGGGACATGT
Organism: Paratrypauchen microcephalus; assembly: GCA_036785185.1. NCBI lineage: Eukaryota > Metazoa > Chordata > Actinopteri > Gobiiformes > Gobiidae > Paratrypauchen > Paratrypauchen microcephalus. Next base: position 5,237,879 of record JAVJIX010000005.1, on the reverse strand, counting down.
GCGTATCGACCAAACACGTGTATTGAATCGTGACACCATTATCGAATGATTTGATATTATTTCGAATATCGTTACATTCCTAGTAACCAACTGTTGACTTTTAATGATTTGTTAAGAGGTCTTTCACACACTTGCCCTGGGTGGTGTATTGCTGGGTTTTAGATTGATGTGACAAGGTCATACTTAATTTTTTTATATATTGATTCAATTTTTTTTCACTGTATTTCAACCAAAATATGCATTAAATATACTTGCCCCCATCTGTATTATATAATATAAGCCTAGATAAAGTTGTGACATCCAATAGTGTTGTTATGTATTCCCTCTGTAGCCGAACATAAGTGTGTTCAGATACAGTCCGATGGCTCACTTCAAATGACCTTTAAGTCATTTATGTGAGCACATATTAAACCATGGAAGAGCATTTTCAGCATCAGCTCATACTGAATAATTCAGGAGTGAAGGGATAATTATGAATATTTCATATGTCTGTCATGTTATGCAAATGGAATGTCCCCAAGTTGATTACAACATGTTTGTACTTCTTGATATGTATGCTTTAAGAGGAAATGTATGTGTATGGGCAATGAGTATAGGCATTAAATTATCTAATTTATAAAAGAAGCTAGAAGCATGGGAAATATTCATGATTCTATATATATATTTCATCTATGAATCATATACACATAGACTAGGATTGATGTGGATGGTGCATAATCAATAAGTCATATTGTACATTTTCAACATAAAAAGTACCATACATTAAGTTTTTTTTTCCCCGTCTTTCTCTTTGTTTACTCTTTAATAGGGCTGTCAAACGATTAATTTTCTTGATCGCAACTAATCTCAGAAATTTCATAGTTAATCGCGATTAATCGTGATTTATTTTGCATGTTTAAAATTGATATCTTGCAGTAAGACCGTTCGAATCTAAAGTTAAACTCACAATGCAAAGTATTTCTCACCATTTTTTTAATTTCAAAAAAGTGCAGAGAAAGGAAAAAGTAACAATGAACCAGTAATAGTGCTTACTTTGAGAAATTGTAAATAAATGATTGAAGCCCGCTCGAGCTGCCTACGGATGCGTAGAAGGAACAAAATACTAGCAAACTCAAAATAGCGCGTTTAACCGACAATGAGTTTAATTAATACAACCAAATGAGCTGCATATGGATGGTAGAATTGCGGAAAATGCTGGCAAACTCTGATCGCGATTAAAAAAATTGTTCGCGATCATAACTCTAATCGCGATTAATCGCGATTAACGCGTTAATATTCCCAGCCCTACTCTTTAATACATTTTTTACATGTGTCAATATAAAATGTATTTTTCATGAGAACATTTGAGAACATGGCTACCCTGCCGAACAACTACAAATACAGAAAAAAAATATATGACATAACCTATTGGTGGTTTTCAGATGACATTACAGCATATTTATAGATGGGGGCAGTGAGTGAATACAGTAAGTTCATGGGTCTAGTCAAGAATAAAAATGATCAGGTTCAACATTTTTGAATTTACCTTTTGGTTATTTCGTGGCAAACTAATGTTATTCATAGGAAAAATTGTCTCTTGCCCCATCTGGTAATACGACGTTGTCACGTTATAGAACCTGAAAATTACCAATACTAAAATGTTTTAATGGAAAAAGTCATAAGGTGAACATCATTTTAAAGATACAAAGAGAGTCCTTTTCTATTAGTATAACACATTTGCTGTAAAGTATTGTTGACCATTATTCTGTATATTTCATATACACTTGATCTTGAATTTAATATGCCGTGACTTTGAGCACAGAGCTGGCTTTACATGTGATCCATTATTCAGCAGGTTTCTCTGTGGAACTAATCAAATATATGGCCACTGACACTAAACAGGAGGTGAGGGTCTGACATTGGAAGGGGAAGTCATTAGTGCGCATTCAGCCTTGTTAAGTTCCATCAATCTCTGCTTTAACTCCAACAAAAACTTTTTTTAAGATTTTTTTTTTTTTTTTTAAGAATTGAAAACATAAGAGACCACTGCATTTTTTTTCTGAAATCAGCATCTCTACATGTATTACAGCCATTCCATTCCAGCGTCTGTTGAATTCCAACAGACTCAGATTAAAGTCTACCTTGAGTAATGGAGCTACAAACAGACCAGTGCATTCAGTTAGCTTCGCCGGACATGTGAACAATATCCCCAAATATTTTCCCTACCCTAAACCACCACTATTTCAAAAGTCAAGTCATTCCAGAGTGGACATTCCTCTGGTAATATACAGCTCTGGAAAAAATAAGAGACCACTGCAAAATTATCAGGGTTTTTTTTTATTTTATTACTTATAGGTATGTGTTTGGGCAAAAGGAACATTTTTGTTTGACTCTATAAACTACTGACAACATTTTCCCCAAATTTCCCAAATAAAAATATTATCATTTAGAGCATTTATTTGCAGAAAATGACAAATGATCAAAATAACAAAAAAGATATTTTCAGTTTTCAGACCTCAAACAATGCAAAGAAACAAGATCAAATTCATTTTAAAACAACATAATACTAATGTTTACACTTAAGAAGAGTTCGGAAATCAATATTTGGTGCAATATTTTTAATCACAGCTTTCATGTGTCTTGGCATGCTCTCCACAAGTTTTTCACATTGTTCTTGTGTGACTTTATTCCACTCCTGGTGCAGGAACTGAAGTAGCTCAGCTTTGTGTTTGTCTTGGAATTCAACAGACGCTGGAATGGAATGGCTGTAACACATGTAGAGATGCTGATTTCAGAAAAAAATGCAGTGGTCTCTTTTTTTTTCCAGAGCTGTATTTTCCCTACTTTAAGCCACCACTATTTCAAAAGTCAAGTCATTTCAGAGTGGTCATTCCTCTGGTAATATATACAGTATGTCCGGGGAGCAGGGGTTTTATTTTTCCATGAAATTTTTCCCAACTGAGCAAAAAAGTACAATGCCAATAACCTTAGCTATTTGTCACTTTCAACAGTTGTCCATAAAAGTAGAGCAGTGTACTACATGTACTCTAACCTCAGTGCCTCGTGCCTCTCTGGTACATTATAGATTTATGTGTGGGGGAAGTCCCTTTGACACTGCAAAAGTAAGTAAAGGGCTTCTCAGTCCCCTGGATATTTGAATGCATTAACCTGTGGAGCACCATTGATCATAGAATGTGTCCATACGCCTATAGGATCCTGTCAAGGGCTGCTCATTCACAGGATACACGTGATGTGATGCGAACTATAGGGGGCGCCGATGCAGCCCAAGAGGTGTACAGCAGGTCGATCTCTGCTTCTGTATCTCATATGGCTGATGAGTGCTTTGACAGGACGTCTACCTTATCTAGGCCCCAGAGTACATGAATGTTAATTGGTAAATATGAGGTATTGTTTTACATAAGAGCTCACAAATAGTAAGTGAGTGATTGTGAACACTTTATTTGTATTTATTTATTTATTCATTATTACATTTCTATGGGTGCAGTGAAACATAATAACTGTTTGTAAAGAAAGTATGAGAGGGGGGTTGTACTATAAAATTTCGTCCAAAAACCACGAAATACAAGCACTGGTCTCAGTCCTGCTCTCAGGTCTCTGCACTGGCTCCTGTAGCACAGAGAAGAGACTTTAAAGTGGCTCTGCTTGTGCACAAGTCTTTCCATGGCCTAGCACCAAAGTACATCCCTGCCATGTTAGTGCCATTTGAACCATCTGCACTCTGAGGACCTCAGGGACCGGCCTCCTGCTGGTGCCCAGAGTCAGGACTAAACACGGGTAGTCAGTGTTTCAGATTCATGCAGCTAAAACCTGGAACATTCTTCCTGAACATGTGAGACAGGCCTCTACTTCAACACTGTTTAAATCCAGGCTCAAAACAGTTCTGTTAGCATATGGCTGTCTATTACTGTCTCTCTCTCTTTATTGCTAATTTTATGATGATTATTTATGTTTTGATTTCTTTGTATTATGGTTTATTCTGTAAAGCACTTTGATTTACTTTGTGTATGAATTGTTGCCTGGAAGAATCCATGACTCATCGCTGTACCAGCGAGTGAGTCTGGTAATGCTTGGTCCAGAATGCGCTGCAGTTGCGCGTCGACAGACAGCTAAGTGAACCAATCAGAGATTGCGCTATCTTGATTCAAAACTGAGGAGGAACTTCCGCTGCCTAAGAGTGACTTTGCGGGCAAAGGCGGGTGCACTGACGTCATCATCTTTGAGCGAATCAGAATCGCGGAGTCCGTTTTTAACCGGAGGAGCGAGGGTGGAGCGAGGGTGTCCAAATGGTATCGCGCTGTATAGGAAATACAGAGAGATATCATTTGGCTGGCCAGGTAATATGAATTGTGCTATCAATTCAAATCACTTCTCAAAACATTTCTGTGTGTGTGTTATTGTAAAGCACTTTTTATTATTATTATTATTATTATTATTATTATTATTATTATTATTATTATTATTATTATTATTATTATTATTATTATAAACTTGCCTTTCCAGTAGTTTTCATTGTATTGTGAGAGCACTCTGAATGGGGAGTGAGTTAGTGTGGGGAGCAAGGGGAATAGAGAGTGATAGCGTCAAAAACAAAACTGAGACTAACATTTTAAATACATAATTTTCAGCAAGTGTAACATTTTTAAAACAATAAAAAGGTAACTTGGTAACCTAAAAATGTTATATGTCAATTAGTACCCGTTAGAAGTGTAATACCCCCTCTTTAATATAAAAAGGAAAAGCTTTTTCTCGGGGTTGTGGCCTGTCTGCTGTATAGGCTAAGTTGAGTCAGATGGTGCTCTGTGGCCTCAGCTCCACAAAGGTGTGTTGAAAGTGAACAGTGGAGGTGACAGACTGAGGGACTTGCTTTGCCTCAGGCAGTGACTGGTTAACCAGGTGCCTGCAGGCTCCTGACTGCTGTTTGTCCTAACAAGACACACACACACACACACACTTGTATACTCACATATACTTACACACACATACACACTCACACACATGCGTGCACACACACACACACACTTGTATACTCACATATACTTACACACACATACACACTCACACACACATGCGTGCACACACACACACACACACACACAAACACACTTGTATACTCACATATACTTACACACACATACACACTCACACACATGCGCACACACACACACTTGTATACTCACATATAGTTACACACACATACACACACACACATGCGTGCACACACACACACACACACACACACTCACTTGTATAGTCACATATACTCACATACACTTACACACACACACACTCACACACATGTGCACACACACACACACACACACACACACAAACACACACACACTTGTATAGTCACATATACTTACACACACATACACACTCACACACATGCGTGCACACACACACACACACACTTGTATACTCACATATACTTACACACACATACACACTCACACACATGCGCACACACACACACTTGTATACTCACATATAGTTACACACACATACACACACACACATGCGTGCACACACACACACACACACACACACTCACTTGTATAGTCACATATACTCACATACACTTACACACACATACACACACACACATGCGCACACACACACACACACACACACAAACACACACACACTTGTATAGTCACATATACTCACATACACTTACACACATCAAATAATGTAAGTGTATTTCTCACTCTGTAGTGCCTCAGTACTCACCTTCATGCCATTTAGATATTTCAAAAAAATATTTCTAATTGTTTTATTTCAGTTAACAAAATTGGAATTGGACTGAGATGTTTGTTACTGCATGAGTGAACATTTTGCAAGCTGTTCTAAGAGCTAAAAACAGTTTTATTTGCAGGAAAATGAAATAATAATGTCACCCACAAATATGACATTCAATTTGATATCAGTCCAACATGTGTTGACACTGGTATGGCTTATTTTTCACCATCCTTGGCCGTTTTAAAAATGGACCATGAGTCTGGAATAAAATGAATTAACTGCTTTATGTCTTCCATGAAAAAGACCAGTCACATGGTCAAAAGCCCAAATAAAGGAAATAAACTGTAAGCCAGAGTGCCTCGGATCTCCCATTTCTTTCAGGTAATTCTGGATGTCTGAGGCAAAAGAAGTTTATTTATCAACAGTTGTGGACCCAGTGACTTGAATACTTAACACTGCAAATTAGCTTTGTTTATTCAAGCCTGACTATACTTCCACACAAGGAGATTTAGCTATAGGAATGACAGGCTGCAGACAAGCTGGCTGAGAAGTGCATAGCATACCATTTCTGTGAGATTAGCTGACCAAGGAAACTGATAAAGTTAAATAATTTGCAGAAACAGTTAGATGGTGCTAGTCGTAACAGATAGAGCTAACCACAGAGAAATGTCAATCCTGATAGAACAGCAGGTGTCCTTCTGAAGACTATGGGGATGAAAGTCCATGCCTTACCCATGGTTTAGTCTCATTTAAAACCATCTTATGTCAAACTTAAGCTTGGTAACTGCACTAGATTAGGAGCAAATGTAATATGAATACTTGGACATTTTGACTGTGACTTATTTTAAGAGTTTGTCATATAATTTAAACAAACCATAAGCACAAAGAAGGATTGTGGGTTTCTTTCTTCCAATCTTCTGCTTATATTCAGTCATTAATTATACATAGTCCATAAGCATACCATCCATTCTAAAGAGCCCATATTACAGCATTTTCTGATCTATATTAGCATCTTGTTTCATCATCACAAACATACCTGGAGTTGTTTTGTTTCATTCACGTTTGTGCTTTAGAGATGTAGACAGACTAAACAGAAACAACTCCGGGTATGTTTTTGAGGAGGCAACAACATTATAACATGGCTTAAAGGTATTGTATTATGCAAAATTAACTCTTATGATCTTTAAGCATTATACATACAACCCCCGTACATTAGCCTAGAGAAAGCCCCCTTAAAATAATACGATGCATTTAGCTCCAAATTACTTTTGGACAGTACATTATGGATGAAGTTGATTCTAGCAAAGATATAGTAATTTCCAGGGAACATCCGAGACCATCCGACCTAAACATGCACTCCACATTTCTCCATTACACCCAGCCAGGAAGTGGTCCCGCTGGTCGCTCATCCTGGTTAATGGTGGCTGAGTGGCTGCGGGGCCACTTGTATAATGACCTGTAATGCATAAAAACTCACCTATCAGGTCATTCTGCCCCTCTCTCCATTCTAATGTACACTTAGAGCTCTGTCCAAATGTGTTGTGTGCAGAAAAACAGATGATAATAAAAAGCAGGGGAGATGTGGGCGGATTGAAACGTACCATTTTCTTGGTGTAAATGAGTATATAGAACACCGCCTGCAGGAGATAATGTGGACTATGAGATACGTTAATAAATAAACTTTAAATAATTCTGAAATTTACTTTAGTCTAACACAATGTAGTGATAATTTGACATCATGTGGGGGGTGATCTAGATATTCCACCACTAGGGATAAATGCAGCAGTTACCATTTATTTTATTTTATTTTATTCTTTATTTAATAGGGACAGTGCATATTAATGAACATCTACAACACTGCAGTGTAAATACGCTGGATTATAGCAAAAATGCTAATTTCCATCTGTAGTTCCTAGGCAGACACCACAGCAAAAACAACAAAAACAATAACAAGTGACAATAGCAGCAGTTAAATATTAAAAGTTTCCAGAAGTCTGGTTTTCTTTTAGCCGCTGTTTCAAATATGATGTGAAAGTATCCAGTGTTGGAATCTCTCTTATTGATAATGGGAGAAAGTTCCAGAACTTAGTGCTTCTGACTGAGAGCACAGTTTGTCCAAATGTGACACAAATGTTTGTTCATGGTGACACAATGCACACAGTTTGGTAGGAGTGAGATTTATATTGGGGGAGCGGGGTGGTGCGTGTGACTGCGTTTTTTTCCGAGGAGCGGAGGGGGTACGAGTGACTGAAAACGCGCGGTGCCTGCATTAACTAACCGATTTTCTGGGCACAGAAGCAGCTGAAATTTTCAATTTCAGCATGAGAAATACAATGTGTGGCGTGTGAGCGTGTGAACATGTTGAATTACGTGTCACACTGAGAGCCCTGTTTAAGATCGTTTGAAAACACAAAATAGACAACACACAGGTCTGTCAGCACAGTTTTGGGGACCCAGGGCAAGAAGCCTGGGCCCCCCTCTAATATACATTAATAAGAAAAGGGCCCAATTCTGGGCCCCTGGGCCCCTGGATCCTGGGACAACAGACCCCCCTGTCGACTCCCCTGCACATATTCAGGAGCCTGTGATCATCGAGCGTTCATGGTCCTATTTAGGCGTTTTCTATTTAGATTTTCAATAAAAAGGTGAGAGTGTCTAACTAAGAAACTGCTGGCTAATGCTAGCTAGCTTGTGACTGTAATTTTATGTGCATCTCACCTGTAGTAGTTCCAACCAAGTTAGCACTAAAAGGCTTCACTCCTCAGGTCTTGTGATTCTGAATACAGTATATTCCACTGCTCTTCTACTTTGCAGTTGCAGCACTGGAATTTCCCCATTGCTGAACGAATAACGGTTCTCTTATCTTTTCACTGCCTAGTCCTGTTCTGTCGAAATGTGATTAAAGTGACTAATATATTAATTTAAGAAAGTGGCATAAAACCTCCTGATGTAATGTTGAATGCAGTAAAAACTTTGGTCTTTTCTGGATTCATGAAAACAATATTGTTCATTACATTATTAATTAATCCAATCAGATTACTGTTCAGCTTCACAGTAAATAGAAACTAATAAACTAAAAGATTTTCCCTGTCCTCATATTGTCTTGTTAGTAGCCCACATGTGCTAGCATAGCAGGGGTTTCTCATAAATAGTGGAGGGGAACAGGGATTAGCCCAGGTTTAAAAGTGTAACTAATGACTTTATGCTTCTTAAACTCATGACACACTTCATTGTATCAATGAATCTCATTAGGTCTAGAGCTGCTAACTGAATCTCACACACAGTCAGCCAGAATCGGGTCTTTTCTTGTTAGTTTGTTATTATGTTTTCCCATCAGTGGTTCTCAAGCTGTGATACTTTTCATATACTGGTGGTATGCAAGATTGTTCTGGTGTTGCACGGATTTCTCCTCAGTTCTTGTGTTTGACTAATTTGGATTCAACTGTAGAACTTCAGCAATGATCTGTAACAGTCCTTTCATAGTCATGGTTTAGATCTGCTGGTACTCAGAAGTCCAAAATCTTTTCTTTGTATGAATGACTGTATTTGATTTATAATAGGCTATAATACAGTATATATATTTTTTACACTACGTGAGCATGGGCATGCTTCCAGCTCCATCAACTTCACGTTGTATTGAAAAACCGTTGTCTTTTCAATTTGGTCTGGTTCGTATTAACCCATGGTGTTTCACTATTTTGTCCGTAAATCAAGATAAAAACATTAATAACAGATAAATCAGGCATCTTATTTACCCAAGGTCACCCCCGTATAGCGTTAGCAACAGGTTTGATTGACAGCGTTGCTACACTCGCTCCCTGCTACACCACCGGTGTAGGCAGGAAGGGGCGTGACCTTCAACAGCCTCGCTCCAGATTGGCTTTTTGGTTGATACTCGCAGTTGGAATTCCAAATATGGAACATTGCTTCAAAAAAAAACAATGTTAGCCTCAATGAGCTTGATTTTACAGACACCGCATGTTATGGGTGACGTCACATTTCCTTAGTCCACTTCTTTATACAGTCTATGTTTGCTGCAGATAAATGCCCAAACATATTTTTATCTTGTGCATTTTAAAGCCTCCTAGTCTGCTCCTATTTGTAATCGGACTGAGCTGTTACATGCAGTGGGCATTTGAGTATGAGTACTTCTATGAAAGTACTTCTTCAGATGTGGTTTGGGATCTGGGAGAGTCAAAACACAACTCTTCAACTGTAGTTCCTGGGTTTATATGCATTTGGAAAAATCGGTTTAAATTGGACTAGGCCAGTTATAGTTTTCCTGCTGTACATGTAGACGTAGTGACAGCTTGTCTTCATATTATGTTCTCTTCATATATAGAGTGAAGCATCTCACTTTTTAACATTCATTTATTCCTTGAGATGTGCTCATTAGTTTCACTTGACGGTTTTCAACATGGCTTATGGCAATAATAATTCATATTAGAAAACAGATAAAGCAAAAGAAGGTGCTTGGCACTCTTTGCTTTGCTTTTTCAGGTAGAACTTTTGTCCTTGTGGTGTTTTTGATTTGATTATGAGTGCATCTGCTCTGACATGTACACTGTTTAATTAAAGGAGGGGAAGCCTGAATGCCAATGTAATTGAAGAGCAAATTGAATTATTGTATTTGTTGAGTCGTGTTGCCCCGTGGGTGTTCTGTGCTTTTCATTTGCAGCCTGCAGACCAAACTGGTGAGAACGACGCTCCCTGACATGACTCTCAAGTGCAAACACACATAAATAATGTTCATTTCATTGCCACGGCGACATGCGTTTATGAAGCCTCGCGGGCATTCAAAATTAAAGGCCTTTAATTATTCATTTGACGCGGTTCACTTCGATAACTTTGCTTTCAACTGAGGTCGATGGGTAAAATTGCACAGAACAAAATGAATCTTAATTGAATGGGAGCTTGACAGTCGTTTTTTGTTTTGTTTTTTTTTTAGCTGAAACCAATATGCCTTGCTCTTATAGTAACCAATATTTGCGAATACTAATACTGTGATTTTAACCCAATCCACTTAATTTCTATAGCACATTTCATAAACAAAGGCTGCTGCACATAGTGAAATAAAATCAACAATTTAACACAATAAAAAACAATTTAAAAAAAATATACAACATAGCCCACAATTTGATGTGATAAAATTGATGAGGGCCACCAACAGAGATACATGTAGAACACCCCCAGCATAATGTCACTGCAAAGCATCAATACTGGAACAAATATATCGCCCATCTCTACTTGGGAAGTGCATGTTGTCTGAGCCAAGAGCTAGGCTTGGTGACTTTGAAATAAATTATCTATATATACAGCTGTGGAAAAAAATAAGATACCACTGCATTTTTTTTCTGAAATCAGCATCTCTACATGTATTACAGCCATTCCATTCCAGCGTCTGTTGAATTCCAACACAAACACAAAGCTGAGCTACTTCAGTTCTTGCACCAGGAGTGGAATAAAGTCACCCAAGAACAATGTGAAAGACTTGTGGAGAGCATGCCAAGACACATGAAAGCTGTGATTAAAAATAAGGGTTATTGCACCAAATACTGATTTCTGAAAAGGGGTGTAAAGATTAACCGATTTGGATCGGTTATCGGTCTGTGACCTCGAGCCGAGTGCACTGATCAACGGAGACCGGATCGGTAAAAATGCACTACGAACTGTCCGATGGCCCGGATTTACGGCCGCGAATCGGTTTCCTAGCTCATGTGATCATGAGCGCTCGCTCTCATAGACAGTAGAAGCGGCCCTGTGCGTGTGTTTGAACTCTCACGAGACTACAGTGTTGACCTTTTACCTGTGACGTCAGCTGATGTTGTTGGAGGGCAGCGTGGGATACTTTCACTTTGCTATGGAACTGACTAACCCTGTCAGACAACGCGGATGCAATTTACAACACCTCTCACCTAAAATCTAAGGTTTGGAAATCACACACACATCGGAACCCACACACACTGACGCATTGATGATTTTTATCTCAAAGGAGACTGAGGAAATGTTATGAGATGGAGAGAAAGTATTAGTTATTCAGTGTTAAAGGGATATGCCACCCCCAGCACGCTGCCAGGGGAATCCCAGTTACGCACCGGGAAGGGAGTTCCCCTGTTGCACAACGTGGTGCGTGATTCGGCTGTATTCTTCCGCACTGGAAAATAGTTCCCACCCAAAATGACCAAGGCAAGCTCTCCGTGTTGATTTGCACATTTATTTGCACTCGATATGAATGCACACTACACAGAAAGTAATTGGGAAACGCATCGAGCAAATTAATTCCTTTTGGCCGAAATCTTTCTCTGGCGACGTTAGACTCCAGTCTAAGGCGGAGGAGCTGCAGATACCGCGGCGGTCAGTGGCAACAGACTCGGACAATGGCTGGGTGAGCAGGAAAACGCTTTCCACCACTTATTTTAGTCTCTGGACTGTGGGGAGATGCCCAAATTTGACCTGGGGGTGGCATATCCCTTTAAGAGCTTTCTCTGATTTTCTTTTTTTGTTAAAAAAGGTTAATTACAGACATAAAGACATGTTGGATTTAACAGTGTTTTCTATAACTGCCAAGTAATCTTCTTGTCAGTGATATGTTACACTTTTACAGTTACTGAAACTCATATAAGTGACTGAAGCACTAATCAATCTGATTCATTCTGATTTTTTACTTTAATAGGCAACTTGCTTGTTTTATAACGTCTTTTTTTATTTTTGATATCTAACCTTATTGTTTTGTGTTGCTTGAGGGAAGGAATGCATTGTATTTTAAGTATGAGCAGAGTTTTTCAAACCGGATTGCCAGTTTTTCAGTAGGCCTGGTGTATTGTCTGGTGGACACTAAATAAACAAAAGGATACTATTTTGAAATTTAATTTCTGTTTCTCTCTTTTTCTTCTCAATAACTTTAAAGCACTTGGGAGTAAAGTTGTCAATTTGTATTGAATCGAAATTAACCAAACCAGATCAGATCGAATCGAATCGAATTGTACCTGATCGTTTACTAATTTTATGAATCGTCCCTAAATCGCATCGTAGCCTGTGAATCGAGATGCGAATTGAACCGTTTTGTGAGTGAAAGATTCACACCCCTATTTCTGAACTCTTCTTAATTGTAAACATCAGTATTATGTTGTTTTAAAATGAATTTGATCTTGTTTCTTTGCATTGTTTGAGGTTTGAAAACATGTATCTTTTTTATTATTTATTCATTTCTTGTTTTCTGCAAATAAATCCTCTAAATGATAATATTTGTATTTGGAATTCGGGGGAAATGTTGTCAGTAGTTTATAGACTCAAACAAAAATGTTCCTTTTTCCCAAACACATACCTATAAGTAGTAAAATCAGAAAAAACGATAATTTTGCAGTGGGATAATTTTCCCAGAGCTGTATATTGTAACATTTAACAAAACAAACAAACAAAAAAAACTAAAATTAATAAAACAAAAATAAATAAATACATAAAACAAAAATAAAACACTCACATGCCCCACCCCTCTCTCCACACGCTCTAACACAAAAGTTTAACAGACAGACACTTACATTCACACTTTCCAGGCTTGGTGAAGACTGAAAATGGCATCTCATATAAAATACCCCTACATTTTGGTTGCACAGAGAGCCCCCGCAGTTGGATATTTGTGTGCAATTTATCTTGTCAGGCCCAAACACTTTATAACTCTTGCAGTGGGCAAGTGCAGCTCCAGGCTGTAAAGCTGCAGTGAACATCAGGCCTGTAAATTGTGTCACATAAAAGGGCATTTATTGCAGATGTGGCTGTTAATCATCATGGGGAGACCAGCACTCTGCTTTCCTCAACAAACTGGGCATTAACAGGGTGGATGTATTTAATTATCAGTGCATATTATAATAAAAAGAGAAAAAGAAGTAAGCAATATCAGAAACATTTATGGTGGTTTAAAATCCAATCCTCGCTTCAATCATTACGTGCATGAACCAACATGGACATTTAAAGGGCCCGTATTACAATATTTTCTAATCTCTGTTCTAATATTGTTTCCTCATCACAAACATACCTGGAGTTGTGTTTTGTTTCATTCACACATGTTTAACACACAAATCCTGTATATTTAAGCTGTGTTCCTCCCTCAAACTGAAAACACTGTTTCTCCTTGTGATGTCAAGCGGTAATACAGGAAGTGCTCCACTGTGTTTTTAAACTCCATGCACCTTCATTAGAATCATCTGGATGATTTCAGCCGTGCAGTTGCCAGTCTCTACCAAACTAAAGGTAAACTGTAGCTGTTAACTTGAAAACTACCACTACACGACATCACAAGGTGGAACAGAGCATTTTGAGCTTTGGAGATGTAGACAGACTAATAAAAAATGGTTACTCAAATGTGTGTGAATGAAACAAAACATAACTCAAGGTCCTTTAGGATCTTTAAAATCACATGTAATTTTTAAGTCAATATTGTAATTACCATGACAGACCTATCGTTCAGTGTATGATAGATAGAACTATATTTGTGACTCATTATTTATCGTGGATATATTTTCTCAATAGTGAGGAGATTTCGTATAATATGAGGTGCAGAGGGATGAATAAATAACCTCTGTGGCTAATAATTGGGTAATTCTGCTATTTATTTGTTGCAGCTACAATTTATTTAAAGATCCCATGACATGGTACTTCTTGATGCTTTTATATGGCTCCTTAATGGTTCCCTAATACTGTAAATGAATCCTTCTTCAAAATCAACACTCAGTGCATGAGAAACAAAGATAAGCTGAAAAAGAGTCATTTTCCTCACTCAGAACACTCTATAATGGGCGTTGTTGCTTGAATGCAAATGAGGAGGAAAAAGCTGGCCAATTGTAGAAGGTGGGGGCGTGGCTAAACGCTCCGCTGTCTCTTGCCGTTTCCCAATTCAGTGACGGCACGCTTGTGAGTGTGCCGTCGGTCTGTCGTCGAGACGGCGCATACTCGCTCTGTCCTTAGTGCACTACGTTTCTCACATGGCCGCCTGCGAAATTGAACAGGTCCCGCTTCAGCTCAATGAGCCGGGTGGTCTGCTCCTTGTTCCCTAAAGACAAAAATATTATACTATTGCGACTAGTAATACTTGGAATTGGGACATGGCCAATGTTCCCCCTAATTTTTAATGTGTCTGAGCAAACACACTAACTCCACATCCGAAATGAACCCCCCCCCCCCCGCGCGGCTCGCACTTTGCAGATATAAAAAAAATGCCCCCGCGGCTGAATAAAAAGCTCTTTCATCCCTGATTTACAGGGCGCTGCACAAGTTTTCTTGTGCGCTGAGAATGTGCAAACAGTGCGCAGCTTAGAGTAAACGCTGGACATGGCGATACTGTAGAATATCCAGCATTACAACAGCAAAGGAAATATAGAAGTGTAAGGGGAAAAGCATGTGAACGGTAATACAGGTGCCGTGATCTATGCCGTTACGGCTACTGTCACACATGTTTAGTGTAGTTTATGAAGAGTTTCATGTAGCATAGTTGTAGGTGAGGAGAACCAGTACGTATATTTTATAGTGACGTCGCAACTCTCACTTGTGGATGTCGCTGGCGAGTCGGTCTTTGTAGTCCCGCGCTGTGCATGCTGGGGCTTTTAAGTGTGCGGAGCGTGCATGTTTGCACACTTGGTCCACGCCCCGATTTCCATGGAAACGACGGCGCCGTTCAGAGCTCGTCTTGACGGTGCAGGGGGAAAAAAACGAATGGAACGGCCCTTGTCGCGCCGGATATGACGCATATCCCGTTCCAAGGACGCTAACAAGCGTGCCGTCGCTGAATTGGGAAACGGCCTCTCTGTGCGCTCTCTGATCCATTTCCTTGTTTTTGCACGGGGGGAGAGAGTTAGAGTGTTCCATTGAAAAATAAACACATTTCCACATAAAATAAAATTAAACCACTGCTGTTCAAAGGTCCAGAGGCTCAGATAAAGGACTTCCGAGCCTAGAAACACTCGCAGGTGCCTCCAGGCCAGACATGGGGACTTGAGACTTAGTGACTTGGACTCGAGTCGACTCGAGTCGCTGTTTTTATGACTTGTGACTTGACTCGACAAAAAATGAAATACTTGAGACTTGACTCGGACTTGGAAGTTTAGGACTCGGGACTTGACTTGACTTGAGACACGATGACTTGAATGACTTGCGTGGTCACATAATGTTTTCGTGCTCATTCACCGGCACTGCCATGTCCTGGGACGCAACACGTGCACCACGTGCACCACCACCGGCACGAGGCCGCGCGTACACCGGGGCTGTGAGCACGAAAACGATCCGCGGCGCTCGGACCGCGTGCTCTCAGCCCCAGCCACAAACCAGCCGCACAAAATCAGCAAAGAGTGGCCCGTGGTGGTTTAATCCCGGTTTAGTCCAGGTCTAGACCTGGTCCAGTCCTGGTTTCGTCCCCTCAGATGTGAGAGTTGCGCTGTGTTTGCGCTTGTGGTGGAGGGCTGTGGCGTTAATGTACTGTCTCTTGGCGTTGCTCAGATCAGTTGTTGGCTTGGTTTTGTGGTATGCAGGAGATCACTTGACCGAGGGTCTACGTTCAAATAATAATAACAAAACTCTCATCACTTTTTACTCTTAGTCAGTCTCTTACAAAGGTGTAGTCTAAATACACGAGCTCTCGAGGAGCGCGCCTGACCCATTACGCACGCGAGGAGTGGTGTGTGTGTGTGTGTGTGTGTGTGTGAGAGAGAGAGGAGAAATGTAACAAAAGTTTAATATTAATAAGCTATTTGTTTTAGCTATTATTTGTTTCCTCACAAAAAGGGAATGACTTATGGATATACTGTGTGAGTGTGAGTGACAGAAAGCGTGAGAGAGAAATGTGGAAAGAAAAGAGCAAAGAAATGTGACAGTTTAATTTACTGTAAGTTAGTATTTGTTTTAGCTGTTATTGTTACTTTGTAAAAGGATAGCTACTTGTGGATATTCTGTGTGTGTGTGTGTGTGTGTGTGTGTGTGCGTGTGCGTGTGTTAGAAAGTGTGTGTGGGACAGAGTGAGTTAGGGAGTGTAACAAAGTTTAATACAAGTTTTAGCTGTTACTGGGTTCAGCTCAATGCTGAAACAATGTTGAAAACATGTGAAACAGTTTGGTTTTCGATGTACAGATCACTTTTACCAATAAATAACCAACATCATCACTGTTTTGTTTGAGTCTACGATGTATTTTACTGAACATGAGTATTTACAATACAAATATTTAATAACAGGTTGGGCACATTAGCCAGTGATGATTACTTACACTTTCTTATATATTGCCTTTCACTTTATTAAGATCAGATTCTGCAGCTAAAATTACAACAATACGCCAAAGGTGACTTGACTTGGACTTGACTTGACCTATTGCAGGACTTGACTTGACTTGACTTGACATAGCCTGTGACTTGACTTGACTTGACTTGCCCAAGAAAAAAAATACTTGGGACTTACTTGTGACTTGAAGGTGAAGACTTGAGACTTACTTGAGACTTGCACATGTGTGACTTGGTCCCATGTCTGCTCCAGGCAAATAAAAAAACGCATTTCGCATTGCGTAGCGCATTCACAGTCCAAACTCTCTGGGCGGGATATACAGGGGCGCTGAGCGGAGACAGAGGGAGGGGTTGGAGCTGCATTTGCCGATCTGACGTCAAAAAGGTGCCTTGTCCGAACTCGCCCGTTTCAACACTGGTTTTGTGTAACGCAGAAAAGGACCGCAAATGCTCAGTTTAGACATTTCGCAACTTTTAGCCATGAGGGGGGCCTAAACAGGGTAGGGGAGCTCACATTAACGTTCAAAAACCTCAGAAAGTGAAAATTTCATGCCATGGGACCTTTAAAAATTGGTTCACTGGGATTAACTTGCTTTGTATATCAATATATCGCTTTGTATATAAATTTGTAATTGCAATAGACCAAATATGATAAAAGGAGAAATTCAATTTGTCAACTGGACAAAGTTTATTTGGTCTAAAACGTTCAGCTGCTCATCTGAGAGGCTTCGTCAGTTCTGGTTAGAGTCCTGGTTAGACACTGCTTATATCTGCTTATATATTTATACATGGAACAATTTGAACAGAGTGCCTTAGCTTCATATCCAGGCACTCCACCCACACACTGGTTTCGTTATGTTGATGATAATTTTTCAAAAATCAAAATTCAAGATTTGGAACCTTTTACTGCACATATCAATTCTGTAGATCCGAACATCAAATTCACCCATGAAGATGCCAATGATAACACATTGGCCTTCTTAGATTGTGCAGTAACAATAGGAGACCGGCGACTCCAAGTAGAAGTCTTCAGGAAGCCCACACACACAGACCAATACCTGCTTTTTGATTCACACCACCCACTGCAGCACAAACTGGGGGTGATTCGGACATTACAACACAGGGCCCAAGTGGTTCCCACAAGCACAGAGGGTAAGGAGAAAGAAGAACAACATGTGCAGGAAGCCCTCTCTGTTTGTGGATATCCTAAATGGGCTGTCAACAAAACCAAGAGAGACAAGGACAAGAAACAAGACAACAGAGAATCCGAACCCAGGAGGAAAGGGGTAGCAATTCCTTACTTGGCTGGTGTTTCTGAAAAACTACAGAGGATTTTCAGACAATATGAAATCCCAGTTTATTTCAAACCCACAAACACTTTAAGACAAAAACTCGTCCACCCAAAGGACAAAACACCGAGCCACAAACAAAGCAATGAGGTCTACTCCATTCAGTGTAGTGAAGACTGCAGTGAGCGCTACATTGGAGAAACTAAACAGCCACTTCACAAGAGGATGTACAAACACAGACGGGCGTGCCAGAGTGGACCGTCATCTGCCGTACATCTTCACCTAGAAGCCACGGGCCACTCATTTGAGGACAGTGAGGTTTAGATCTTGGCCAGGGAAAATAATTGGTTTGAGAGGGGAGTTAAAGAGACAATTTTTGTCCAAAAAAAAGAGAGAATCCTTCTTTAAACAGAAATGATGGAGTCAGACATAATTTGTCTCCCATCTATAATTCCATTCTTAAACCTAAATCAAAACAAACAAAAGAAACAATAGGGCTAGCCAGGTCAGGGCCAGAGGTGTGAAAAACAGTCATGTAGGGGTGAATAGGTATGCTAAACTAGACGCCAGAGTAACAAATGACGAAGCCTCTCGGATGAGCAGCGAAACGTTTTCGACCAAATAAACTTTGTCCAGTTGACAAATTGAATTTCTCCTTTTATCATGGATTCTACCTGGACGACTGAGGGATTCTTCACGCATCGATAGACCAAGTAATTGTGAATATGTGTATAAACAATCTTTATGCATGTGTATGTATGTGGACAGTGGAGATTACAGGCCAAGTTTGATTTTCTTCTTCTTCTTCTTCTTTCTGCTTACAGTATAATTTAATAAGGTATACTTGCATTTCTTGCACCAAAAAAATAATAATATATTTTTTTTTTCAACTTAAGGTCATATTTTCTGTCATAAGCTTGAAATAAAATCAATCCAAATAAAATCAATACACAATCATAACAATGGATTCTAATTCTTTTGTATTGTATTATTATGTATTATTATGTATATGTATTATTTTGTAAGTTTTTTGCTTTGTAGAGTTTGGAACAATGTTTAGTTTGTTCATGGTCACAGTAAGTCTTGAGACAAAAATAGCAGAAATTTTAGGCATGCATACATCCACCCAACTTTGATATTGTCTATAGTCTGTCCTTGTCTTTTAAGGCATTTGATAAAAGATTTGTTTTGATTTTAATGAACAGCACTCTCTGTAAGACAAGGCAACTACATCCCACCAAGATTTGTACGCCTGTCCTTCCATTAAAGTATACATACTATAAGTTATTTTGGCCCTATTTGGTTTTTAAATATGCTTTTCTTCACCTTTGCAGTTCCATTTGATCATGGTTCATTAGAGCATAAAATGAGGTCTATGTTTGTAAAAGACACAAGTCTAGTCTTATTTTCAAGTGAGTAGATTTGCACTGAATCTCCCTCTGCTGACAGCATGCTTTTTAGTCTCCATTTAGTACAGAGTAAAGCATTAGTCTTATGTAGAGCTTTTCCAGACGCTCATAGTGTCCTTAAGCAAGACGCTTCTCCTTCATTGATTTGTGGTGATCGGAGAGGCCAGTGCCAAAGACTGGCAGCCTTGCTTCCGTCAGTCTACGCTAGGACAGCTGTGGCTACAATAGCTTCCCACCACTGGCATGGAGTGAATGAATAATGCACCAAATTGTAAAGCAAGGCTTCAAAAAGCCTGTAAAGCGCAAGCGTGAGGCATTATAATTATTATTATTATTATTATTATTATTATTATTATTATTATTATTATTATTATTATTATTATTATTATTATGGCAATAGAGTGGCTGCCAATCTGCATCATGATGCAGATTGCAACAAACATACCACATTCATACTAGCATAGTTAATGCGGGAGAAGAGCCTCGCCTATGGACATGACCACAGTTTTTGCTCCTTTTTGAGGAGGGAAGAAAGTTGCAACATGGTGAAAAACACAAAGCAAATTTTTCATTTTTTTCATTTTTTTCATTTCTTCTGGGGCTCAGTTTAAACCTGTGTAAAAAAGTAAAGTTGCTCTTTTGACAGTGGGAAAAAGTTAGACTGATCTCACGTCGTCTTCAGAAATTCAATCAAGATTAGTGTAAGCCTCCTATAAGCTTGGGTAATTAGTGGTCTTCCATGCAAGGAGGGCTTACTATTCTGCTAAATAAGGACTGCCGTGCAAGCTTCAAGTAATTGCCTGATGCTATAAATCTTACTTTCCCCTGCACTTCATGCCCTACATTCATCTGAAATTTAACAGTCATATAGTGTATTATAGTGTACGGTGTGGAGCTTAAAGTGTCATACGAATCCATATACAATTTATGCAGATATATAATGATAAACAGGAACTCTCACCTCTCAGACACTTGGTTGGTTTTGTTTGTTACACGTGTGTAAATAATGCATAATAATGAGAATGCAGTGTGTGTGTGTGTGTGTGTGTGTGTGTGTGTGTGTGTGTGTGTGTGTGTGTGTGTGTGTGTGTGTGTGTGTGTGTGTGTGTGCGTGCGTGTGTGTGTTTTCCCATAATTACCACAAAACATTGCAGCTGTTGTTGAAAATTCACAGGTGATTATTGTTGACTGTGTGGTGTCAACACAAGGCACCCAGGCTGCTTTGTCACCTACGGGTGCAGCTAATTAATACAGTCATACAAAATTCAGCGTTAAGATTTCATTTGGATATTGCATTTTTCAAGATGTAAAAACACCTTTTTCCAAACCAAACAAACAAAAATCTTTATGCACATTTTAACACTCCCATCTGTAAGTTTATTCGATTTTTTTTGTTACCAGTAGATGGCAGATGTGAAACTTGTTTCCCTCTTCCCTCACCTGACCTTTGCTCTCTGGTCTTCTGTTAGACTAAAACTGTCACACTATCAGACAAAAGTAACGTAGATTAGCAACTAGTGGTAAAGTGTGAGAATACAGCAGGGCAGGTCGTCCAACCTAATTAAAGATGGTAGCTTTAAAGGGTTACCCAATTTTGACTGACTTAAAAATCAGAACTATGAGTTCTTTGAAAAAAAAAAAAAAAAACAATTAATTTAATTAAATGTTTTGCCATTTTCAGTGACAGAGCAGTGTATTGGTTACTACTTACGACATCTAGCCTGTACTTCTGGGTTTGCAGTCAATAAAATTATTTTATTTTTAGATACTGACAACACACAGAGACCCAGACAACCGTTTTTTTACATTATGGAAAAAAATATTTTACAGTCTCTTTAACATTTGATAATCATATATAATTCCAGACCAGCATCCGAAGGCCACGTTGTATCAAAACAAATCCCTTAAAGGTACAGGGTGTAGGATTCGTGGCGCATAGGTGGATAGTAGCTATTCCACTTCCTCTTTTGGTTACGGCAGACCTCGAGGGTCACCCAGGCGCGCCGTAACGCAGACAGCTCGCGTAGCCGCGCGCACCCGGCGCTGTGCGAGCTCTCGCCGACAACTACGGTATAAATAAAACGCATGAAAAACGCATGAAAACACACATTCCTGATCGTGTAGCATGACACTCTACACATCAAATGAAACCTTACAGTCTCCTCTTTTTGACTATGCAATTCATTTCCCAGCACAACAATCACTCCCCGAGCACATGGGGCTTTTATACAGAAAAGCACAAAACGAGGTTTGTTACTTAGCTTACCTTTGAAGGCTCTGGACAGGTCAAACTCTGTATTTCACCATAAACTTGCTCTCAATCTGTCCGTAAGGATCCAGCGAATAAAATCCAGTAAAACAATTTAGTCCAAAACACGTGTTATTACGACGTGCGATACAGCAGCCTGTCTTGTTTACCCACAAGGCTCCCCCCTCCCCCCTCCCCTTCCCTTTCTCTCCTTCTCTCCTTCGCTCCCACATGCAGCGCGGCTGAGCAGCTGCTAGCAGGAGCCTAGGCAAAGGATGAGCCCAAATGTCCTTCTGCGGCTCTCGTATTCAAAATGGCTGCCTCTAATATGGGGAAGATCCCCCTTTTATGTGACTATATCTAAGTCCAAAAGAATACTTTGATTTCATGATGGAAGTGAAAAGGCTTGGAAAACACTGTATTTTTGAATGGGTATCTTCAATTTATGTAATTAATGGGTAAAAATCTTACACACTGTCCCTTTAATATCTTGAAATCAGCAAGGTAATCCACTCCACATTGCAGTTTCTTGGGGATCGGGTCCATGTCAAATGACAATGCAGCTGCAGAAACCTGGGAGAACATATTAAAGGGAGTAAGTTTAAGTTTAGGTGCTTCTCTGGACACATCCCTGGAGAGGTGTCCCACGGGATTATAAACCTGGAGGGACCACGTCACTCGGCTGGCCTGGGAACACCTTGGTAGTGCCCTCAGGAGTTGGAGGAAGAGTCCATGAAATGAGAAAGGCATACTTAGAAATCTGCCTGCCCAGTAAAGTAAAAAAAAAAGTTTGTAATTTATTTAAAAATTGGCTTACAGCTGTATCTGTAAGCCTTAGTTCTTGGGTCACTGAGAGCAAGTGATCTGTTTTAATGGATATAGATGGGGTCATACCATTTAAGGCTTTATATAACAGCTGATTTTAAACCTAATGCCAAACTTAAACAGCCCAGAATCAAAAGCACCCAATGTTGGTGTATGTGATTTCTGTATTTGCACAACATTGAGAAACTAGTCTATGCATCCTTTTTATTCAGGCTAGGCAACTTTCTTCTAACTCCTTTCAACAACAGCAACACAATCCTGTTGGATCAAGAGCCTCTGTGGTTTGAGGGGTGAAGGAGGCCGTGTATAAAAGATAGTATATGAGGCTGGCACAAACAGACATGGAGGACTGTACTTCCAGCTCTCTCACAGCTGGGGCAGAGCTGTACAAAGGATGCCCTGGGGCTATTTTGGTGATGTCACTAAAATGTCACCACCCACAAACCATAGTCTGTGTAAAGAAGGGAGTGTGTTATCACCCATAGCGTTCGGCTCCAGTTAAATGAAGCTCACAATGTTAGCAGTTATAGGAGCAAGTTTGGAGCCAAATTCCAAATTAGAATTGATTTACTGATAAAATAGGGAGCGCTGCAATTTCAAATCCTGTGTGTGCAACCTGTACATATGGTTTTTGACAATAAAGCTGACTTTGAACTTTAAACTTTGAAAATAGTGAAATAAAAGTACCAGGATCATGTAGAGTGGGTTAATATGAAAATTTGAATATCAAAATGACGAGGCTCACTGTAGCAGTTACAAAAAGAGAGTAAAGTCAATTAGAAACAGAGTAGAAGGAGCTGGAAGTGCCCCATGCTCGCTTTCTATTTGGAGGTTAGCTATGTCCATTTATGCTGTGTATACAATCTATGTCACCAACCAGTTGGTTTAGTTTAACTTGATTATATTTTAATGTCTCAATGTCTCAAAATCTATTAACTCCTTGCAAGGAAAAATGTTTATATGAAATCTTGCTTTTGGAGAAAAATCACTTTAAACCTGTCTTAAGACAGGAGCACATTTGTGTCACCCTGCTCATCACACGTTTGAGTCTGAACCTGACCCATTTGTCTCAGAGAGAAGGTGTGATGCCTTATCATTGCTATACAGTGTGCCAGGGCAGTTATCCACAGGGAGTTTGCAGCCACAGACCGTGCAGAACAGCATGGAAGAATCTTGTCAACTTGAGATGTCTGTGGGATCTCTAGCCACAGAAGGCTAGAGATCGCAGCCGCATTCACTATATTGCTTTTGGTAGGACTGAAAACTGTGGGAGCCTGAAAATGAGACATGCACAGAAAGACACATAAACCCAGTTTATATTAGCTTTGCACAGCAAGATGGATTTTGTTTGTGAAAAGCATGCAGAAGGTAAGCTCTGTATGGATTTGTGGCTTGTTCCTGATGTTTTGACCAGTCTGATTCAAATAGTCGTCATGATGTTCTCTTTTTTCTGAACATTTTCAGTGAAAGTCATCCTAGATTGATAATGTATAGAACTCAATTCAGAGTGACACAAATATGAATCTGCCATGACCCAGGTGTTGTTGTAACCATATTTTCACCAATACTTTTTCACCAATTCCCTTAAAGATCCACACATTTGGAGGATATGGGACAAAGCCAAAATATCCTGTGCTGAATGTCAAACTAAAGCAATGTTTACTTTTCTTCTTCAAACAACAACAGCTGATCTCACCCTTGTGCCACAGTGATAGAAAACAGAACCTTGGTGCCCAGATGGTGTGCAGTTTGATGGCTCTCACAAGGCTTCTCTGGGGTATCGGTGGGGCCTTGAAAAGTCTGCTCAGATCACATTAGGGCCCTATTTGTCCATGTGGTGAGCTTTCTCAGATCCACTTAAACTCTTGCTGTTCATTTTCTCAGATGAGATACGTGAGACCTTGGAGATTTTCTTTCTTAACATGACCGGTATTCCTCCATGGCGTACAGCTTAGCCACATTGATCAAGAGTGGATTCCCTTGCTTTGCTGAGATCTGTGCATTCCAACAAGGGCTGTCCAAGGCTACAGAGCACAGAGATGAACTTTGAAGTGAAACATTAGCTTACAGAGACAGCAGCTGGATCCATACTTTTCCCACATGTCCATCACTAACCTTTCATCATCTCCAGCACCACAGAGCCCTGGGACCCGGGCTCAGGCAAACTGTAAGCTTTGCACTTTCCACACTTTTCAGTTGCATTCACTCTCACTCTATTAGAAGTCTGTCATGCACCTAACTTAACTGGTTGTTCCACTTTGTACAAGGCATGGGAGGTGAAATTTCAAGGTTATCATTGATTATCATTATTATACAGGAAGTGCTCCTCTCTGTTTTTAAAGTCCATATACCTTCACTAGAATCATTTGGATGATTTCAGCCCTGGACACTTCACTTGAACAAATGGTAAAATGTAGCTGTTTAACTTGAAAACCGCTTCATGACATCACAAGGTGGAACAGGGCTTTGGAGGTGTGGAGTAATAATAAAATGTTACTCAAACGTGTGAATAAAACAAAACACCATTTATGTTTTTGAGGTAATAGTATTATAACATGGCTTAGATTTTTTTTTTTCACAAAAATTACAGTTTTGTTGAAAATTCACCATGACCACACCCAATGTCATATTCAAAATGTTCAAGTGTTAGGGTTAGGGATGAAAACTGTGTGAGGAAATGTATGCCAATGTGGGTGTTTATTATTCCTGGGTTTGATCCAATATCACTGACTTTCTGTTGGGTTTTGGGCGGGGCCATAATATCTTTTTTTCATGTCCTGACATGTTCTATTTTTTGTGCTAGGTTTTAAATTTTTAGGTTGATTTTTTTCCAGGTCAGGCACCCATAGGCCCCATGACTAAGTTTGCTGCCGAGTCGTCTTTCCTAAATGTTTTTTTTTTTTAGGAAATTAGAGCGCATCAAGTGCATTTTTGATACTGGCCATGGATAGTCCGGGCTTGTTTACTGCTTGATTTTTGGGTCTCCAGACTCAGTTTTAATTAGTCCTTCGCTGGGACTTTGTCTAAGGTCCTTTTCACACCAGGAAAGTCTGATAGTTCACTTGCTTTGATCCGGACCAATTTTTTTTTTTTTTTTTTTTATTGTGGTGCGGTTCGCTTTCACACTACACTTTTGTAAGTGGACCAACATCTATAAACAAAACCACGTGTGCTGAGGTCGCTCAGCCACTGGACAGAAATGAGCCGTGTCAAAGCGTCGTGTCCAAACACGGAAGGAGGAGAATAATGTGTTACATGCTGTTTTCAATCTAGCCTTAGCGATATGGTTTGCTCAGTTTTTACAGTTCGCACAAATGTTTGAGCAGCATCGTGACGTTTACACTATTTTACAATCAATTTTCAAATGACGAAGACACAGGGCAAGACGACTACGGAGGACAGCGCTCATGTGCGCACAGCAAGTTGACTGACTCTTGCTCTTCACGCAAAACGTAAGTAAGCCTCGTTTAGTTTAGTTTAGTTTTGTTTCATTTAGTTTTGTTTCGTCAGCCTCCATCCATCCATCCATTTTCTTCCGCTTATCCGGGGCCGGGTCGCGGGGGCAACAGTCTAAGCAGGGACCTCCAGACTTCCTTCACCCCGGACACTTCCTCCAGCTCCTCCGGGGGGACCCCAAGGCGTTCCCAGGCCAGCCGGGACACATAGTCCCTCCAGCGTGTCCTGGGTCTTCCCCGGGGCCTCCTCCCGGTGGGACATGCCCGGAACACCTCCCGAGGGAGGCGTCCAGGAGGCATCCGGAACAGATGCCCGAGCCACCTCAGCTGGCTCCTCTCCACGTGGAGAAGCAGCGGCTCTACTCCGAGCTCCTCCCGTGTGACCAAGCTCCTCACCCTATCTCTAAGGGTGCGCCCAGCCACTCTGCGGAGGAAACTCATTTCGGCCGCTTGTATCCGCGATCTCGTCCTTTCGGTCATTACCCAAAGCTCATGGCCATAGGTGAGGGTAGGAACGTAGATTGACCGGTAAATTGAGAGCTTCGCCTTTTGGCTCAGCTCCCTCTTCACCACAACGGTCCGGTACAACGACCGCATCACTGCCGACGCTGCACCAATCCGCCTGTCAGCCTCGTTTTCCCATAATGCTCGACATACGACGGGAGCTCATTAAGTACAAAAAGCCAAATTGTGTCGCATCGGTCTGCACCTCAAATGAATCACACCAGGATTGAAATGGAACCGTGCCGAGACCCAGCTTTTTAGGCTTTTTAGGTCTCGGTTTGCTTGTTTGCGCGGGATCGAGATTTTTGGTTTTTATTCACACCAGCCCAAAAGGTCCGAATCAAAGGAGCAAACGAACTCTGGTTCGTTTTAAACGAACCAAACAAGGCAGGTGTGAAAACAACCTAAGGCTCAGGCCGAATAATGGAATTGGAACAATATCATTTTTAATATGATCATGTTAACTATGTTTTAATGGAAATGGAAACCTGCCATATGCACTTTAAAGGTGCATTGTGCAACTTTTCTGGTGGAGGGTTTTTGCAGTGCTTTTCTCCATGGTGATGTTATTGCTTTGTCTGGAATGTTTGAGAGTATGGTATTAAACTTTTCTTATCTTCATGGAGACCAAACCAGACCAAGTTACAGGTCAGATCTGTGGAGAGGAAACCCCGCTCCCAGTCAACCCATATGCAATTGAATATACGGCAAAGCTGTGTGGAACATTTCAGGGAGAGTAATGGAATATCCATATAAACAAGCAAGTGACGGACCCCCAACCAAAAAGTTACACAGTGCACCTTTAAATGTTCTGTATACCGTGAGGAAGTTTAGCATTTTTCTGTAGTCTCATCCTCACAGGAAATAACACTTAAATTCTTCTGAACCTGGGAGCTACCATGATGGCATGTGCAGACGCAGGTGGATACTTCAGAGTAGTGTTTCCCGTGGTGATGAGAACAGAAGGAGGGATCCTGTTTTAAACCCTTTTTATTTGATTTACACTGGTAGAACAGGCTGGAGTCTGGCAGGCAGGCTGTAACTTAAAACAAAAAATAATACTCGCACTCTGCTACTCCTTGGCCCACTGGTCCGCACTGAGCCTGTTGCCATCACCTCTCGGCTCTCACTAATAAATGAAAACTCGTATATTTGGGGACAGATTTTTTAAAGACTTTTTTTACCATGATGAAACAGACACATGGCAATTTCACTTTACTTATTTATGCCAGAAGTTCTTCGAATCTCAAACAACTAAACTACTGGAGCAAGCATTGTAGGTGATGTTGCTTATCCTGGAAAAAAACACCATGTGCTGAGGAAGGGGCTCAAACCAGCTGCTGTAAACAAATTGCACAAATAATTACAGTACTGACACTGAAAATTCTTCTTTTGAACAGTTTCAGACATATTTGATTGCCTAAATTTCTTTTAAAAATGTGAATTTCTTTCTCTTTGTCTTTTTGTATGTAGTTTAATGGTCTACTACGTAACTTTACCTGTCTCAATATAGATGTTAAGATGTCATTTGAGCAGTATTACCACCTGTGAAATACTCTCCTGACACCTTATTTAATCCTACCTGTACCCTTGTATTTTATTATATTTTATTACATATTTTTATTATATTGTTTACTTTTACTTTCTATTATTATTGCATTCTATTAGTACTTCTCGACTATCTTACTGAGTCAACGGGTTCTTCTGATCCTAAGCATTTCATTGCATTGTTGACCTTGTGTTGATCCTGCATATGACAAATAAACAATCTTGAATCTTGAATCTTGAAAGGCTTTACTACCTAATGTACCAATCCAATCCAATCCAATCCAACTTTATTTCTATAGCACATTTTATAAACAGAGACAGTTTCCAAAGTGCTGCACATAAAATCAATAGAACTTAATAATAACATTACTAAAATAGCAATAAATAAAGTGCTAATAATACAATCACTAAAAACAAAAGCAATTATAAAAACATTACTAAAAAAGCAATAAATAAAGTGATAATAATAAAATAACTAAAAACAATAAAAACACAGAGGACCACACAACTCATGCGGGATTAAAAGCCAGAGAATAAAAGTGGGTCTTAAGACGAGACTTAAAACACTCCACAGTGGGAGCTGTTTTGATGTGAGGAGGCAGAGCGTTCCACAGCTTTGGTCCAGCCACAGAAAAGGCTCGGTCTCCTCTGGTTTTAAGTCTCGTCTTAGGAACCACGAGTTGGAGCTGGCCCTCGGACCTCAGAGCGCGGGCGGGGGTGTAAATCTGGATGAGGTCCGAGATGTAATCCGGGGCCAGTCCATTCAAAGCTTTAAAAACAAACAATAAAATTTTAAAATCAACTCTAAAACGAACGGGGAGCCAGTGCAAAGATGCTAAAATCGGAGTTATGTGCTCTCGTTTTTTGGTACCGGTTAAAAGGCGTGCAGCGGAGTTTTGGACTAGCTGTAGACGAGAAAGTGCGTGGTGGCTAATGCCAGAGAAAAGTGCATTACAGTAGTCTAAACGAGAAGAGATAAAAGCGTGCACGACTTGTTCGAAAGATTTAAAAGATAAAAAGGATTTGATTTTGGATAAAAGCCTTAAATGATAAAAGACAGATTTGATGACCGCATTCACGTGCTTATCAAGCTTAAAATCATTGTCAATAGTGACGCCAAGGTTGGTAACAGAAGATTTAACTTGTTGTTTAAGTGGGCCCAAGTCCAAGAGGGGGTCAATTTTGCCAAACAACACAACTTCAGTTTTACCCTCATTGAGACTTAAGAAATTGTGGGCCAGCCAAGCCTTGACGTTTTTTAAAAATTTCACTCAGTGGGAGAAGGTACAAAGCAAACAGAATAGGCGCGAGAATGGAACCCTGGGGGACTCCACAGTTAAGAGGAGCAGTGGACGAGGTCGAGTCCCCCAGTCTGACTGAGCAGCATCTCCCACTGAGGAAGGACCTGAACCATTCAAGTGCAGTCCCCCTGACACCAACATAGTTGTCCAACCGATTTAAAAGAGTTGCATGGTCCACTGTGTCAAAGGCAGCAGTCAAGTCTAAAAGCACTAAAATGGCAGAATCACCAGAATCAGTCACTAAAAACAGGTCATTAAAAACCTTTAAAAGTGCAGACTCTGTGCTGTGTAATGCCTTATAGCCTGATTGGAAGATGTCAAAAGTGCCATGTGCTTCTAGAAAAGACTGGAGCTGCAGGAGGACACATTTCTCCAGAATTTTGGCCACAAAAGGAAGCTTGGAGATGGGTCTATAATTGGAGACCAATTATAGACCCACAATATGGCATTAAACGTATCTCTTTTGTAATCAGTTAATTTGGTGAGTTTTTTTTCCTGTTGCTCAAAAATCACTTGAAAAACATGTATCCTTACTGTGAGCGGGCTTGCCTCTCCCCAGATCTGACCTGTAACTTGGCCATGTGGCGCCACCTGCTTGTTACCATGGGGATGGATAAGATGAATGCTATTCTGTGGAACATTCCAGGCAAATCATTTCTATGGAAACAAGCAGATGACAGACCTTCTACCAGAAAAGTTACACAGTACATGTACATGTTAAGTTCACTATGTAAATAAATAAAGGACACACTCCACAGTTTGTGAGCTGCTCTGTTAAAATATTTAAAAAAATATATGTTTGGGATATTTCTCTAATATGCATGTGTACGATGGAGACTTGGAGTTAACCCTCATAATTTCAGTCAATAAGAAATGGCCTGAAAGATTCACTTCTGCCATTTGTGATGGATGGGTGATTCTTCTCATTGTGTCATTTTGTTTTTGGACACGTAAAATCCCAAGCTTCACTTTACTTTCCCGTTTAAACTCGCAATGTGTAGATGTTAAACATTTCATAACCATGTAATATCATAAGCAGGAAGGTTGCTAGTTAATGCGATCACACCAAGGACATTTTTTTTCCTAATGGAGCAATGATAATCATGTTTTACACGATCGTATAAAGTGCCCCACCGCACATTTAACAACATGCAATTCTTTTCATCATGCGCTGAAAAATCCTAATTTATACTTGCACACACCAGTCCGTATGAGTACAGCCAGAGATTACAATGGTAGGGCTGTTCTATAGTTTTCATTAAGGACCATTTCTAATCCCAAACTTCTTGATGGCTTTACGATTCCCAGGGCGTAATTCTGTGGGGTAATTGTTAACACATAGCATATTCAGATCACCCTGCTACCTCCGAAGTCACACCCCTTTGAGTGCAATCGCAACACAAGCAGCATCCATTTCGCTAATGGAACCTCTGCACATCGCATAAGGTTTGTGAAGTTGTAGTGTATTGTTTACCTTGCTTTGAATGATGAATATAACATATTAAGTTTCTGTAAGATTTTGTGAAGAGATGGATCTAAGGCTACGTTCACACTGCAGGGCTTAATGCTCAATTCCGATTTTTTTGTGAAATCCGATTTTTTTGCAAGGCCGTTCACATTTCCAGTTAAATGCGAATTGTATGTGATCTCCAGTGTGAACGCTAAACTCCCCAAAAGTGTCCCGCATGCGCCTTGGAGGACACGATGACGTCACACGCAGCGAACACGCTCAATGTTTACGGAAGTAGCCTAAAGTTGCTTTCGTACCGGAGCCAAAACATGTACAGCTTATTTGTTTTAAGGAGGAGAAGGAGAAGGACAAGGTTTTTGGCCACAGCGTTTTGCGGGGCAGTGGCAGCAAAGTGTGCAGAAAGGAACATGTGGGTGCGGAGTCACAGGCAGGAGGGGTGGGATTGCTACGTGCTTCGCCACTTTACTGATACGAGTTTATATACTATTTTCGCATGACGAGAAGAACGTTTGTGAACGCCAACTTGTACCACTCTCATTGGAGGAAACACACTCAGGTCGGATGAATGCGACCTGGCCGTTCAGACTGAAGTCGCATGTCAAAAGATCGGATATGTATCGGATTTAGGACCACATATCCAAGTGGCCTGGATTGCATTTGAAAAAATCGGATCTGTGTCGTTCACACTGTCATTAGAAGATCAGATACAGGTCGCATAGAGGCAAAAAAAATCGGATTTGGGTCGTTTCAGGCTGCAGTGTGAACGTAGCCTAAATCACACTGTGTATTATTATTGCTGGTACTACGCTGTGGCTTCTTGAATTTCCATAAATAAAGTTAACATGGGCGTAGTGATACGAGTGGAGAGAGACAATACGCGAATGCGAAATACGCTGCTGGATGTTTGGTGGACAACTGTTTGGGACGCAAATATATCACCTTTCTAACAAATGTTTTGTTTTGAGAAGAAAAACAAGCTTTATTTCATGTTCCAGGGAAGTTACCGGACCTACTTACGTGGGCTCCAGAAAGCGAGCCGAACCGGGATCAGCTGAGACTGTCAGAGGTAAGCCGGTGTCAACACACGTAACTTTTAGAAGGAAACCCATACAGATTAACATTTTAAAAAACGCACTATCCCTTTAATGAAACAAACGTGAATGAAGCTAAATACAAATCCAGGTATGTTTTTTGATGATCGAACAATGTTATAACATGGTTAACAGCTCAAAAAGTCAATTTCATGTGTGACATTTTAAGGATATTGATTTTGAACCATGAGTGAAGAACATGTTTTAGTTTAAAGGGCCTACATTATTCTGTATTCTGATTTATGTTATAATGTTGTTTCCTCATCCTAAACATATCTGGAGTTGTGTTTTGTTTCATTCACACATGTTTAACACGTTCTTCTTTCAGACAGAAAACGATCTGTTCCACCTTGTGATGTTTTGTATTACAGGAAGTGCTCCATGCGTTTTTAAAATCCATATACACTCCATACAAAAACTGTAATAATTTCAGCCCTGGACTTGCCAATCCCTACTAAACAAAAGCTAAAATGTAACTTAACATAAAAACTACCACCTCATGTCATGACATCACAAGGTGGAACAGTGTTGAGGTTTGGAAATGTGGACAAGCTAAAAAAGCAGGATTACCTAAACATTTGTGGCCATACCTGCCTGTCAAAGCCTGATCTCGTCAGATCTTAGAAGCTAAGCAAGGCCGGGCCTGGTTAGTACTTGGATGGGAGACCACTGGGAATTCCAGGTGCCACAGTGGGGCGCCAGTCGCAAAAACTGTTGTTGTGTCACTTCACCCACATTGCCTAGTATGAAAGGGGAGTGTGTGTGAGTGTTGGTGGTGGTCGGAGGAGCTGATGATGCAGATTGTCAGTCTGCCCCAGGGCAGCTGTGGCTACAGGAAGTATCTTACTACCACCAAGTGTGGAGTGAATGAACAATGAACTGTAAAGCGCTTTGGGTGTCATTAAAGGTGCAATATAAATGCTATGAATTAGTATTATTATTAATTAACATTTCTAAATAAAACAAGAAACAACTCCAAGTATGCTTTTGAGGAGAAAACAACATTCTAACATGGTTTAAAGCTCACAGTCTATTTTGTTTTATATAGGACCTTTAAACTGGTAACAACTGGCAAATGTATGTACATGTTATACTTGCCTTTACAATGAAATCTGGAGAATAAATATAGCCAATGTAATGATCCTTATCAACCCTCAACACAGCTTGGTCTCCTTGGTTCTATTCTGGCCCTATTGTGTCTGCTCGGTCTGTGGGCGATGCGTATTCTGTTCACAGATAAGTGCACCGTACAGATATAGCTTTCAGCCAAGTCGCATCAGAAAATTGAATCTAAATAAGAATCCAGTTTGCTCATGAGGGTCCCATTTGGACTGGCAATGATACACAGAGCGGCTGCATGTCAGGGTGCAGTCCTAGGTGGGATTGTTAATTAAAAAGTAGACTAGTGACTTCCTCAATCTGGGAAAAGATATGACACTACTTCACAGCTAATGTTTCCTCTGAGAACAATACGTGTTAAGAGAAGCAGTGCCAATGACGCCAATAAATTTACACCACAAGAGATGTCAGGCCAAAATGCAGTAGTCAGTATGGGTAGTATAATATAATGTAATAATAACTTTTTTGTTTGTGCATGGTGCTTTACTAAGAGACTGTTTTGATTTCATTTAATTTAAACTTTACAAAAACAAGTGGTTCTGGCACTGTTTCCTGTCTCCCCAATTTCAGAGTGTGTGATTAAGATTAAGAAGGAGAAGGACAAGGTTTTTGGCCATGGCATTTTGTGGGGCAGTGGCAACGACGTCTGTAGAAAGGAGTGTGTGGGTGCGGAGTCGCAGCTAAGAGTGGTGGGATTGTTATGTGCTTCACTGACTCACAATTCATACACAATTTTTGTATGGCGAGAAGAACATTTGTGTACATTTGTGAGCACCTACTTGTACCATTCTTGCTTGTTGATAACATGTAGATCGGCCGTTGAGACTGAAGCTGCATGCCAAAAGATTGGATATGTATATGTTTTTGGACCACATATCCAAGTGGCCTGGGTCACATTTGAAAAAATCTGATCTGTGTCATTGAGACTGTCATTAAAAGATCAGATACAGGTCGTATAGAGGTGAAAAAAATCTGATTTGGGTCACTTGAGGCTGCAGTCTGAACGTAGCCTTAGTTATGAGTGTTGTTACAATATGTATAAGTTGCTGTGCTCTGAGCTGTAAAATATACATAACCTAATGCATTCTTGGTATTTTTACACTGTAAAAGCCCTGGTAGTGAGTTATGCCCATAGTTCTTGAGATGAGCTTGTTCAAGAGTATCTTAGCCAAAGGATTTTACATATGGTGTATATTTTTGTGTTATTTATTTAAAGGTCCTATATTACTGTCTGTTGTCCAGTGTTCGGCACGTTACTTTGAAAAAGTAGTTAGTTACAGTTACTAACCCAAAAAAGTAACTGAGTTAGTAACTGAGTTACTAGACTATAAAAGTAACTAGTTACCCCGGAAAGTAACTAATGTGTTACTTTTTTTTTTTTGTTAAAAAATGTCAAATAATTTGGATTTTTTTACAGTGCATTATACAGCTTTTGCTTCTTGGCTGGCATGGCTCCGTCACCGTGGACTTCATTGTTAACGGCACCTAGCATGTGATTATCATCATGGGGCCTGCTGGTGGCCACTAGTTTAACAGAAGCGCGCGCCGTCGAGAGATGCTTCATTAAATTCGAGTTGCTTACATTGGACGTGGACAAAGTCTTTGGTCTTTGACACAATGTGCACGTAACATGTACATTTTTACCTTTTACCTCGACGAGGTTAAAATACTGCCTATACTACCACCTTGAAAACGATGTCTTCAACTCGGGACTCGCCATCTGACACGGGGTGTGTGTATTGTGTGTGCGCTACTACTGTGTGCTGGGATTGTGTGTAGAACCCGCCCACCGCCCACTGGGTGTCTCTGGTTGGCTCAACATGAAATCTTACTCTGCTTTAGCCAATCATCATTACTTATCCCGCCCTCACCAAAGGGAGAAAAAAATTCCCCTGTGCCTATGCGAGTCGCGCACATGATGCCAGTTTCAAAATTAGTAGGTTCAGTAACGCGCGGTAACGGCGTGTTGGTGCCGGTAACGCCGTTATTCCCATCACTGCTGTTGTGATCTTTTAGCCATGTTATAATATTGTTACCTTCTCAAAAACAAACCCAGAGTTGTGTTTTTTTTCATTCACACTTCTAAGTAATCCTTTATTATTAGTCTGTCTACATCTCCAAAGCTCAAAATACTTTGTTCCATCTTGTGATCGTCATGTAGTTGTTGTAGTTTATAGCTACATTTTACCTTTTGTTTAGTAGAGAGAGGCAATTCCAGGTTTGAAATAACCCAAATTATTCTGCTGAAGGTGTGTGGAGTTTAAAAACACAGTGGAACACTTCCTGTATCACCACATGACATCACAACGTGTTTTCAGTTTGAGAGAAGAACAAGTTGAATAAATCATGACTCCAGTATATGTTTTTGATGTGGAAACAACATTATAATAGCATAGATCAAAAAATAGTATCCGCATATGGGACCTTTAAATAAGCCTTTACTATGCAAAACAAATATAAGCCTACATTAACCTCATGTCAAGGATATGCAGAAAACAACCCAAACAACAGCTATATACTGAAAGACTACAGGCGTTTACAAATGAAGATGATAAAATCTGCATGCGGTAAACACTAATTGGTCCGATTCTGCTCGTACTTTACTAATTGCAGCTCTAGTTCTAGTGCTTAATTGTAGAATTGTCCAAGTCGATGTGGAATGTTAATGTTGTAGAGACAGCTGGTGCGGAGAGCAAGAATGAGTCTTCTGGGAGCCCATCCAAATCCACCAGTGCCCTGTTGTAACTCAGTGTTGGGGAATACAGCAAAGACTACAGCCCTGGATCGTCTGTGGGCCAGTCTTTTACTTGGTCTCGCTTA
Source organism: Paratrypauchen microcephalus (assembly GCA_036785185.1). NCBI lineage: Eukaryota > Metazoa > Chordata > Actinopteri > Gobiiformes > Gobiidae > Paratrypauchen > Paratrypauchen microcephalus. Next base: position 5,201,804 of record JAVJIX010000005.1, on the reverse strand, counting down.
TGGTGCTCTGGAGGCTGGGTCCAGTGATGGCAGAGGCAACATTTAACCCCATTACGGAGAGCACTGCTCACTTCAAAAGCGGCACATCTCTCTTAGTCATTAGGTCTAATTAAAGAGGCAGAGCTAATGCAAACCAAATGATAGTGCATAAGCCAAGCACAATTTGAGGGCCAAGCCATGAAACTGATTACTGTTTGTTTCACCCAGTCATAAAGCTGAGAAAATAGAATCGTCATTTTGAAGTGAACTTTATTGATCTCACACTGGAGAAATTCTTCTCTGCATTTTAACCCATCCTATATATATATATATATTAGGAGCAGTGGGCAGCACACATTAGGGCACCCGGGGACCATCTCCATGATCTTCTTGCTTCGGCTTGGTCAAGACCTAAGCTGGAGGTACCTATGGTGCATGTTTTTTGGGTTGGTGGGGGAAACCGGAGTGCCCGGAGGAAACCCACCCAGACACGGAGAAAACATGCAAACTCCACACAGAAAGGCTCGGGAGACCCGGGGATCGAACCCCGAACCTTCTTGCTGTGAAGCAAGAGCGCTAACCACTCAGCTACCGTGCCGCCCTAAAGTTTACATTTGGATTCGTATTTTTATTGTTTACACTTGCACAACCAGAGATGGCAGAGCAGTCAAAAATTAGACTCAAGTAAGAGTAACATTGCTTCATATAATTCAAATAGAAGTACAAAGTATTGGTCCAAAATTAGTCAAGTAAGTTTTTGTCACTCAACTTACTGACAGTGGGAATTGTAACCAAAACTTTTACACAAGTAAAAGTATGTGTAGAATCCCTCAGTCGTCCGGGTAGAATCCATGGCAAAAGGAGAAATTCAATTTGTCAAGTGGACAAAAGTTTATTTGGTCGAATATGTTTCGCAGCTCATCTAAGCTGCTTCTTCAGTTCTGGTCAGATGCTGGTGGACACTGCCTTGTGTCTGCCTGAAGGGAGGAGCTAACTATAATGAAATTACTATGAAACTATCACACCTATTTACAGTTTCTGTTAGTTAGGTGGGCCTATTCAATATGCAGTGGGAGTGGAGTGTGGGGTCTTGTTAGCAGAACCATTCAGGGCCATAATGAGTGTTTTCACACCTCTGGACCTGACCTGGCTAGTCCTATTGTTTTGTTTGTTTGTTTTGATTAAGGTTTGGGGATAGAGTTATAGATGGGAGACAAATGATGTATGAGACCTCCATTTCTGTTCAAGGAAGGATTCTCTTTCTCCGGAGTTGCATTTTGATTCATTCACACATGCTTGAGTAATCCTGGTTTATTATTTATTATTATTCTGTCTACATCTTCAAAGTTCACAATGCTCTGTTCCACCTTGATGTCATAAAGGGGTAGTTTTCAAGTTAACAGCTATCTTTTACCTTCACTTCAGTAGACATTGGCAATTCAAGCTTTGAAATCATCCAAAGGATTCAGTTTAAAAACACAGTGGAGCGCTTCCTGTATTACCACATGACATCACAAGTTGGAACATTTTGAGTTTGAGAGAAAAACCTAAATATCCAGGGTTTGTGTGTTAAACATGTGTGGATGAAACAAAACACAACTTCAGGTACTGTATGTTTTTGATGAGGAGATCAGAAAACAGCATAATATACTGTAGGTCCTTTAAAAAAGTTTCAAAACTGACTCAGTGTCTTATAGAGTTTCCCATATATAGACCAATCTGTGAAAACGGAGCACCACAAATTGATTCCACCTCGATTTTTTTTCCAAATGTGATTCTGTCATCTCTCTCTCTTGAGACAGACCACCCACCCGGTCCTCCGCCCTAGTGCCACACAATCCTACTTGGTCCGTGGGAAACACTGTCTTATATTGCATTATACGCGGTACCTGATATGTTTGCGCTTTGTTATTTGCAATTAAAAATTAACTTTGATCAGAAAAAGTACTTTATGCTTTACCTAACTGCGCTCAACAACTTTCATAAGCGTGGGTTTTAGGGTTTTAGGTGCACAGTGTACAGGTGTTCAGCCCATAACAGCTCTCTCTGGGTTTTCAACTGACATGAAGTGGATAATGGTGGATGCAAATAGGATCCTATGCATAAACATGTATTTGTGGGCAGATAATGCAGTAGAGGCCGCAAACAGTAAAGTTAAAATATAATGTGCACTTACGAAGTTTTTCTCTGCAGTTATGGTGTCCTTAAAGGTGCATTGTGTAACTTTTCTGGTGGTGGGTCCATCAGCTGCTTTTCTTCATGGAGATGTGATTGTTTTGTTTGGAATGTTTCACAATACGGTATTAAACCTTTCCATCTTCATGAAGACCAAATCAGACCAAGTTACAGATCAGATCTCTGGAGATGCAACCCCGCTCACAGTCAGAATTCCTGTTTCTTCTAGGTATTTTTGAGCAATAAAACTGAATAAATGCGGTAGAGCAGGTTAATGTCATACTGTGGAATATTCCAGGCAACAAGCAGGTGAAGGACCCACAACCCAAGTTAAATAGTGCACCTTTAAAGGCTTTTTTTTTTTTTTTTAGTTCATGTTAAATGGTTTGCAGTAGTCCAAAATTATCTTACCTTGCTATTTAACTATTTCCTGATTAGCTGACAAATATATAGTATAGTCTTATATATAGTCTTTATAAAGTGAGGCATGACCTCAGGAGCTGCCATCTCTGTACTGGGGCAAGAGAACTTTTGCTTAAGTACAGTACAAAAATATCATACCAATTGGATTTAGTATTATACTTCAAACAAAAAATATCAGTATTTTTCATTATTTAGCCAATGAAAGTGTATGTAATTTTAGTCTTGGTTTTATGATTAAAAGCCCTATTACACCTAAGTGACTCTGGTGAGCTTTAAAGGGATATGCCACCCCCAGGTCAAATTTGGGCATCTCCCCACAGTCCAGAGACTAAAATAAGTGGTGGAAAGCGTTTTCCTGGTCACCCAGCCATTGTCCGAGTCTGTCAGCACTGACCGCCGCGGTATCTGCAGCTACTCCGCCTTAGACTGGAGTCTAACGGCGCCAGAGAAAGATTTCGGCCAAAAGGAATTAATTTGCTCGATGTGTTTCCCAATTACTTTCTGTGTAGTGCGCATTCATATCAAGTGCAAATAAATGTACAAATCAACACGGAGAGCTTGACTTGGTCATTTTGGGTGGGAACTATTTTTCAGTGCGGAACAATAAAGCCGAAGCACGCACCACACTGCGCAACAGGGGAACTCCCTTCCTGGTGCGTAACAGGGATTCCCCTGGCAGCGTGCTGCGTGCTTCGGCTTTATTGTTCCGCACTGAAAAATAGTTCCCACCCAAAATTACCAAGTCAAGCTCTCCGTGTTGATTTGTACATTTATTTGCACTTGATATGAATGCGCACTACACAGAGAGTAATTGGGAAACGCATCGAGCAAATTAATTCCTTTTGGCCGAAATCTTTCTCTGGCACCGTTAGACTCCAGTCTAAGGCGGAGTAGCTGCAGATACCGCGGCGGTCAGTGCTGACAGACTCGGACAATGGCTGGGTGACCAGGAAAACACTTTCCACCACTTATTTTAGTCTCTGGACTGTGGGGAGATGCCCAAATTTGACCTGAGGGTGGCATATCCCTTTAAGTTATGTTACAATGTTGTTAACTTCTTAAAATTATGTTTGAGTAACCCTTTATTATTAGTCAAATTAAAATACAATCATGTTGTCAAAATAAAAGCTACCTTTTACCTTTTAATTCAGGAGAGATTGGCAATACCAGAAACAAAACACAATTACAGGTATGTGTTTAATGAGGAAACAACATCATAACAAAGATCAGAAATTTGCATAATATGGGCCCTTTTAACAAAAATATGACTTTGAGGAAAAGATGAAAAAGATACCAGTGGGTCACAGTTTCCAGAGAAAATGAGACTGTAGCTCAGTGCCCTGATGTGCTCATCACACAAGTGCATAAAAGCTTCATTAAAAGTATTAGAACGACAGCTAGCATTGCGGCATTAGAGATGATTGATGGATCAGTTCTTATTCAGAAAACTGATTAATCCTCCTACACCTCTTTTGTAAATGACATCTTTTCTTTTTGGCATAACTTTGGCTATATTGCACCAAATACTACCAAAATTGGCCGGCTTGTGTATTTTGTGATGTAATTAAATTGTAATTTAATTTCTGTGGGTTTTTTTTCAAGATCAGATTACAATATTTTTCTATAAACATAAATCACACTTTTTTCATGGTTTGTGTGTCCTGCGACTTATATATTAAAATATATAATTTCACATGTTTGTTATTTTCACACTGACAGCTGGGCGCTTTAGGCTTGTGTGCCAGTATCTGCTACTCTTATCATGCTCCAATACCACTGTCACTTTGTGCTCAACTGCGCATGTCGGCTGCAGAAAGAGCCGCTGTTCTGTCTGGTATCATGTCACTTTGAGCTTGCTTTTGTAGGATTTCAGCAGATTTCAGGCTCTCCCGGGGGCTAGGCTAGTTGTATCGAGCAGGTATGAGTGGATGTCCGGCTACTGAAGTTTCTTCTCATCATTTACGCACTCACCTCCATTTAATGCATACAGATCAAGACGTATCCCACTCACTATGTTAATTTAGCGTCAAAACTTATTTTATCACACAGTGATACACTGTTAATCATATTCATAATCATAATATATTCATTCATAATCATATTCTGCAGATTACAAACTGCAAGTAGTGAAATATGCAGCCGAAAATGGAAATTGAGCAGAAGAAAGAAAGTTTGGAGTGAGTGGGACTGGCGAAAAGCGGAGGATCCTCTCACTGCAATGAAGAAAACAAAAAAAGCTAATCGTGGGCTAAAAGCTAGATTTAGCTAGAGTTGGCGGAGTTGCTCAGAAGTGACACCAAGGATGAAGAATTTAATGGATTTAATGATTTGAAGTGAGACTGAGTTTGTTAAACTTGTTATGCTATGTTGTTTATGCTTTAGTTATCTGAATAACTGTTAATGTTATGTTAACATACCAGACACCCCCTCAGCCTGTTGTTCTTCTATTCTATTCTATTCTATTCTTATTACTATAACTTTTCTTTCAAGATGAAATGTCTGTTTTTGGTCTCTGATTTTATAAAATAAATTTCCCCCAAAAAATGCAACTTACAGTCCAATGCGACTTATATATGTTTTTTTTTTTTCTTCTTCATTATCCATTTTTTGGCAGGTGCGACTTATAGTCCGGAAAATATAGGTGAATGGTCTATAATCAAAATACTCACACCAGTGGTTTTTAAAGGTACAGTGTGTAGGATTCGTGGAGCATAGGTGGTGTAGGTACCATGCACTTCCTCTTTTGGCTACGGCAGACTTCGAAGGTCACCCGGGCGCACAGCTCGCGTATCAGCGCGCACCCGGCGCTGTGTTAGCTCTCGCCGACAACTACGGTATAAATAAAACGCGGTCCCGTTCACTGTTTTTTTTTTCTTTTCGCATGAAAACACACATTCCCGATCGTGTACCATGACAATCTACACATCAAATGAAACCTTACAGTCTTCTCTTTTTGACTATGCAATTCATTTCCCGGCACAACAATCACTCCCCAAGCACATGGGGATTTTATACGGAAAAGCACAAAATGAGGTTTGTTACTTAGCTTACCTTTGAAGGGTCTGCACAGGTCAAACTCTGTATTTCACCATAAACTTGGTCTCAATCTGTCCGTAAGGATCCAGCGAATAAAATCCAGTAAAACAATTTAGTCCAAAACACGTGTTAGATCCATTACAACGTGTGATCCGGGACATGCTTGTCGTTGTTTACCCAAAACCACGAGCCTTGCCGAAGGCGAAGCCCAAATGTCCTTCTGCGGCTCTCGTAATCAAAATGGCTGCCTCTACATGGGGTCAATCCCCCTTTTATGTGACTATACCTAAGTCCAAAAGAATACTTTGATTTCATGATGGAAGTGAAAAGGCTTGGAAAACAATGTATTTTTGAATGGGTATCTTCAATTTCGGTAATTAATGGGTAAAAATCTTACACACTGTCCCTTTAAGTACATTTCTGTCCCTTTGACTTCCATTCAAAATGTTTCTTTTTGGATTTGAATTACAAAAAAAAAAAAATCACAAATTTTACCTTTTCTTAACATGAGAAACCTGTAAAAATCCACAATTTATGATTTTCTAGTGTTATGTCACAAAATGTGCGGTTAAATGGAAACTAATGGGGTTTTAGGGGAAAATGGCATTCTGCGCAAAAAAAACCCCAACACAAACAAATTTAAATTACCTGTAGTTGGAAGATATAGAAAAAAAATCAAATTTCTTCATTTTTTCATGCACATAATTTGCTGTCAAAAATGGCATTTAAGGAGTTATAATTTCAAAATATTATTTGGTATGTATGTTTTAGGGCAGAAGTAAATTAAGACATTGTTTTTAAAAAGTTGGACAACAATCCATACTGCATAAAAATAATACAGTATTCTTTTCTGGTGTACCTTTTGGTCAAGAAGGACCACTGGTGCAATTATTTTTAAAAGGGTGAACGAGGGTTAATTACATTATGTACCTGTTTTTTACCTGTATATGTACAGTAATCCCTCGTTAGGTTCCAGAAATAACCCGCAATAAGAGAAATCCGCGAAGTAGGACAACTTTATATTTTACAATTATTCTACATGTTTTAAGGCTGTAAATGCCTCACCACAAACATTATACGCTTTTCTCAGACTGGAATTAACATTTTCTCACATTTGTCTCTAGTTTAAACACTCAAACTTTCATAGATTTTCAACAAAATGTATTAACAGTGACGCGTGGGGGGAGACACGGCTCCGGAAGCCCCGCCAAACGCGCGAGGAGCACTGCCATGTCCCGGGACGAGACGCGCACCAACCCCTTGGAGAAGTGCGTGACACGTGCTGCTCTGTCACGGATTTGTCCACGATAAACCCCTCATCGTGGACAGAGCAGCACGTGTCGCGCACTTCTCCAAGGGGTTGGTGCGCGTTTTGTTGAAAATCTATGAAAGTTTGAGTGTTTAAAGTAGAGACAAATATGAGAAAATGCAGCGCGAGGCCGCGCATACACCGGGGCTGCGAGCACGAGATAGAACTGCATCGCCCGGACCGCGTGCTCTCAACCCAAGCCACAAACCGAACACGCACAAACGAACGCAAAAGCCACACGGAGTGATTTAATCCTGGTTCAGACCTGGTCTAGTCCTGGTTTAGTCCAGGTCTAGACCTGGCCCAGTCCTGGTTTAGTCCAGGGCCAGTCCAGGTTTAGACCTGGTTTAGACCTGGTCTAGACCTGGTTTAGTTCTGGTCTAGTCTCTTAGCCAATCAGGACGCAGAACAAATTGTTACATTATAAAAAAAAAATGTTACACTATAAAAAAAAAAATTTAAATATAAAAAAATATCCGCGAAACAGTGAACCGCGATAGAGCGAGGGTTCACTGTAGACTAAATCTTAACTAAAACTAAAAACCAAGACTAGTAACAAAATGAACAATGATAAAGCATATAATAATCGTTGAATTTAGGCCTATTACACTGATAAAAAAGGCCGTTGCAGGCAGTTGACAGCTGATCTAGTACACAAACAGTGACTATAGGGGCCCAGTTCTGGAGGAGATACTTTGGTCTCAATCAGAGCTTGCCTTTATAATCGTGAAACATGAATCGAGGAGCTACCGTGTCCAAACAATTCTCCTTGTGGATCAATAAAGTTTGTCTAAGTCTCGAAGTACACAGAACCATATGTCCATATTGATCTGTGGCAATCCTTTTAACAATAGTGTATGTGAAAATCTGCTACCACCTTTCTGTTTCGTACAAGCTACATTTATTTTGATCATGCTTAAGAGTATTTCCACACCTTTTCTTTCGTTCGTTCAAGTTGATTTTTCTCAGTTTATGCACCTATGGCGCTACATATGGCCCACTTTATATTTATTATCCAACATACATCACACCTGAATGCTCACTGTACAAAATGAGCTGTGTTTTTACATGGAAACTAGTATTGTTTTTTACTAATGTGAAGTTGTTATTGATTTTATAGTATACTGCACAACATGCCCCAACAAGCGAGGGTTAGCTACTTCCTGTTTGGGATGAGATCTAGTGTAGGTATAGGTCACCTTAAAATGTCACCAGCTGCAATGTATGTAGATGACTCAACTCTTACACCAACTTTGTTTACACCACCTGGAGACAACAACTGACCAAACAAGAATAATATGATTGCATTTGCATGGTTTATTGCTTGAATAAGTTGTTTTTCCCTCTCTTGAATGATAATGAGAGTTGGTTCCAGTAACTTATCCTGCGTTTCCTACCTCCTCCACAAGCAGACATTCAGGTGGCCATATGGTACTCTTATTTCAACAGCTCCCATTGTAAACAACATTGTTACTCTGCATTTTCAAGGTCAGAACATGATCAGTGCAACCTTCCTACAGATATGACCCTGCTTGTTTCGTTTCAGTTGTATTACTTTCTTAAAGGAGATACACTGTGCAAAAAGTAGAGCTTTTATCCATATTATAGTTGTTTTCCCTTCTCATTTATCCACTCGAAATTTGTGCATGTTTGAGTAATCTTTATTCTCTTTCGTTCAAGATGTCATTGCTCCAATTTACCCCAGTTTTCACCACCACCAGTTCATGCCCATTACTCTTTATTTCTTTGTTAATTGTATTTTCCTAATCAATGATGGGTGTAAGATTCAGTATCCATTTTGGCACAAATGAAAAAAAAAAAATCCTGTGGCCATCCATAGTATGGTGGTGATGATTGGTTGTGATGTTGTTAAAGATCCCATGACATGGTACTTCTTGATGCTTTTATATGGCTCCTTAATGGTTCGCTAATACTGTAAATGAATCCTTCTTCAAAATCAACACTCAGTGCATGAGAAACAGAGATAAGATGAGAAAGAGTCATAAATATCTCTCTCAAACTCTTTATTCTGGGCGTTGTTGCTTGAATGCAAATGAGGAGAAAAGAGCTGGCCAGTAGTAGAGGGTGGGGGCGTGGCCAAACTCTCCGCTCAGAGCTCAGAGCCCACAGCTGATCCATTTCCTTGTTTTTGCACGGGTGACAGATTTGAAGCGTTCCATTGAAAAATAAACACATTTCCACATAAAATAAAATTAAACCACTGCTGTTCAAAGGTCCAGAGGCCTAAATAGGCACTTCCGAGCCTAGAAACACTCGGACGTGCCTCCAGGCAAATTAAAAAACGCATTTCGCATTGCCTAGCGCATTCGCAGTCCAAACTCTCTGGGCGTGATTTACAGAGACGCTGAGTACAGACAGACGGGGGTGGAACTGCATTTGCATTTCTTTTTTCGATCTGACGTCAATAAGGTGCCTTGTTCAAACTCGCCCGTTTGAGCTCTGATTTTTTGCAACGCAGAAAAGGATCGCAAATGCTCAGTTTAGACATTTCACAACTTTTAATCATGGGGTGGGGGGGGGTGGGGGGCTAAACAGGGTAGGGGAGCTCACATTAACGTTCAAAAACCTCAGAAAGTGAAAATTTCATGCCATGGGACCTTTAAGGAGCAGGCCTATAACTGTGAGTGAGCCCACCTCTACACAGATCTGACCTGTAAACTGGCCTGGTGTGCCACCTGGTTATCTCCTTGGAAACAGACATGTTTAAAGGCATTCAGCAGAGCATTTCAAGCAATAACATCTCCATGGAGAAAAGTTACATAGTGTACCTTTAACATTGTTATCAGTGATATCCACCTACAACATGCTATCCATTGTGTGATCTTTAAGAATAGAATAGAAGAAGAAGAAGTCTTTATTGTCGTGAGATGTCGTTTGGAGCAGCCAACAACAGATGCATAATAGACGCAGTATATAACAATAGAATAAAATAGATAAATAGATTAAAAAATGAGTTCAATTTACAACAATATATACTACTTAAGCTATAAAACAATATGAAAACAATATGAAGAACAATATGTACACTAACACTATATTGCACAGTAGAGTCACAGTAGAGATTAAGTATGTATTAATTCTAGTGTGACTCAGTGAAAACCTTATAGGAGAGGAAGAGGCTACAATACCAACGTTATTCAATTGTAAATGTGACTGACATTGCTTTGCAAAGCCTGAATTCTGTCCATATATTCTCCCTTTGCTGTGTCCTGAGGGCCCTGGTCCCAGAAGCACCACCTCCTCCTCCTCTCACTCTGCCTGACTTAGTGGTGCTTATGCCATACGCAGAGGCAGCTCATGTAGGATTGGGAGATGGTGGATTTGTGAGCCTTGACCTTGTGCTCTGTTCATTGCTGTGTTAACGCACATACACAGCTCACAGCTCCGTTTGTTGGTTCACTCTGCAGTGGTCTAAGCCAAGCCCCCATAGAGCTGCATGTGAAGGCCAGGGAGACACAAGGCCCACTCAAGTCACAACTTAATTGCATAGAGATGTTGTTTGTTTGCCTGGAATATTCCACAGTATGGCATTAAGGACACCCCTGAAAAAAACATGATACATCTCAAAGGGCTAGATCAAAATTTGTAAAATCAAGATTCATATTCTGAATTTAAATAATTATTATTCCACAATTTATGTTATTTAATTTTTTTATTGCAGAGAGGCCTATCACGATAAATTGCTAGAGATATACTTCGGTAAATGATAATATTGAAACTACTTTATGCCACTGATACAATAACAATAATGCAAGATAGCCCCAGTAAACGTTTTTAAATAGACCGTATCATTCAAAAGGCCTGGTCTGCAACAACAAAAAATATAGCAGAACCAATAAATCACCATGGTAGTTCATATTCAATCCTATACAGCGTAAATGTTATATTGTATTTAAACAAACACATCCAAAATCTCCCCACTTTTACAAAGGAAATATACACACATAGATTGTTCTAGCTTTCATATATTGAACTATAAGTCGATTATTCTGACTAGTACAGTACACTAGTACACTAGTACACAGTAAAAGAGAGATTATAGAGAGTCGGGTGAGTTTAGGGACACTGAATACACTGTACTGAACACTGAATTTGATTGTGCTGTCTGAATGTATTACTTACACGCACAATTATGTAGTGGATGGCCAATATACGTTGCATACTGTACTTTCGAATGTCAGCAGTGCGTTTTATATGATGTATATTGACCGATGATAACAGGAGAAGTTCAATTTGTCAACTGGACCAAGTTAGTTTGGTTGAAAACGTTTCGCCGCTCATCCGAGAGGCTTCGTCAGCTCTAATAAGAATACTGGTAAGACACTTGCTTATATCTTGCTGTAGGGAGGAGCTACCTAGCTAACTACTTTCCGGAACTATCTCATTGGTTTCGGTCTTTTGTTTCTCTGGCGTCTAGCTTAACGATCCCTATTCATCCCTACACGCCTGCTTTTTCACACCTCTGGCCCTGACCTGGCTAGCCCCATTGTTTCCCTGTTTGTTTGATCTAGGCTTAATAATGGAATTGTAGATGGGATGCAAATTATATCTTACGCCACCATTTCTGTTCAGAGAAGGATTCTCTTTTTTGACAAAAATAGCCTCTTTAACTCCCTCTCAAACCAATTCTTTTCCCTGACTAAGATCTGAACCTCACTGTCCTCAAAGAATGTCCCGTGGCTTCTAGGTGAAGATATACGGCAGAAGACGGTCCACTCTGGCACGCCCGTCTGTGTTGGTACATCCTCTTGTGAAGTGGCTGCTTGGTTTCTCCAATATAGCGCTCACTGCAGTCTTCACTACACTGAATGGAGTAGACCACATTGCTTTGTTTGTGGCTCGGTGTTTTGTCCTTTGGGTGGACGAGTTTTTGTCTTAAAGTGTTTGTGGGTTTGACATAAACTGGGATTTCATATTGTCTGAAAATCCTCTGTAGTTTTTCCGACACGCCGGCCAGGTACGGAATCGCTACCCCTTTCCTCCTGGGTTCGGATTCTCTATTATCTTGTTTCTAATAGAGAATCCGAACCCAGGAGGAAAGGGGTAGCGATTCCGTACCTGGCCGGCGTGTCGGAAAAACTACAGAGGATTTTCAGACAATATGAAATCCCAGTTTATTTCAAACCCACAAACACTTTAAGACAAAAACTCGTCCACCCAAAGGACAAAACACCGAGCCACAAACAAAGCAATGTGGTCTACTCCATTCAGTGTAGTGAAGACTGCAGTGAGCGCTATATTGGAGAAACCAAGCAGCCACTTCACAAGAGGATGTACCAACACAGACGGGCGTGCCAGAGTGGACCGTCTTCTGCCGTATATCTTCACCTAGAAGCCACGGGACATTCTTTTCAGGACAGTGAGGTTCAGATCTTAGCCAGGGAAAAGAATTGGTTTGAGAGGGGAGTTAAAGAGGCTATTTTTGTCAAAAAAGAGAATCCTTCTCTGAACAGAAATGGTGGCGTAAGATATAATTTGCATCCCATCTACAATTCCATTATTAAGCCTAGATCAAACAAACAGGGAAACAATGGGGCTAGCCAGGTCAGGGCCAGAGGTGTGAAAAAGCAGGCGTGTAGGGATGAATAGGGATCGTTAAGCTAGACGCCAGAGAAACAAAAGACCGAAACCAATGAGATAGTTCCGGAAAGTAGTTAGCTAGGTAGCTCCTCCCTACAGCAAGATATAAGCAAGTGTCTTACCAGTATTCTTATTAGAGCTGACGAAGCCTCTCGGATGAGCGGCGAAACGTTTTCAACCAAACTAACTTGGTCCAGTTGACAAATTGAACTTCTCCTGTTATCATGGATTCTACCTGGACGACTGAGGGACTTTTCACGTATATTGACCGATAAAAACATGTTTGTAAATGAAAAAATCCGAAGCAGGTCAAAGGCTATCCATAAGAGACAAGTCACAGAGGTGCAGAGGAAAGAAAAATCCATACACCTTATTTATTATTATCATTAAGATTTAAACATGAGGGGTTAGAAAGTGACAACCAGAATCTTGACAAGCCAATCAAGAAGCCTGAAAGTAGCAATAGAGAGCTGACATCCAAGTTTGTCTGAAGCTCATATTTTAGGTTATACTGGTGGTGAAACATAGATTAAATGTCGCCTCAAGTGCTACTATATTTGATGGACTTTTATTAATAATAGAAAATGCAATGAAGAATAATAATAGTGCCCAATAGTATTGTGCATCAGTGTTGATTTGTGAATAGCAAACGTATCAAATGTAAGTATAATAATTTATTTTTTTATTTTTATATATTTATTTATTTTTTAAGTTTATTTATGAAACAGGGACAATGCACAATATACATTAACCTTAAAGGGATATGCCACCCCCAGGTCAAATTTGGGCATCTCCCCACAGTCCAGAGACTAAAACAAGTGATGAAAAGCGTTTTCCTGGTCACCCAGCCATTGTCCGAGTCTGTCAGCACTGACCGCCGCGCGAGCTGCTGCTCCTCCGCCTTAGACTGAAGTCTAACGTCGCCAGAGAAAGATTTCGGCCAAAAGGAATTAATTTGCTCGATGCTTTTCCCAATTACTTTCTGTGTAGTGCGCATTCATATCGAGTGCAAATAAATGTGCAAATCAACACGGAGAGCTTGCCTTGGTCATTTTGGGTGGGAACTATTTTTCAGTGCGGAAGAACATGGCCGAATCACGCACCACGTTGTGCAACAGGGGAACTCCCTTCCTGGTGCGTAACTGGGATTCCCCTGGCAGCGTGCTGCGTGATACGGCCATGTTCTTCCGCACTGAAAAATAGTTCCCACCCAAAATGACCATGGCAAGCTCTCCGTGTTGATTTGCACATTTATTTGCACTCGATATGAATGCGCACTACACAGAAAGTAATTGGGAAACGCATCGAGCAAATTAATTCCTTTTGGCCGAAATCTTTCTCTGGCGACGTTAGACTCCAGTCTAAGGCGGAGTAGCTGCAGATACAGCAGCGGTCAGTGGCGACAGACTCGGACAATGGCTGGGTGAGCAGGAAAACGCTTTCCACCACTTATTTTAGTCTCTGGACTGTGGGGAGATGCCCAAATTTGACCTGGGGGTGGCATATCCCTTTAACAGGAGAGATGCATTATGCAGGTTGTAGCACTAGAGCTACCTGTTGCCACCTGTAGTCCCTGGTGCATGTTTTTATTTTTTTTATTTTTTTTTTAGGTTTGAAGGCATCTGCAAGTTAAAATACTGTCAACACTGAATGAAAATATGATCATTCTGAATGCAAAACCACACAACCAACAAACAAAAAGGATTTTCGTACTAACTATGTATTTTACTAATGTACAAAATATGTCTGAATAAATACAGAAAAAGGTAACTGTTACTAAAATTAACTAAAAAAGTTAAATAGAGCATATCTGTGTATGCTTAGTTTCTTCACAGCTATTTAAGACCTAAAAGGATGTACTGTTAATTTTGTTGTATATATTAAGGTCCACATTGCAAGTGAATATGTGACTATGTCACTCTCCAAACAGGAGAACAATCACAATCACATATTCACTTGCAATGTTTTTCTTGCTCAGAAATACCTGGGAAAAACAAGCAGCAGGGTCACATCTTCACAGACCTGACCTGTAACTTGGCCTGTATATAACCTGCAATAACATTTCTTTCAACACAAACAAGCAGCAAACCCTCCTCCAGAAAGGTTCCATTGTGCATTTACATTGAAAAAGTCAGTAAATAATGTAAAAACAAACTGAATTCTTCTTTATTCATCTTTTGCTAGTTACAACACTCACTTTACTCTCATAATCTGGGAGGTCATTTGAAGGTAACGCTGGACTGAAAAAGGGTGGTATATCAGATTAATAGCACATCATGGCAGTGACAGATTACTGATGGAGAACTCAAAGCAAACCATTTTCATATAGCACAGTATCATTATTCTTAATTAGTTCATATTAGCTCTCCAGGCTTATTAGCCCTGTCCACACCGATTATTCAGGCAAAATGAGCTTTTGGTTCTACGAGGGGAGAATTATTCCAGGATTTTGTCACTCAAGCATGGGCTAGCTCTCAGGTTGTGCAAATGCCAGTGCTCCGTCTGACCTGAAGCAAAAGTTCCTTGTGTTTCAGCTCAAAAGTTCATGAAGATAATACTCTTCCAGTCAAACGAGACACTCATTGATAGTTTTTATTCTTTACTACTTTCTACATTTTAGATACATATCTTATGTATATAATTATGTCTCATCTGACACAGGTCTATTGCTCTTTGGTTGCTATGCCATCTATTTTTCTTCTTGTTTTCTCACCCTCTGTTTTTATATTGTATATTTTATTTGATGAGTGAGCTACCGCACCCAAAACAATTTCCCTTGTGGATCAATAAAGTTTGTCTAAGTCTAAGTTTAAGGACATCAAGTATTATGCAAATCCTCAAAGTAGCCACCCTATGCTTCTCAAATGAGCTTCTTGATCTAAAGAAGCTCATGTATTTGACAAATCTAAAACAAGATTTGAGCTTTTATTTTTATTTTTTATTTTTTGCTTGCTGCATTACATAATGTGAAAAAGTCCAAACTTTTGCCTGGTAGTGGATGTGCTTTGGCTGAATGTAAACCTCCAAAATTAGGTCTGTGAAATGTATGTATTGTATGTATGTATATGTATTAATGTATTGAAGGACACTGAGCATTTGTGAATTGTATTCTTATAAAGTCATTCTCTTATACAATATATACTGTACAAATATATAATATTCATATAGCGCTTTTCCTTCAAGGCAATGAAAGCTTTTAATCATGGAACCACTTACCCATTCACACACACACACACACACACACCCATTCACACACATACACACACACGCACACACACACACACAATACCAGTGTACACAAACACTGAGTGCCGATCAGCCTGTGAATCAATGGATTAGACCTACATAGACCTAAAACTTGACCTCTCTCCATAGTGCTACTTTTATGTAATAGATAATCATGAAAACAGAAAACATCTAAACACCTGAAATCTTAATCCTTAATTTCTCTTTAGAATGTTTTTAATGGGTGTGTTTTAATTTTTCATATTATAGTTATTTTTTGTTTGTTTGTGTGACTTTGTTTTCAATGAATTAATGAATTATTGTCAAAAATAGGACTAGGACAAATCATTTAATCTAGTTGTCTTGTGTACAGCATTGTGTATTGAACAGAACAAATCTTTCACTTGTCATAACCATCAAAATGCATCCTTCTACATAGGTCTGTATCATTATCTTGTCTTGTTGTCCCATCATTTAAAAAAAACATCCCTGTAGTTGTATTTTGCTCAATTCACAATTCATTTAGTAACCCAAAGTTGTTTTTTCTGAGTACTGAAAAATCCATTCATCCATCCATTTTCTTGCGCTTATCCGAGGCCGGGTTGCGGGGGCTGCAATCTAAGCAGGGACTCCCAGACACTTCCTTCAGCTCCTCCGGGGGGACCCCTAGACATTCCCAGGCCAGCTGAGAGACATAGTCCCTCCAGCGTGTCCTTCTTCTGGTGGGACATGCCTGGAACACCTCTGCAGGGAGGTGTCCAGGAGGCATCCGGAATAGATGCTCAAGCCACCTCAAGTGGCTCCTCTTGATGTGGAGGAGCAGGAGCTCCTCCTATGACTGAGCACCCTATCTCTAAGGGTGCGCCCAGCCACTCTGCGGAGGAAACTCCGGCCGCTTATATCCGTGATCTTGCCCTGACTGACCGGTAAATTGAGAACTTTGCCTTTCGGCTCAGCTCCCTCTTCACCACAACGGTCCGATATAGCGACCACATCACTGCCAACGCTGCACCGATCCACCTGTCAATTTCACGCTCCATCCTCCCTTGACTCATGAACAAGGGACTCTCCACCCACCTGGAGAGGGCAAGAGGGCAAGCCACCTTTTTCCGGTCAAGAACCATGGCCTCAGATTTAGAGGAGCTGATCTTCATCCCATCCACTTCACACTCGGCTGCAAACCGCCCCAATGCACGCTGGAGGTCCTGGTTCGATGGAGCCATTAGAACAACATCATCCGCAAACAGCAGAGATGAGATCCTGTGGTCCCCAAACCGGACTCCCTCTGGCACCTGACTGCAATTAGAAATTCTGTCCATAAATACAATGAACAGAACCGGTGACAAAAGACAGCCCTGCCGGAGTCCACCATGCGCTGGGAACAGGTCCGACTTACTGCCGGCAATCCGAACACCACCCTTAGAAAAGGGCCCGAACCCCATACTCTCAGAGCACTCCCCACAGGACCCCACAAGGGACACGGTCGAATGCCTTCTCCAGATCCACAAAGCACATTTGGACTGGTTGGGCAAACTCCCATGAACCCTCAAGCACCCGATGGAGAGTATACTGTAGAGCTGGTCTAGTGTTCTGCGGCCGGGACGAAAACTACACTGCTCCTCCTGAATCCGAGGTCCGATTATCGGTTGGATTCTCCTCTCCAATACCCTTACGGGAAAGGTAAGGTGGCAGATTTTTTTTTTTTTTTTTTTTTACTTTTAAAAGGGAATTAAAGTCAGAAAAATGCAGACTGTGTTCTTTACTATGGCTGGGAATCAAGGGTCCCTCACAATCTGATACTATATGGCGATACATGTGATAATCTTGCACATGATATTCTGTGATATATTGCTGTTTTTTAAGAACCAAATACATTTTAGCAACAATATTTCTTTGTTAAACCATTACTTGTGCAAAGTTAATATGAAATACCTCTATTTTAATCATCAAAACAGTGAATATGTCAAGTGTATTGCATAAACAAGTTTCCTTCCATTAATAAGCAACAAAATTATAGCACTGACAAAAATATTGCAATATATACATAGATACAGCAGCTCACAATAACGATACTGTATCACCAAATGTAGTATCACTATATTGATATTTTTGCATACTTCTATTCTATTCAGTGAGCAGTTGGACTTATGAATGGACTTATTTGTCTGTGCTCTCTTTGTTCTTTGTTCAAGCTAATTATTCTGTAGGATTCAAAGAGGTCCTTTGGAACTCAACTTTCCATCAAACAGCCAATGATTATGATGTGATAAAAAATTTAAAGAGCCAAAGAGAAATGGAGTCCCTGCAGGTCACTCAGAGCTACTGAAATGTAATCCCAAATTAAATATTGGTTATTCTAGCAATCATAATGAACCTGTTAATGTGAGCTCACGTCATAGGCTCACAGAATGGGAGAACCCCCTCTATCTGTCAGGCAGATAATTGGGCTTTAATGGCTAATAAACCAGTCCAATAGAGCTTCAGAGGCTCATATACACAAGCCTAAGTTTTAAAGGCTTTTGACTGTAAACTGACAATTACAGATATTAAACTTGAATAAATTTTAGGTGTTTGAACTGGCCCTACATAAACTGGCCCTACATAAGTAAATTAGGAATAACCCTATAAACTGTTTAAAATAAACTAGATATGCTTTTTCACATTTTCTTAAAAATCCAGTACACAAACCCAGGAGGCAAAAAAAAATTAAATGCTTGTACCCACTTTTTTCATGTATTTGAGTAACATGTGTCTTGCCTCTGTACTGTTGTATTGCATGCAATTATAAAACATTTTGCTGCCCGATAATCAGGAAGTGCACAATAGCATGCTAGCTGCTGTCATGACAAAACTCCACTTTGGCCTCTGAAAATTGAAAAGTGCCTCATTGCTGTGACTAATTAGATTGGAATACATATGGTACTAGTATGTTAGGAATAACTTTGGAGACCTGTAAACAGTTTAAAATTAACCATGTTTTTTCACATTTTCTTAAAAATCCATTACATCACCTTCCAAGTAATCTTCCATTTGCATTTTTTCCAGATATGCTATCAACTATCGTATATTGGCCATGAAGTATTTAACCAAACATATTTGTTAAAACATCACAAAAAAGAACTGAATTCTGTATTTTTAAGACCAATCCCTACATTATACAGTTTTAACGTTGTGTGTTCTGAGTGTTCTAGTTTCCAGTCTGCATCAGTGTCATTAGACTTTATTGGCCCAGTTGAGGGTCATAATTTGACTGCAGAAGCCTCCAAACTTTCTCTAATGCCCCACTGAAGTTTAATGACTTACCACCTGTGCTCCTATTTAACTGCTTCTTCTGCGCAAAAACCCTAACATCCTTTTTATGTTACTGCACCATTTGAAAGGAAAAAGAAAAAGCTAAGTAAAAAATACAAGATAGACAAGTTTAACGCCATATGGAACATGTCAGGCAAACCAAAAACATGTCAAGCTTCTTGGCGTTCTCTGCATTTGACCCATCTTTCAATGCAGTGGGCAATGGCAGCACTCAAGTACCCATCACCAGTGGTGGAAGGTAATGAAGTACAGCTAGTAAAGTCCATCCATCCATCCATCCATTTTCTTCCGCTTATCTCGGGCCGGGTCACGGGGGCAAGAGTCTAAACAGGGACTCCTAGACTTCCTTGACTCAAACACTTCCTCCAGGTCCTCTGGGAGTACCCTATGGAGACATATTCCCTTCAGCGTGTCCTGTGTCTTCCCCGGGGCCTCCACCCATAAAGTACAGCTAGTAAAGTACTACTACTATACTTAAAGGTCCACTATGTAACTTCTTGGTTGGGGATTCATCACCTGCTTGTTTCTATGTATGTCACTGCTCTGCTTGGAATGTTTCACAGTATGACATTAAACAGGTATACCTTATATTTATTCAACTACAGGTGGTTTGATAGCTCAAAAAACAACTAAAACAACATTAGGACTGTGAGCAGTCTCTCGACAGAAACTTTGCCTGGTTTAGTCTCCATGATGATAGAAAGGTTTAATACAATACTGTGAAACATTCCAGACAAAACCATAACACCTCCATGGAGAAAAGCATTTGAGAGCCCCTCCAGCAGACATTACACAATGCACCTTTTTTTTAGGTATTTGCACTTAAATACCTAATGTAGTGGATTCTTTACTTCACTGCATTTGAAAGCAGGTATCTGTACTTTCTACTCCACTACATTTTTTTACCTGATTGAAAAGCAAAAAGTACTTTGTGGTTAGATCCTGGATGATTTTTTAAATTCAAGCTTCGGGTTCTGGCAAAATAAATAAATACATAAAAAATACACAAAATTCAGTCTATTGTTTTGAGTTGATAGAGCAAACTATAGAGGAAACCCACCCAGATGCAAGGACAAAATAATCCACTCACAAAGACAGAGCTGCGCAAACGGGTTCATTTATTTCAATGACACAAGGGAAACGGTGCTCACTGGTCATCTATCATTGTGAAGAAAATCAAACTTCTATTACCTCAGATTAAATGTGTTTTGGGGTTCGCTCGTTGATCCTTCAGAAATCTGCAATGTTTTTTAGGCCCCTATAAAAAAATTTCCCTCTTAACAGCCAGGTTTGTTTGGATATACCCACCCTTTCAATTACGCCCATCTGCAATCAAGGAGAAAAAAAAAAAGTATTGGACAACTTTTCAGTGACAACACGCTGGGGGTGTTCTACATGTATCCCTATTGGTGGAATGTTCAGAGCTTACCATTGTGACACAATGCACTCATTAGTAAACACTGTCAAAAAAGTTAAGACAGTCTGAAAAAATACAAAATGGATTTAAATTACACATTTTCAGGAGCTTGTGTTCAAGACGAGTGTTCATGATGCTGTTTAGGTGATTGTCAACAATGAAAAAGCTGCCAGCTAGTCACTGTAATTTTATGTGACATTTTTAGTGACATTTTAACAGTAAATATCAGCTCACCTGTTGTAGTTCCAACTAACTCAGTTCTCATTTATGGTTAGATTGTGTTAAAACAAAGCCTAATTAAAGTCTAACTTGATTAACAGAGCTTCACAAAGAGCACTGTCTACAGTTAGCAATGGGAATGTTGACGGGATCAGCTACAGAATCCAACTCTTAACTGGCCAAAAATCGAACCCAGATCCTTTTTACTATGAGCTGAGAAAGTTGGCTCCCAGAGACACATTTTAACTTCACATCAGTGTTTGTCATTCCTATAATCACCAAATCCCTGTGTGCTATACTCAGCCATGTACTGTGGTGGTACTTTGTTTAATAGGCTATACTCGCCCATCATCCGCAGGTATTCTCGGGCTCATTAGCAAACGAAGAACTGCTGCCATCAGTGTGAAAGACAGACAGTAGAAAATAGTGACAACAGTGGTGCCTTCCAGTTCCTGTGAAACCTCATCAGAAGAAGCCCCGAGGCCAGACGTCAGATCAACTCCACCAGGGCGATTTTTCTCATCTCGTTGTGCGTGAAGTCCCTGCAGCATTTTAAGCTACAGTCACAACAAAAGACTTTTCCTCGCCAATGATCATGTTTTCGGCTGCAAACATGTAAGTGGAAAGTTTGTATGCTGGAGAGGAGTAGTTAGAGGCACATAGACGGTTAGTGTGCCTTTGTTTTCTTTTTCATAATACAACATTTGAGAAACACAGCAATTTTGAAGTGTATTGATCCAGATCTGTTTCATGGTTCCTGGACCTTACTATTTTTAATTAAGCTCTTTGGGTAGGAGTCTATTGCTACCGATCCATAGACTGTATAAAGAAGTGGACTCCAGTCAAATGAAGCAGTTATAGGAGAGAATTTAGAGCCAAGTTCCATATTAGGAATAGGAATTTATTTACGTACAATTTAGAGAAATAAAAACACTAGGATTATGTTAGAGCAGGTTAATATGAATATTTTAAGACCAAAATGACAAGGCTCACAGTAGCAATTACAGAGACAATTTTTCAATGTAAAGTCAATTGGAAACAGAGTTGATGGAGCCAGAAGTACCCCCATGAACACTTACCATTTGCAACGTGGCAGCTAGCGAGTTAGCAATGTGCATTTACAGTTTACCCGCTCATCTCATTGTCGTGTGTCTAAGTAAAGGAATAATGGGAGTAAAATAGGTAGCATATAATACAATTGTAATTGCAAATCTAATTGGTCAGTTTAGTGGTTGTTCCTCCTCTCATCATACTATCATTAATAATAAAGAAAGAAATGCACTTAACAAGTTCACAGGTACTTCTGTACCTGGGAAAAGCTTAGGATAGAGCTGCATCTTCATCTTACAAGAAACCAGCACCCTAGTTTTTGCACATACACTATTTCTTCCCATCTGTTATCCATCGGAGGTGCTGATTCACGTTGTGATGATGTCTGCTCCCATTGGGCATCTCAGTTTTCTAATGTGGTCATCAGCAGACTTGTTTCTTATATTAAGTTGTTTTAAATGAATATTGCAACCTAAAGTGAGAAAATTATAACAATGATCCAAGAGTGTCAAAGATTATAACTATATAGCATACACAAGCACAATATTTCCTTCTTTAAATAGACCTACTTTCTGTAATTCCAACTTGACTGGTGTATATTTACCCCCTGTATTATCCCTCCCCATGAAGTAATAAAGAAAAAAAAACATGAAAACATACGCTTCATGATGGAATCAACTACCTGCTATATGACCATTGGTTTGTAAGAAATGTACAAAGGCAGCTTGTGTGTGATCTCTGGGCATATCCTGCTTAAGAACATGAGAAGCGTTCCCACATGAATGAGTCTGTGTGGAGATGAATATGTGCATTTACATGGATGCACTGTGCTCATTCAGATAGCATCTTTAATACCTGCCGGCTGCTGTCATCTGTGTGCGCATCTTAGGGCTCCAAGTGGGACAGTGGATCACCGCTGAATTATTAATGACATTTCCCACCACAACACCACCACACTGATATCAGTAGTACTGATATACAAGTACAGATCAAGATAGTCCATGAGAGCTGGCCTAGACAACAGACAAGCTACACTAAAGAAGTCAACAATATAAGCAGGTCTTGGTACATTTTTGGTGTAATATAAGGGGTATGCATGATTAAAGGTGCACTACATGACTTTTCTGGTGAGGGTCTGCTACCTACTTGTCTTCATGGAGTTGTTATTCCTTTCCACATAAAGCAATAACATCAGCAGATGGTAGACCCTCCACTAGAAATGTTTCATGGTAATTGGTTAAGAACAGTTTGTCCTGTCAACTGTGACATTTCAATTGTTTTCCATGTAGTATATTTTTCACAGTAATGTTAGTGCTCCTCTGCTGATTGCACTTCTCCTCTCTGTCAGTCTAGAGAGAGAATAACTGATCCAGTCTAACTCTGCACAGAAACTGAACAGAACTGAACGCTGAGGTGCATGTCATATTAAACGTACACAATGCAAGATAAAATTAGATACTAGGGCTGTAGTCGTCTAAAGAAAATCTTGGTCAACTGAAGAGATGTGTTGCCCACTAAAAAGGGGCTGTGGCAAAAGCTCTCAAAAACTATTACATACCTCTATGTATCTAATCCAAATGACACTCTCTAAACCTCACCGAATTTATACAAAAAGAAGCACTAAAAATCAATATAAAGACAGATTAAACTTGTGATTCATGACTTTAAGCTGTGTTTTTATGCTAAAAAATATCAAATCTTCAGATAACTCACTAACTTGTCCCATATAAATCTTTATAATCCGAACAAAATGATCAGTCAACTAATACAAATTGTGTTCACTAGGGGAACTTTCACACCACTAGTTCAATTATTTTGTCCGCACCAGGCAATAAAATTGTTATTATGTAGCATATAAACTCCAGTGTGGTCCGCTTTCATACCTGCAAGCGAACCAAAATTGGTTCGATTAGCGTATTTCGACTGCACGTGGCTCAGGGACGCTGAGGCTCTCCTGCAAGCTAGACTTCTCGGAAGTGCGGCCGAGACGCACCGTCTCGCACAGTGGCCTTCCCACGGAGCCGGTCCCGATCCCCTTAAGCAGAGGCTGGCCTTCGGCAGGCATGGTTTCTCAAACCCTGCCTAAGAGGCACTCTGGCCTGGGGAACTAGGACTCGCAAACCTACAGACTGCCAGCTATGGGGGGTTCCATGTCATTGGTCTGACAGCTCATTAGTTCAACATCCCAATAGTCCAAAAATGGACCACTGAGTAAAGATCCCATTAGTCCGACATCCCACCCCTCCCCCCCCCCCCCCCAGGCATCCGGAGCACCACATAGAGGGCTACCTGGTTGATCCTACCTGTAGTACGTTTCTCTCAAAGATTAAGCCATGCAAGACCAAGTACACACGGCCGATACAGTGAAACTCCGATTGGCTCATTAAATGAATTATGGTTCCTTTGATAGCTCTACTGTTATGTTTCAAGGTTCACCCCATGTCTTCTTCACTCACCACAAACAGGAAATGAAATAGTTAGTGTCCCCTCCCATGATGCATTTCGAATAGTTCACTTGAACCTACTATATATGGTTTGGACCCAAGTTTGCATTCTCACCAGAGTTTGTCATTTGCTTTGTTCGCTGCTTTGTAATGGCATTTTAGCAGCTGCTCTCTTAATCCGATGTATGTGTCTGGCAGAAACCTTCCTCATCTTACCTTTATTTGCACTAATCCGTGTGTGCTCTGAATCAGCTACAAAGCTCTTAATAGTACAGTGATCACGATGCTTTTGTGGCATATCTAAGGTTTTCATACCTTTTCCAAGGTATTCAACTATTTCGCCTTTTTCAGCATTAGAAAGATACTTTTTTTCCCATATGCTTGAAAATGTTGCTCTGCTTAATAATGTGGAACATCCTTCTTAAGTTGTTTTTCCTTTAATCGTACGCACTGGGCAAATTCATTGACACCGGTGTGTGAGATGATTTCACTGAGACACAAGACCAGTCATGAGTTTCACTGGAAAACTAAATGTATGACCTTTATGACACTTAAACACAATTTGCATAATAATTTGGAACGCGGTGTACTGAACTTAGTGAGTTGTTTTTAGCAGCTCTGATAATAATAAGATAATTAAGATGAATGCTTCCAAACTTTTGGACTTTCTGTATGTGCTTTTTTTTGGTTGGACTGACAGTCACACGCACACACATTTATAGCATTACCGTTGCAGAGCTGTGTCTCTGACAGCTTTATCAATATTCTCTCTCATCAGATGTTGCGGTCAGGGAGCGTCGCTGAAAGGCCATTGCAGCGCAGCTAACTGCCTCATTAAAAAGTTTGGAAGGGGCAGGGGGCAGCTGGCAGAGCCCAGGAGGGGCTGAGGTTGACAGGGCTCCGAGTCCCCGAGGCTGCAGCCTCCGGAGATCAAATCTTATCGGAAACTATGACCCCCTTCAGCTGACCCTGTCTATTTACACAGCTTTCAGACAGTGCTCCACGGCTCTGCTGTCTCTCTGTCTGCCTTAGAATTCAGCCTCTCAAAATTGAGCTTCCCATACACACAAGGGAGGCACAGCACATCTGCTTTATAACCAGAAGATGTGTTTTTGTTTTATCCATCCAAATAAAACATGGAGATAATTTTCATAATCACAAAGGATATATTCCAAATGTTTGTCAATCATCTGCTCTAAATATTAATAGAAATAAATCTAATATATCTAATAATTTTATTATCACTATAGCAGCATATGTTTTATCTCTACTGTTGCTATAAGCTCAATTCTGTGTGCATGTATTACACAGACACAAACTGCCAGCATACTTCCACTTATTGGCCCGACCAGCAGAGCTCACACAAATGGATCAGCTCAATCTGTTGGATGTTCAAAGTCCCAAATTACTCAAATCTCACAACATTTCAATTTACAAACACTCAATGTGCCAGCACCAAATCACAACTCGAATAGCAAAAAAAAAAAAAAATTCAAAGCCAATAAAAAGAACTCGCAAACAAAAATAAAAGTGCCAGTGTTGATGTAGTGAGAGAGGTATAAGGAATAAGGATCAGAGCCGTGGAATCTGCCTCACCGCTCCCAGTTTAACAGATGGAGGATGACAGCAGATGCTTAATGAGGTTTCAGGCACAGCGGCGGTAACCTGCGCCGCCAGGAAAAGAAACACATGGCTAACTATTCCTCAGCACACAGAGGCACCCACAGAGCTTACACACATTTGTCAATTACCTCACTCCTGCACGGGCCACTTCTCCACACTCTCCAAAAGGCAGTTTGGTTTACCACAAAATAATAAGCTCTGCTACGGCTTCGACTCATGCTCAGGCCTCCAGTAACCAGCATGGCTACTAAGGCTATGCAATTTATCACATTTTAATTAAGCTATTCACTGTAACAAGTTTTGAGGAGTGATAATATCAATATTGCTGAAGTAAATATACAATAACAAATAACATTGGAACTAATTTATAGGATTGGCAGAATAACCCTAAAGTAGAATACATTTCGCAGCTCATCCAAGCTGCTTCCTCAGTTCAGAAGAAGCAGCTTGGTTGAGCTGCGAAAGGTATTCAACCAAATAAACCTTTGTCCAGTTGACAAATTGAATTTCTCCTTTTGCCATGGATTCTACCTGGACAACTGAGGGATTCTACACACTAAAGTAGAATAATAAAAAACTATTTAATGTACATATAATATGGATATTGGATATGTCTCTATAATGAGCCATAGAAGTAATCCAGCTCAAATCTTAGTAAAACAGTGAGAGACACAGGACTACCTTCAAACCATACTCCATACAACTGTACAACAACTTACCCTTATGTAATAGATAACCTTCTGTCATGCGAGTTACTATTTCATCTTTGCATCATGTCTCCTTACGACCTTTTGTATACAGCTGAGATATATTTGTATCATTATATTTCTATATACTATTTACTTTTACATACATATATATAGTTATGTGTTTTTGACACCAGTCTTTTGTTTTTGCTACTTGTTTTGAATTTATTATTGCCATTTATATTTTTGCTCTTTGTTATTGTAGTATATATTGTGATATGTCCAAATAATTTCCCTTGTGGTTCAGTAAACTTTGTCTAAATCTAAAAATGACAAGAAGTTCCCCACTAGTACAAAGAAAAAGTCCTAACAATAAATATTGACTCCCTAGTGATTTTTCCATCTAACATATATTGATGTATAGTGTGTGTGTGTGTGTGTGTGTGTGTGTGTGTGTGTGTGTGTGTGTGTGTGTGTGTGTGTGTGTGTGTGTGTGTGTGTGTGTAGATAGATAGATAGATAGATAGATAGATAGATACATAGATACATAGATACATAGATATAGATATATAATTATCATGACAGGCCTCATTTTAATCAAGATTCAATTATCTCTTTTGTCAATGATATACTGACAATATACTGATAACATATACTATATGTTTTTAACTGAAAGGTCTACAGCCAATCTCTAGTTAGTGAAAGAATGTGGAGCAGAGATTACAGTTTGGAGGAAGAAATTTGTATTTTTTAATGGCAAATCTGTGTAATAAGTATTGAGAGTAATTTTTGATCAAGCCAAATTAAATCAAGAGATTGGATTGATCAGTATTGATCAATATGACACCTGCTTGTCTGGTATTTTCCTCAGTATAGTATAAAACCTATTTTATCTCCATAGGCACCACAAGCAGGTGCACAATGGCAACAGCTCAATCTGTTCAGAAGTGACGCTACTTAGGTATTGCATGTTTTTCAAGGTATTTGTGGCAACAAAAACACATGCACTTGAATAAATTCAAGATAGATGAGATTAATGTCATATCCTCCTGACTACCCATAGTTCATATTTGTCCTCGCTACTGGACATTTCTTTTCTAAAATATTTCCAACCCCCTGCACATTACTTAACCAACTCCTTCTGTGATCTAAAGAGGACATTCAGAGCTTTCAAATGAGACCAAACTTATAAGGGTGGAGCTTTGAAAAGACCCTCCTCCTTCTCAAGGAAAATGTGTGCCATCAATACAACCACATTTTAAGGAAAAAAGAACAGTAAGTGGTATACCTTTTTTATTAAGCAAATTTTTGATCAAAGTTGCATTGTTATATTTTTATGAATGTCTAATGAACACATTAAAACCATTTTTGAAGTAAAGTAACAATATTTTACAATGAAATTTGAGTGTTTAACACATGTCCTACGAAGTGGACATTTGGAGTCATGTATTTATTTATTTTTTCAAATTTGAAAGAATTGGTTCTAGGTCAGGAGCAGAGAGAATATTTCTACAAATTGTGGGAGAAAACTCAGATTGAGTTGTCTGATGATGATGACCAAGATCCACTGTTTGAGGGAGAGGCAGAGGAATCAGAGAGCTCTGACGATGAGGTTGAAACAGGACAAGCAGAGGAAGAAGTGTCAGTGTCCAGTCGTCGTCCGCTCTGGAGCAAGACTACAATGTACATCTTGACTTTGTACTCTCTTAGTATTATGTATTTTACAATGTATTTTATATATTTATTTCATTCAAATAATTTTGAAAAAAAAAAACTATTCAGAATAATTCAGTTTTGTAATAGTTTACTATAACAATGAGTGTAATCTTTAAAATGAAAAGACTGACATTTTTTATTATTTTCCTTAAGATTCAACCCCCAACTGGATGATGTTCCAATTATTCTAAGCAGTGATGCCACAACACGCCAAAACTGGACCCCACTTTGTTATTTTGAACAGTACATTGATGACTCTGTGTTTGAAAAAATGGCTATGTGCACAAACCAACGTGGAGTCCTTCATTCTGGAACATCACTAAACACTACCCCTGAAGAGTTGAAGACTTTCTTTGGGTACTCCATCTAAATGGCCTGTTTGGGTTATCCAAACATTCAAATGTATTGGGCTTCAAATACCAGAGTTCAAATAGTAGCAGAATCCATGACCAGAAATCCATTCTACAAACTTAGGAGTTCTATTAAGCTAGTCAATGATCTTGATGTGTCTGAGGAGGAAAAAGAAAGACATGGATAAAGTGAGGCAGGGATGTCTGAGACATTGCCTGGAAGAATCCATGACTCATCGCTGTACCAGCGAGTGAGTCTGGTAACGTTTGATCCACAGAATACGCTGCGGTTGCGCGTAGACAGACAGCTAAGTGAACCAATCAGAGATTGCGCCATCTTGATTCAAAACTGAGGCGGAACTTCCGCTGCCTAAGAGTGACTTTGCGGGCAAAGGCGGGTGCACTGACGTCACCATCTTTGAACGAATCAGAATCGCGGAGTCGGTTTGGAACCGGAGGAGCGAGAGTGGATGGAGAGTGTCCAAATGGTATCGCGGTGTATAGGAAATACAGAGAGATATCATTTGGCTGGCCAGGTAATCTGAGACAGCCTAGAACAGGCAAAATGTTGATCGATGAGCAAATGATTCCATTTACTGGCCGCTGTCCAATTCGCCAACATGTACCAGGGAAACCACATCCAACTGGCTTGAAGGTGTTTGTTCTGGCTACACCAAGCGGGATTATTTTAGACTTTGTTGTCTATCAGGGGAAGACCACTTTCAATGTCACTGCAGGACAGGGCGTTGGAGAACAAGCAGTTCTGGCTGAGTCTGTTCCCAGAGGTTCTCACCTGTTCTTTGACAGGTACTTCACTACAGTCAAACTTTTGGACATCCTGGCAGAGAAAGGGCTTGCAGGCACTGGGACTATAATGAAAAACAGAATCCCCAGGGATTGCAAAATAACAGAAGATCAGGCTATCAAAAAGAAAGCAAGAGGAGCAACTGAGATGGTGGTCAGAAGAAGTCCTGAACTTACCATCATTACATGGTTTGACAACAAGCCAGTGGTTATGTGCTCCTCTGCCTACGGCATTGAGCCTCAGGACCTATGCAGAAGATGGTCCAAGAAAGAAAAAAGGTTTGTCCAAGTTTCAAGACCAGTGTCAATTGCTGAGTACAACAACATGGGTGGTGTGGATCTTGCTGACAGGATGCTTAGTTTCTACAAGATGGCCTCTCGTACTTGGAAATGGACAATCCGGGTAATTTTCCACTTCTTTGATGTCGCAATCAGCAATGCATGGCTACAATACAAAGCTGAGTGTCAGCTTCTGGGCAAGAAACCACTGAGGTTCCTGGATTGGAAATTGATACATTTGTACGTCAATAAATTTCCGATGTCCACTACAGTGGATATGCTGTATTTTTCAAATAAAAACTTGAAAAAGAAAAAAAAAGTTTTCAGTGTAGTCATTGTCCTCTAAATAACTGGGGAAACCAAAAAAATAAAAAATTGGAATACATTTTTTTCTCTGGTAGTCAGGAGGATATAGAGGAGAAGGCAAAGCAGTTCATCCATGGATAGCCTACAGTCAAAAAAAGTTACACTGTGCAAATTTAAAGAGCTATAATTAAATAGTGTAGGCTGAACACAGGGTTTAGGTTTAACTAAGGCAAACATTAACTTTAACTCAAATTCAACAGGAAGAGGAGAGATACCGCTATCATTATCGTTTTTGCCTGCCACATCTTTGCCTTGTAAATATGCATCATATTTGACACATGGCAGCTCTAATTTGGAGTGCCGCTTCTCCTGCAGAGACAGTGACAAACTAAACTGTACGAATAAATTCTAGACCTGATGAAGACATACTTTAAATAGATTAGAGCGTGGCTATTCTTTCCCATCTTTACGGAGTCTCTGGGGAGCTGAGGCAGAGAGGTGCTAATCGGAACGTCTCATTAAGAGTAGAATTAAAAGGATAAGCAGCCTGGACTGTTAGGCAAGAAGGTGACTTAGTAAACTTATCCAAAGCACAGACTGCAATTACGCTCCTTTCTGATCCATAATTGCTGGCAACTTTTCCACAGCTAATTGATTTCCCCAAGGAAAACACGCCTCTCCCATAGCCCCATAGTGCTGCTATGTGGGTGCATTCTGTTCTGCTACATTTAACACAGCTTACCCGTAATATTCAAGTATTCATATCCTTCTTAAACTTAACATCAGGCTCTAGGTTCCTATTAAAATTGAGCTGGAGGATAATAGATAAACTGCACTCACTGTCAGCTCAGTCTTTGTTATATTGTCCGATAATCAGAAAGTACACGTTGTTGGTAGTTGTTGTTAGCTTTACCATAATGGCAAAACTCAGCTCTGGTCCAGGAGAGTTGAAAAGCATTTATAAACTCATCATGGTTAATATATAGAATGCTCGGAATGCATAAGGTAAGTGAGGAATCACTTTGGACCACTGCAAACTGTTTAAAAGAAACTAGCTCTTCTGGTTTAAGTAAAAATCAGTTACAGCACCTTGAATATCTTTAATTACTGAACCTTCCCAGATGGAATTAAATCTGGGATCAGCGTCTCTGTTGGCACAAATAAACTTTTTAACAATATTAGCTTCAGAAACTGATCCTATTATTTAATCCCAACAATGTGATTCTTGTGTTCAAAGTACTCCAAGTCATATTAGACATATTACTACAATGTCAACTGGGCCCGAACCTTATAAAATCATAATATGGTTCAACATTTGTGAATCATAAGTTTGTATATTTCCATTGTAAATCTTCCATAGAGTTATAGGCCCTTACCCTCCATCTGAACATCAAGGCAACCTACTAATATCTGTAGTGTCATGTCACACCACCAGACAAAAGAACCCAGAGATGTACTTGAGGCGGTCATTTACGATTCGCTCCAATCCTTTGTCTCTCCATGTGAACCCTGGGGGCCTCTTGTTAAAGCAGGTCCTGGGAGAGCTGTCATGTAGTTGGCAGGTGGAGGAGACAGACAGACAGACCATGAGCTGAGCTGGGAGCGGCTTTAGAGGCTTCATGTGTGAAAGTGTCCCCATGGAGACGTTTGTGATACACGCTGTCATCCTGTTGTCTTCTCCGCACTGGTTCTCCAGAGGCATCAATTCTTCGAGTCAGGAGGGTAAGACTCAATTACATTTACTTGAGTAACTTTCTAAAAATATTGTACCTAGGCCTGTCACGATAACAAATTTTGAAGTGTGATATATTGCTGAAGAAAATATTGATATTGTCACTGAGACAATAACCCAAGAGCTGATTTAAACAACAAATAATGTTCTAAATGTACAATATTGTTAAAAATTGTTGCATCTGTAACGAGTCATAGAAGTTATTTGTTCAACCTTGACTTAAATCCATCCATCCATCCATTTTCTTCCGCTTATCTGGGGCCGGGTCGTGGGGGCAACAGTCTAACAGTGAGAGACCTGTCCCCGACCCGAAGGCGCAGGGGTCGGGGACAGGTCACCGGAGTGAACTCCAACACACAGCGGCTGAGCCGTGGGGTAATGAGCAGGCCCACACCAGCCCGCCGCTGCTCCCTGCGGGCAACGCCAGAGAAATGGAGAGTCCAGACCCCTTCAAGGAGTTGGGTTCCAGAGCCCAAGCTGTGAGTAGAGGCGAGGCCGACTATATCTAGTCGATAGCGCTCAACCTCCCGCACGAGCTCAGGCCCCCCCCCCAGCGAGGTGACATTCCATGTCCCCAGAGCTAGTCTCCATGTCCGGAGATCTGGTCGCTGAGGCCCTTGCCTTCAGCTGCCCCCCAGATTTCTCTGCACCGGCCCCTTATGGATCCTCCTGCGGGTGGTGGGTCCACGGGAGGACGGCCCCACGTCGCTCCTTCGCAGTGTTGTATAGTAACAAAGTAATAATACTTCACTACTGTACTTAAGTACATTTTGGGAGACTTTGTACTTTACTTGAGTTTTTTTTTTAAATGATAACTTTTACTTTCACTTCACTACATTTCGGTATTTAATTGCATAGTTTTACTCCAATACATGTTCAATGTGCCGTTGAGTTACTCGTTACAAAAAAAACCCTCTACTGACTGCAAGGATGTCAGGACGTGCCTGGGCTTGTTCGCTACTTACGCATGAAACAAACCTGTTGGTTTCATGCAGCTAGTTTAATCAATCAACATCCCTGATGGAAGAGGAGACAGCATCCACGTCGGCTACAAATGACGGGCCCCCTGACGATGAGCATCCCTGGCCGTACTTAAACACAATGTTCTCTTACGCTGATATGAAGGATTCGTCCTATCGAATGAAGTGCCTCTTGTGCCTTCCAAGAAACTTGGAAATCCTATCTTACAGAAACTCCCCGTCCAACCTCAAGAAACACATCGAGGTAAGTTCTAGATTAATGAAATTGTTAGCGTCTATATTCCAATTTCAGTAACCATAGCATGGACATTCTAGACACCGTTGTGAAACCTTGAGCATAACATGTAGAAATTAACTTTGTATGACATTGTTTCGGTTACACAAAGCGTATTTGACGATGTTAGAGCTAACAGGCTACCTAGCTTTTTCGGCTCAAGGGAAGGCATAGCTGTAGGCTAAGTGTAACGAATGAGAAAGGGCACAAGAGTTCAAAAGGACAAAAAATAACATTAACATGTGCCTACTTTTAAAAATTTAAACAAGCCCTTTGTGTTTGTGCTATCTAATTAACAAAGCAAGGGTTAGCTTCAGACTGCCTTTGCTTGATACTTTTACTTGTACTTTTAATTACATTATTTGAGTACATTTATTTTTACATTGCTTGTCATACTTAAGTACAAGAAGTTCCAGATACTTTAAGACTTTTACTCAAGTAACATTTCAGTCAGTGACTTCGACTTTTACCAAAGTCATTTTTGGGAGGGGTACCTATACTTGAGTTTGATTTTCCAGTACTTTATACAACACTGCTCCTTTGGGCTGAGCCTGGCCAGGCCCCATGGGGGAAGGCCCGGCCACCAGGCGCTCGTTGGCGTGCACCCACCCCAGGCCTGGCTCCAGGGTGGGGCCCCGTTGACGCCAATCCGGGCGACGTAACTGGCCTCGATCTATTACTCATCATAAAGGGCTTGGGAACCGCTCTTGGTCTGACCCGTCCCCCAGGATCTGTTTGCCTTGGGTGGCCCTACCAGGGGCATAAAGCCCCCGACAACATACCTCCTGGGATCATTCAGGCACTCAAACCCCTCCACCACGTTAAGGTGGCGGCTCATATAGCAAAAAAATAACCAAAAATTTCCCAGTAGTGCAAAGAAGATGTACATATGATAAAATTAAATACAGACCCCAGAAATATATTGTTTCATCTTTCATATGTTGAATGATAAATTGATATAGTTATTATCGTGACAGGCCTAATTGTAACTTTAGTTTTCTGACACCATATTTTAGTCCTACTTGAGAAATATTTTGTTTGAAGCAACAGTCCTCTTACTTGAGTAAAGGTTTGTAAGTAAATCTACAAGTGCCAAAAAAATCTAACAATAATCATAATTCACTGTATGTATATACTGCCTCCTTTTCATGGTTTCCATTCACTAGTACTATTTTACTCACCTTTCCATTCACTTCACATTCAGTGGTGGTAAAATAGTACTGTAGCCACAACTGCCTAGGGTAGACTGGTGGAAATGGGCCTATCAATCTGCACCATGAGCATCTCCGTCCATCACAAACAAGAACATTGTAGAAGTCTTTAATTGTCACAACACAACAACAGTTTCCACTAGAGCCCATTTTTAGACTGCATATATCCTACTATACTGTAATAGTACTATTTTACTCACTGGTTTTAGAAGAAGAAGAAGTGACTTTATTGATCTCACAATGGAGAAATTCTTCTCTGCATTTAACCCATCCTGTTATTAGGAGCAGTGAGCAGCACATTACTGCACCCGGGGACCATCTCCATGATCTTCTTGCTTCGGCTTGATCAGGGTGGAGATCAGCTGGAGGATTTTACCTGGAGCATGTTTTGGGTTGATGGGGGAAACCGGAGTGCCCGGAGAAAACCCACCCAGACACAGGGAGAACATGCAAACTCCACACAGAACACAAACAGAAAGGCCTTCTTGCTGTGAAGCATGAGCGCTAGCCACTCAGCCACCGTGCCGCCAACAGACATCAACAGATTATCCCTGTTCTAGCTTTCCTTCACTGGCTGCCTGTGTATTTTAGAATTGACTTTAAAGGGACAGTGTGTAAGATTTTTATCCGTTAATTACCGAAATTGAAGATACCCATTCAAAAATACATTGTTTTCCAAGCCTTTTCACTTCCATCATGAAATCAAAGTATTCTTTTGAACTTAGATATAGTCACATAAAAGGGGGATCTTCCCCATGCAGAGGCAGCCATTTTGATTACGAGAGCCGCAGAAGGACATTTGGGCTCCGCCTTCGCCTTCGGCAAGGCTCGTGGTTTTGGGTAAACAACACAAGCATGCTGCCGGATCAGACGTCTTAATGGATCTAACACGTGTTTTGGACTAAATTGTTTTACTGGATTTTATTCGCTGGATCCTTATGGACAGATTGAGGCCAAGTTTATGGTGAAATACAGAGTTTGACCTGTGCAGAGCCTTCAAAGGTAAGCTAAGTAACAAACCTCGTTTTGTGCTTTTCCGTATAAAAGCCCCATGTGCTCGGGGAGTGATTGTTGTGCCGGGAAATGAATTGCATAGTCAAAAAGAGGAGACTGTAAGGTTTCATTTGATGTGTAGATTGTCATGGTACACGATCGGGAATGTGTTTTCATGCGAAAAGAAAAGAAAAACAGTGAACGGGGCCGCGTTTTATTTATACCATAGTTGTCGTGAGGGCTCGCACAGCCCGAGTGCGCGCGGGTACGCGAGCTGTCCGCGTTACGGCGCGCCCGGGTGACCCTCGAGGTCTGCCGTAGCCAAAAGAGGAAGTGCATGGTACCTACACCACCTATGCGCCACGAATCCTACACACTGTACCTTTAAGATTTTACTGATCACTTTTAAAGCTCATTTATGTTTTGCACCAAGTTACATTTCAGAACTTTGAACCCCATACAAGCCCTTCCGCAGCCTTAGATCCTCAGGCTGGTCCCTGTGGCTGTTCCAAAGTCCAGGCTCTGGACGCAGGGGGATTGAGCCTTTTCAAGGTGCCTCGGCTTTGGAATGACCTGCCTGAGGAAATAAGGCTTGTACCATTAGTATCATCATAAATCACTTCTTAAAACTAATTTTTATCGGTTGACCTTAGCTACATCTTATTTATTTTTTATTCTATTTTATTAACTTATTTATCATAATGAATTGAATTGTTTGATTCATTGTCTGATTTTCTGTGCTACTTTTTACTGTTCTTTGCTGCTTGTACAGCACTTTCTAAACCTTGTTTTTAAAAGTGCTCTATAAATAAAGATGTGTTATTATTACACCCGTATAACACCCGTAATTTATTAAATGCAAGATCTGTAACTTAAATGCCATATAATGGAACATTTTAAGCAAAGCAATAACATCTCTATGGAGACAAGCAGGTGTTGGACCTGCAGGTGTTGAACTTTTTCCATTGAAAAGTTTGTCCATATTAAATGATTGGAACATTTTGAAATAGTTAGCCTACTGTATGAACAGAAGTGTATGAACTGTCTGAAAATATGCAGTAGACCTCAAATGTTTTAGCTTGTGCTTCTATGCCACGAAGAAGAGCAGACAGCTCTACAATGTGAGAAGCTTTTGTTAATAAGAGTCCCATTTACCACTTCAGCTGCAGAACAAAGTGTGTGCAATGTATTCTTCAGCACTCTAGACCACAGTCAATACAACATATTGTACGATATTGTATGAAAAAGTTTGGGCACCCCTCTGAGGTTGCATAATAATTCACTCTGTCTTCACAGAAAATGATCACAGTGGCATGTCATTCATTTTCTCATAAAAGCCGAGGACTGGGTGGTTTTCCAGACACAGATTTTAAGTGTAGTAATATTCATTTGTATGAAATTAAATCAAATGTGAAAAATAAGCTGTGCAAAAATGTGGACACCCTTGTCATTTTGTTGCTTTGAAAACCTGTAACTAATCAACACAGAGTAATTGGAACACAAAATTGGTTTGATGAGCCCATTAAGCCTTGAACTTCATAGACGGGTGCATCCAATTATGACAAAAGGTTTTTTCGGCGGCCAAATGCAAGTTGTTCTTCTTCTCTTTGACTCTCCTCTGAAGAGTGGCAATATGGGGGCCTCAAAACAACTCTCAAATGACCTGAAAACAAAGATTGTTCAGCATTATGGTTCAGAGGAAGGCTACAGAAAGTTATCTCAAAGATTATAGCTGTCAGTTTCCACTGTGACAAACATAGTGAGGAAATGGAAGGCCACAGGCACAGTTCTTAAGGCCAGAAGTGGCAGGCCAAGAAAAATATCATAGGCAAAGACGAAGGATGATCAGAATGGTCAAAAACAACCCACAGACCACCTCCAAACACCTGCAAGGTCATCTTCTGCAGATGGTGTCACTATACATAGGTCAACAATACAGTGCAATTTGCACAAGGAAAGGCTGTACGGGAGAGTGATGCAGAAGAAGTTTTTCTTTGCAGATGTCACAAACTGAGTTGCTTGAGGTTTGCAAAAGCACACTTAGACAAGCCAGCTTCATTTTGGAATAAGGTTCTGTGGACTGATGAAACAAAAATTTAGTTATTTGGTCATAACAAGAGGCGATATGCATGGTGGCAAAAGAGCACAGCATTCCAAGAAAAACACTTGCTACCCACAGTCAAATTTGGTGGAGGGAATCTTGTTAAAGTTGAGGGTCGCATGAATTTCACTCAATATCAGCGGATTCTTGAGAATAACGTTCAACAATCTGTCACAAAGTTGAAGTTACACGGGGCTGGATATTTCAACAAGACAACGACCCAAAAAACTGCTCAAAATCTACTCAGACGTTCATGCAGAGGAACAAGTAAAATGTTCTGGAACGGCCATCCCAGTCCCCAAACTTGAATATCATTGAAAATCTGTGGGATGATTTGAAGCAGGCTGTCCATGCTCAGCAACCATCAAATCTCACTCAACTAGAGATGTTTTATAAGGAGGAAGGGTCCAATACCTTCATCCAGGACCACTGGTCTAATTTTGTTTTGATGCATATTGCACTTTTACTCTTTAAAAATAATAACAAATAAAAAATAAATTATTATTATTATTATTATTATTATTATTATTATTATTATTATTATATTAATAATAATAATAATAATAATAATAATAATAATAATAATAATTTCATTGCAGCAATATTACGGTGTCCATTAGTTATCTGATAGATCGAAATGATGTTGTGGACCCAAACTTTTTCATACAACTGTATGTCCATGTACAAAGAACAGAGGGTGAATATGAGTGAAGGCTACGGGATTATCCTTGGCTTCCTGATGATGCGCACAAAAACTAAATATGAAATGCATGCATGTGCTGATACAACTTTAAAATCAAGATGGATTTTGATGTATTTTTAGACCCACTGGAGACTTTGTTGACGCAGGAAGCATCTAATTTTGCTGTCGTACATCTGAACGCTTCCATCTGTTTGGATTCATATACTTCCTTTCTGACAAACGTGAAGGTGTAAAAGCACCACACACTGCGAGTGTACACACAAGTTTCCTCTGCTCACAGATTGCCTGAGTGCTGAGCATGTGGGCTGAGTCTGCGGAGAGACATCGCTCTGGTGACAGAACGGTGCTTTGTGCACAGACATAGGTGAACATGTTCAACTTATGTTAACAATGCAGGAGGCAGCTGACAACAGTCACATACGTTTCTAAATCAATCCAACAACCTGAACATTTAATAAAAGCATCAAGGAGGAGCTCATTTATCTGGGGTGTGCTCTGCAGGTGCCCTGATGAGTCCAAATGGAGTCATTCGTCACTAAAATGAGTGTTCACTGCAGACAGACTCCACTTCTCCATCACTGACACAATTACACTGCTTCTTTCTCATATTTCATTTGTTTTTATAAATGCACCCTTTTCATTTCATCATTTTACTGAAACAAGATGCAAGGACATTTAGGCATATAATGTACAAAAACAACAAGCCAACACATTGGAGCATGTTATAGCCTATATAGGCCTATATAGGCCATATAGGGAGGAATTAGGCCTCTCGCCAGGTGAGAAATAGACTATTTTTCCTTTACCATAAAGACAAAGTATAATTTAATCAGTGTTAATCATCTGTCATTCATTGATACAAGCAGCAACCGTCTGTAATGTCAAAACATAACATAAATGTTGTCTCAAATAGATTGTTCCATTGTTCTATTTCCAAAATAAATAGACCTAAAAAACCTGCAGTGTGAGGAAAAGTCACTGGGTGGTGTTAGAGGACTACAGCATAGAGTTACTCTCCCATTGTTTCCCTTTTCTGATCCCAGACACAACACACATTAAAGATAAACCATGAGAATGGAGCATCAAAGAAGAGGACAAGCTACTACCAGGGTTTGATGTCTGTGTGAAGACAG
This sequence comes from Paratrypauchen microcephalus, assembly GCA_036785185.1. Classification (NCBI taxonomy): domain Eukaryota; kingdom Metazoa; phylum Chordata; class Actinopteri; order Gobiiformes; family Gobiidae; genus Paratrypauchen; species Paratrypauchen microcephalus. The sequence goes on along the minus strand of JAVJIX010000005.1, from coordinate 5,162,723 downwards.
AAGGTTCCTCACTGTTTCAACAAAGACAAACAGAGCACAGAGAGGACACACAGGGAGGGGACATAAGACACATGTCCACTCAGAGACTGAGGGAGGCACACATCACTCATCTCACTCCCTCTGGACACGACTGTGAAGTGAGGGCTGCAGGACACAGAGAGGACACAGAAGAGGGACACTTTTGTAGTGAGGGCTGCTAGTGTCCTCAAACTCCTCTGACATGAGATTTGATAACCTTACCTGTTGAGCTGCACTGAGACTTTTGTTGAGCTTTCTATTATTACTGTATTTTACTTCTCAATGTGCTTAAACTGCTCCCCAGGAACAATAAAGTGATACTGATTGCAGAACACATAAGAACACACACAGGATATAAACTTTGCAGTTGTCCAATCTCTGAGAAAACAAGACTACTCTTGTATTACAGATGTGAACGAAAATGGACAGGTCAAAAATTGAGCCGTTCAGTCTGTACTACAGTTTACCACAAGATCTAATCTGAAAAGACACAAGAGAAGTCACATATGAGAGAAATAAACTCAACAAAACCTGGCAGAAAAAACTGGGGTGTGTTCATGTTACAATGTTCTAAATAGCTGTTCAATATGGAGATTTTTATAGAATAAACTCTAGTAGCCCGAGAATTGAAGAGAAGAGGCAAGGCACTGATAGTATTGTCTATTCCAGTCTAGTACACAGTCCAGCCTGGCCTTCTGTTGTAGGGACTATTATATGGTGCCATTGTTATCACATTGTCACTTCTATTAGGTAAGAAACCCACTTCGTTTTGTCTGTTGTCTCTTTGTCCCTGACCATGTGCTCCGTGTGTGTCCAGTATTTTGTGCAAAACTCCATGATTTCACATTTTCTTCTCCTTTCTGCTGGAGATTTGTTCTGAACACCGCAGGCTTGCGCTATGCTCAGACTGTCTGGTCCAATCAGAGGTTCTTTAACCATATATGGATTTTTCTATGTTTACCAAAAATAGGCACAGGGGTATACATACTAAATTCAAAGTTATATAAAGTTATCTTATTGCAAAGGAAAAAAAAAATCTGGTACAGCTCTATAAGTTCTAAATTCTAGCACCTGACATGTTTAAATTATGAGTCTGTATAATGCAGATAACAATTTGCCATTTATTTTAATTTGTGCATTAAAAAGAAAATAAACTAACCGATTTAGTTAAAACATAAAAAGGGCAATAATATTAATAATACTAATAAAAACACCCACACGTAGTTCACAACTGTTTAATTTTCTGTCAAATTTGCAGTACTTAAATGTTCCAGCAGAGGGTACCGTCACCATACAAAAGGCTATGTCGTGATCTATTTGTTGTTTGGTAGTAAATGTAGAACTATTCATTGAATTGAGATATTGATCACATTATACAGTCAGATCAAAAACAAAACAAAAACACTCAAAGAACAACAGTCTGGTTTCTGGCTCTGTTTCTTTACTTTCCTACGCAGTGAAGTCATTAAAATCTTTTATTAATTTTTATAATACACTAATACAGAAGACCTGAAATCAGGTAAATATAAAAACATAAGGATAAGACATTATATATAACTAAAATCCAAGGACAAACTGAAAAATAAAATTATCATTAAATATAATGACAAGTTGCATACACACAATTTAAAAGGGTCCCTCAGCGGTCTAATATAGGTTTTGAGAGGTAAAACTTAATTCGGTCAGAGAAATTTGGGCCAATCACATCAGACAGAGAAACCATAGTTAAGAAAGCTGTATAACAAAGCTGAGTGAAGTGCTATAGCAGGGGTCACCATATTTAAAAAAAAAAGAAAAATGTGCTCCTCACCTTCCACAGTGGTTGGTCTCTCACTCTCATCCAGCTCGGGTCCTCTACCAGAGGCCTGGGAGCTTGAGAGTTCTGCGCAGTATCTTTGCTGTTCCTAGTACTGCACTTTTCTGGACTGAGATGTCTGATGTTTTTCCTGGGATCTGTTGTAGCCACTCCTCCAGTTTGGGGGTTACAGCCCCGAGTGCTCCGATCACCACGGGCACCACTGATGCCTTCACCTTCCAGGCCTTCTCCAGCTCTTCCTTGAGCCCCTGGTATTTCTCTAGTTTCTCGTGTTCCTTTTTCCTGATGTTACCATCGCTTGGTATTGCAATGTCCACCACCACGGCTCTGTTCTGTTGCTTATCCACCCCCACTATGTCTGGTTGGTTCGACATCACCATTCTGTCAGTCTGTATCTGGAAGTCCCACAGGATCTTGGCTCGGTCATTCTCCGCAAACTTCGGAGGTGTTTCCCACCTTGACGTTGGGGTCTCCAGCCCGTACTCTGCACAGATGTTTCTGTACACTATGCCCGCCACTTGGTTGTGTCGCTCCATGTATGCTTTCCCTGCCAGCATCTTACACCCTGCAGTAATGTGCTGGACTGTCTCAGGAGCCTCTTTGCACAGCCTACACGTTGAGTCTTGTCTGGTGTGGTAGATCTGGGCCTTTATTGCTCGGGTGCTCAAGGCCTGCTCCTGTGCAGCCAGGATGAGGGCCTCTGTGCTGTCCTTCAGACCAGCCCTCTCCAGCCATTGGTAGGATTTCTTGATATCAGCCACTTCAGTTATGTTTCGGTGGTACGCCCCACGTAGGGGTTTGTCATGCCATGATGGTCCCTCCAGCACCTCTTCCTCTGCACTCCACTGTCTGAGGCATTCCTTGAGGCATCTGTCGGGGCCTTGTCCTTGATGTTCTTATGGATTTTGGATGTTTCATCCTGGACAGTGGTTCCCACACTCTCTAGTCCTCGGCGTCCTTCCTTCCGGCTTATGTACAGTCTCAGGGTGCTGGATTTGGGATGGAACCCTCCATGCATGGTCAGGAGCTTTCATGTCTTAACGTCTGTGATCTGTATCTCTGGTCTGTATGTATATATATATATATATATATATATATATATATATATATATAATATATATATATATAAAATTCAAGTAAAAATATTTGATATCGAACTCGCCTCTTTCTTTCAAGTCAAAGGTCATTCGTGCGCAGCCACCATGCCTCTTTCCTGACACGTTGAGCAGGTGAAGTGATGAGGAGTTAGCCTGCTTGTGCTTTTGCCCCAAAAATCATGGCAGAAAAGCGAAAAAGGACATACTGTTTTAACAATGATTGGGAAGAAGAGGGCTTTTTACATCATTTAAAGAGAATGTCTGTGCCTTACTTGTGGGACAACTGTTGCAGTACCAAAGCGGCACAATGTGGAGAGGCACTTCAAACCTGCCAGAAAAAGCCCGTGGGTTAAAGGCAGCTTTAGACAAACAACTGACTTTTTTCACGAGGCCAGTGAAAAAATCAAAGAACGCATTGGGAAAATTATTATTGATATGTGAGCAATCACTTCACATAGTGTTATAATAACTACTGCTATTTTAATATCACTATGATAACATTAGTTATCCATGAAGTTGTGTTATTTAGGAAGTTTGTAGCAAACAAGTCCTGTGTAGCCCTTCATACTACTCAGTGCCCATGAAGTAGCCCTCAGCCTCAAAAAGGTTGATGACCCCTGTGCTATAGGGTTAATTTTGCATACACAGTATACACATCTATGAAGCACCCACACTCTACACAATGATGACCTGAGCATGTCCACAGACACTTCTATGAGCACCACATCCACTTTCCCAACAGTAAAAGAAGGGAGCATATAACAAGGGAATATAAAACAGTCCAAATGTATCTGATTATTCTGGAAACAAGCTACATTATGTGATATTGAAAACATTTTTAAAATTTTTTTAAAATGAAATGTAAAACATACGTTAAAATTAATTTTGTGCATCTTGAAGAATAGATGGTGGCTTCTTGATAACCATTATGTCATAATATGGTAAATGGTCACATCTTTATATAGCACTTTTCCACCTTCAAGACACCCAAAGCGCTTTACAGCAAGGAACCACTCACCCATTCACACATCAGTGTACGCAGACACTGGGGGCAAGGTGGGTTAAGTGTCTTGCCCAAGGACACAACAGCAGCGTTCATCTGTGGGAATTTTACTACCAACCTGTGGCCAGTAGATCTGACCGCTCAACCACTGATGTTTCTTATGTCAAGAGCAGGATTTGAAGCACCAACTGACGCGGAAGCCACCCAAACAAAAAAGAACGCAAAAAAAGGCAAAGAAGGGGAAAATGTGATGCGGGGTGCTACGGGTGGACAGTGGAGTGCGCGGGGCCGCGGGAGAAGCTCTGGCTCGGGACGTGGACGGGGTTGACTCGGAGGATGGACCGGGGGAAACCCCCCCACCTAATGCTCCCGGGGTGAACAGCGCCTGTTTTAACTGCGGCGGTACTGACCATTGGGAAAGGGACTGCCCTGAACCGCGAGAGAGCCGCAGGGTCCCCAGATGGCAAGGACCCCCTCTCAGTAGCGGTATGGGAGGCCCCATAGGGAGGGAGGACGGGGTGGAGGCCAACTCGGAGGATGGCAGCCTACAGGGGGACAATACTATTTTGACGCGGAGGACGGTGGACCCTGGGATCAGGGTTCTTATTAGGGGTGCCCAAGTAGCCCTGGGAGCGGCGGACTGGCATACTCCCATACGAGTAAATGGACATACAGTGAATGCACTGGTGGACACTGGAGCGACGCAGTCAACTTAAACCTCACTCTTTCAACATGTGACTTAACAAACAAGGCCCTATCGCTCATGGGCTTCTCTGAGACACCTCAAAGTCTGCCTTTCACAAGACCACTGGACACTTATATTCAGTAGTTGAGTTGTAAAATGAAACCAGGGGGGATGGTGAAATTTTTCTTTTTTTTATGTGACACACACGCACACACACACATATATATATATATATATATATATATATATATATATATATATATATATATACATATATACATATATATATATATATATATATACATACACATTTTTTTTTTTTTTTTTTTTTTTTTATGTGACTATATATATATTTTTTCCAGCGGGGGTGTGGGGGTCCTCCCCCAGAACATTTTGCAGTTCTTAGATGCAATTTCCTGCATTGTAGTCCATTTTAGGGTGACTTGCTAGACATTGCAAATCCTAAATCCCATGTGATTCATAGCTTGTATTCTCAGTTCATGGCCTCCACAAGACAATACTATTTATCGGAAAGAAACAATAACCACTTAATTATGGACATCTAGAGATGATTATGTAAATAACAATGCAATAATACAATTGAGAAGACAAATAACTTCATACTCATAGTACTTGTAATAAATCTTTTTGTAATTATTGTCTATTAAAACCTCAGCAAACATTTCTGAATCTTCTCATGTGAAGTAAAGTCAATTTTTATTTCAAATGCAAGAACAAATTTGAAAACAGCATCTTCCAAATGTATTAATATTAGGGCTGTCAAACGATTAATTTTCTTGATCGCAACTAATCTCAGAAATTTCATAGTTAATCGCGATTAATCGTGATTTATTTTGCATGTTTAAAATTGATATCTTGCAGTAAGACCGTTCGAATCTAAAGTTAAACTCACAATGCAAAGTATTTCTCACAATTTTTTTTTATTTCAAAAAAGTGCAGAGAAAGGAAAAAGTAACAATGAACCAGTAATAGTGCTTACTTTGAGAAATTGTAAATAAATGATTGAAGCCCGCTCGAGCTGCCTACGGATGCGTAGAAGGAACAAAATACGAGCAAACTCAAAATAGCACGTTTAACCGACAATGAGTTTAATTAATACAACCAAATGAGCTGCATATGGATGGTAGAATTGCGGAAAATGCTGGCAAACTCTGATCGCGATTTAAAAAATTGTTCGCGATCAATCGCGATTCGCGATTAATCGCGATTAACGCGTTAATATTCCCAGCCCTAATTAATATAAAACATAAATGTAAACTGAGATTTTTTTTTAACTTGAGGTAGCCAGACAGAAGAAAAAATGAGATAACTGTAGAAAGATGGACTAGTCAAAAGTAAGTCTATGCAGATGAAGACAATACAGACAAATATATACAGAGGTAGGTAGATAGCTCCAGTTGCACCATGTTGCTGCGGACTGTCAGCTGTAGAAAACAGCAGTGGTCAAGCCAAGTCAGTTTTATTTCTATAGCACATTTACAGACAGACAGACAAATACTGTACAGATAAGCCTTGATCAGTGACGGATTGGGATTTTTTTTTTAAAAAATTTTTTAAACGTGAAAAACTGCGGCTACTTCCCGATGCGCATTAACCTCCCGGAGAATCGTGCGCACATAGGTAGGTACACGGTGCACCTGCTCACCGTACCGGCGCGAGGCCGCGCGTCTCACCTGGGGCTTCGAGTATGAGACCTCGGGACCACGTCCACGGCTAACGACCGCGGCAATGCAAGAGCTCCTTACTGCAGTAGCATTAGTCAAGGATTCCTCCGTTCAATAACGCAAATGTTCGCGTCGTTTAGATACTTCACTACCTAGCATCAACCGGTTTCATTTCAGCCTTTCAGTCTTGCTAGATAGAAAGTGTAAGATAGACTCCAAACTAGCATTCATTATTAGCTATGTGTTGTTATCGCTATGTCGGTCCACAAATTAAATTAGCTTACATTGGTTGTATGCTCATAAAAAGCGTGACTGATGACTCTTGACTTACCTTCTGAATCGTTGTTCCTTGCTATCTTAAAACAGAAGTTCCTTAGGTCCAGCTGTCCACTCCGCTTGGCCATGATGCTGTTCCATTCATCTGGCGCGAGCGCGAGGTTACTCCACGCGGCTCCCGCGCGCGCCGTCCCGACTGAACAGCCTCGCTCACGGTAACCTACTATCACATAGGTAATAGGCTGATTATCACAAAGCCCCCTAAATGTCGAATGGTAATTCTATTTCCAGTGTTAGAAGTCATTTTCCACATGCACTGATAAAATGCCACAAGGGATGGAAGAAGGGATGATCGTTTTATAAGAGGGATGATTTTGACTACTTTTACCACCAGGGGGGATGCCATCCCCCCCCCATCCCCCCTCAACTCGAGTACTGCTTATATTGCTGAAAAGCATTTGAAACATCAGTTTGTGCACACAGAAGCGCTGTGACCAGTGGCTAGAGTTTTGAATTGCTTAACAAAATTTCAGCGTGAGAAATACCATGTGTGGCGTGTGAGCGTGTGAACTCGTTGAATTGCGTGTGTCACACTCTCAAAGCGTGAGACTTCAGAGCGCTGTTTCAACTCAGGCCACAGTCATTACAGTGAATTTTCCAAACGGACATTCTGTGAACTGCAATGTTTCCTCTACACACCATGGACAATGGATTATGGCACCCCTCCCATCTAAACCCTGCGCGGACATTTATTGGGCTTTAATCAATCCAGAGCCCAGGGGGCACCCCTGCACTCACACTTTTTCAGGATCGAGACGGGGATCAGGTTTATAGAGATGCATTTGCGCAGGTAGAAGGGGTTAAATGGGAGCTTACATCACAACATATACAGTGAACCCTCGTTTATCGCGGGGGTTAGGTTCCAGAAATAGCCCGCAATGAGTGAAATCCGCGAAGTAGGACAATTTTATATTTTACAATTATTATACATGTTTTAAGGCTGAAAACGCTTCACCAGACACATTAAACGCTTCACCAGACACATTATACACCTTTCTGAGACTGGTGACTGCACATTTTCTCACATTTTTCTCTTGTTTAAACACTCAAACTTTTGTAGATTTTCATCAAAATATATTAATAGTGACGCGGGGGGAGACACGTGACACGCGGACACGTGCGCGCTGACACGTGCGCGCGGACACGTGTGTTTGTTTTGGTATCACATATCCATGCCATGTGCGAAAGTCGAGTGGAAAGCGACCTGGATATCATTTTGGGCAAGACTCAAGCCAATGCTAACAGTGCCAAACCGCTAACAGACGCCTCTGAGCACCAGTCCTCACCATAAGACCAGGTAAGACTAACCTGCGCTCACAAGGGTAGGTTGCATTTCACCCCGGCTCCAAAATCAGACCGCCCCGGAGTTCGGGGCATGGCTATCAATGCGTCGCCAATACTCCACAGCTCTCTAGGACGGGGTCGGGTTCATGACGGGAAAGACCCACTGTCTCCTCTCTGCGCGAGTGTCCTCGCCCCGCTGCCTCCCACGGCCGCGCGGCGTCCGGGCCAGGCCTGTCCGTGTTGATTCTTGGCTCTTACATGGTCCGACTCGCACTCTCTTCCGTGGCTCGTGCAAGTAAACAAAGGTCACACCTCCTGTCACCCAGGCGCTCTCGTGAAGGACATCAGAGACTCTGTCCCTACCACCCTGCATGACCATCCCTGGTCTAGACCTGGTTTAGTCCTGGTTTAGACCTGGTTTAGTCCTGGTTTAGACCTGGTTTAGTCCTGGTCTAGTCTCTTAGCCAATCAGGACGCAGGACACAATGTTACACTGTAAAAAAAAGTTACACTATAAAAAAAAATAAAAAATAAAAAAAAGAAATTGGAAAAAAAAATCCGCGAAACAGCGAGGCCGCGAACAGTGAACCGCGATACAGCGAGGGTTCACTGTATACGTGAGGAAGCAGGAAGTAAAAACCTTAACCCAGACAAGTGATTGGCAGTCATCTGAGGTGCCAAATGTCGAATATTCTCCCTCACAGCAGGCTTCCCGCATCCTGGCCTCCATGACAGACGGCGCGGATTTGAAGCATGAGGTAATTGCACGCCATCATGGCCGTGAGCTCTCAGACCATGAAGACGCTGCGGCCATGCTGGTGGGCATTCCCAGTTCGGTTTGGTCTGGTGGACCAGGGGACGTGGGTTTTTGTCACACTCTGTCGCTGATGAATCTAAAGTTGTTTGTGTTCCGCAGTACAAGATTAAACCAGAGGCCACCGCGGGGATTGAGGAGACTATATCGGGCCTCTGGGACGCTGGCGTGTTAGAGGAATCTGCGTCGCCATGGAATACCCCTATTTTGCCGGTGCAGAAGCATAATTCCATGTCCTATCGCATGGCGCGCGACCACAATGCTATTAATAACGTCACAAGGACACCTTGCCTGCCGGTGCTGGGCCCACACAGTCTCCTGACCTCACTGGGACCTCAATATCAGTGGCTTTCTGCCCTCGATTTGGCTAATGCTTTTTTCTGTCTGCCGTTAAAGGAGCAGTGTAGAAAATATTTTGCATTCAACTATATCGTGGCAACAAATTACAGTACACCTGCCTTCCCCAGGGCTTCAAAAATAGTCCAGGACTTTTTAATCAGGCCCTAAAATTTCTCTTACAAGACTTGGAGTTGCCCTCAGACACCGTGCTGGTCCAATATGTTGACGACCTCTTAGTCGCGGCTGAAACACCAGAGCGGTGCCTGGAGGCCACCCGTGCTGTACATGTGAAATTGACTGATTTTGGTCTTAAGGTTTCTCGGAAAAAACTGCAGTGTTGCAGAAGAGAGGTCACCTTTTTGGGATGTGTGGTCTCAGGTAAGGGCAGTGCAATGTCCACAGAACATCGCTCATCGATGCTTCGTCACCCAAGACCCGTCACAGTTAAAGATATGCTATCATTTTTGGGCCTGTGTGGGTACAGTTGACATTATATTCCTGATTTCGTTGGTAAAACCTCTCTGTTGCGCCCTTTGGTGCGGAACAACGATATGCGAAACCTGACTGCGGACCTAGACTGGACTCCAGAGGCTGACCAGGTTTTTGTTGTACTTAAGACAGAGCTAGCTCTTCAGCAGCGCACCTAGCTCAGCCGGATTATAGTCGACCTTTCTGCTTGGACGTCTCTACGAGGGACAACATCGCAAATGGCATCCTGTACCAGCACACACCTGGGGACGTTCTTATGTATGTCAGTGTGAGCCTGGACACAGTGGAAGCACGTGCGCCACCATGTGTTGCATACGGCTGGTTTAGCTGCTATTATAACAAAGATTGCACATATTGTTATGTGCCACCCCCTACATGTTCTTACCATACAGTGACAGCTTTTGTGGCGTCGTCCTCTTTCACTCCCCCACATCCAGTATGTCACGGGGTAAATATGGCTGACTGTGTGGGAACCTCCGGACTTCCACATGATTGTGAGTATGAAATGTGCAATCAGACTAAAGCCAGACCAGACCTCTTATGTTCCCCTATATATTCTGGTAAGGTGCTATTCACTGACGGGTGTTGTTTCCGCCGTCTAGATCGTTCCTTATCTGCAGGATATGCAATTGTGGAACAGACAGAGGACTGCTTTAAGATTATTGACTCAACTCACATCTCTGTTTCTCCCTCTGCCCAGGCTACTCAGTTACTCGCTATCTGCATCGCTTTGGAGTTGTGCGAAGGTCAGGATGTCACCATCTATTCTGATTCGGCTTATGCATATAACGCTCTGTTCGTCGACATGTCCGCATGGCGTAGAAACGGCTACTGCACGGCACGTGGCTCTCCAGTGGCTCACAGAGATGTCATAGAGCGTCTGGACCTGGGGTTGCAGTTTCCATTGCGTGTGGTTGTGGTTAAATGTGCAGGGCACTCCAGGGAAAATACAGATGTTGCCAGGGGGTAACGAGGCTGCAGATTATGCCGCAAAGCAGGCTGCTGGTTATCACATACGCACTAGAGGTGTGTTAGTTGTCTGGGACAACCACACACTCCTTGATTTGCTACCTGAAATTACTTTGGAAGTACTGGTCGAGGCTCAGGGAGCTGCAGCACCGCAGGATCAGTCTATGTGTCAGTGCAGGTTTGTGGTGTTGGTCGGTGTTGCCCATGGGCCCTCTCTTGCGCAGCTTTGGAGAAGGCCCACAGTGTTGCTCATGTTGGTTGTTTGGCAGTGTGGTGACATCCCCATCTGTCGGACATGGTCTGGGACCATTGCAACAACTGTCAGGTTTGTCAGTATTTTAACATTAAACCCACTCTGAAGCCTTCTCCTGGGAGGTTCAAACCAGCAGTCTGGCCAAGGGCTGAGGTGGTCATGAACTTCACAGGTATGGGCACTCGTGTGCAGGGTAAGCGTTTTCTTCTGGTCATGGTCGACTCCTTCACTGGATGGCCGGAGGCCTCGTACCCCACAGGTAAGGAAGACATTAAAGCCCTTGTCAAGCATTACATCCTACAACATGGCTTCCCGGCTTTGTTCAGATCTGATAGCTGCACCCATTTTAATTCGGCTGCCCTGCATAAAGTGGAGCGCATGCTCGGCCTTCGTCACAGCTTTGGCTCTGTCTTTCACCCTCAGAGCCAGGGTCGTGTCGAACGCATGAATAGGACACTTAAGAGAAGCTCACCAAAATCTGTGCCTCCACAGCTCTGAATTGGCTCCAAGCTCTACCCCTGGCCCTATTGGCTGTGCGTCAAGCTGTTAACCATGTCACAGGTTTTTCTCCTGGTCTATTGATGCCTGGGCCGGGGTCTAATATTATCCCACACAAGGAGGTGCCCCTACCCAATCTTCAGTATAAGCCCTACTGGGATCAATTGCATGCTCTTGTGTCCAGTCTCTCTGTTCAGGTGAAGGATGCCATCGCTCCTGCTCCAGATGCAGATCCTGTGGCATTGGACTGTGTCTATCAGAAGGTCCTGCAAAGAAAGTGGTCGGAGCCTCGCTGGACTGGTCCCTTCCATGTGACAGCACGCACATCTCGGGCTGTGCAACTGGAGGGCAAAGGCTCCAAGTGGTTCCATCTATCTCTTTTCCTTTTTCCCACTGTCTCCCTTCTGCTCTATCTCACTAGGTTTGTTGTGGTGCGGGTCGGTCTGTGCTGGTTTCGGACTCCAGGTGGTTCTCTGCACTGTGTCACAGTTCCATCTGTACAGTTGAGTGTCTCCACCCCGCTGCCAGGTTATATTTTACACTCACACACTTACATGCTGCCTGTAGGTAGACTGGGTTTACCCCAGTCCAAGAGGGGGAAAATATTGCTTAATTTAGCAATGGGTATTTTGCTTGTTTTTGTCATTTATATTTTGATATGGGAGGCCACACACAAACATGCTCTTGACTCAGATTTTGCATCCACTCATACCAAGGCCTCAGCTTCTCCGCCCCCACCATTTGAATCCAAACTTCTGGAAAATAATGAAAAGGGTAAATATCCACGGACTTTAATTATCCAGAGCTCCATAGAAACGGACATATCCCGAACGTATCCCGTGTCCCGAGGTGAGAGTTCCTTCTTACGTAGCATTTACGTAGCAAGTTAAGGATTTTCTCCAGTTTCACTGTAATTCTCTTGAAATGCTGCGTACAGTATTCACGAGGCTCGCTCACAGCTGATTGGCGAACAGGCACAAACACAACAGCGCTAATCGTCATGATTGGCGAGCGCGATCGGTGGGTAATTATGCTGCAACATGAAGCTGGAGCACAGTTCAGCCTAAGATTGGCTCTTGGCACTCGCAGCAGAACATGCATGGATTTTGCTCAGTCAATTAATATTTTCCCAACCTCCCGAGGATTCACGTAGGTCAGCTATTTTGACTTCAAAACGGCAAATTTTGCCGAAAGGTGAGGGATTTTCATGCCTGCTTACTCTGCGAAGCTGCTTTCTTGAGGCGTAGTAGGCGGGGTGTCTGTGCACTGGGTTCCTGGGGGTCAGTTGTTATTTGTTGAACCTCTTCTTGAGCCTGGAGTCGGGCTGCCTTCTCCCTCCGGATCTCCTCCAGGGTTTTCAGTCGGATCTCAACCTCCTTTACCTCCTTCGCCTGGGACCTGACAGCCTCTGCTTTGTCCTGGCTTTTGTCTTTGGCCTTTTCACTTGAATGCTTGTCTTGTTTCAGATTCTCTTTGCGTCTTCTTTGCATGAAGCGTCTCTGAGAAGGTTTGAATATTGCCAATAGACCTGTCTTTGACAGTGATGGCTCTCTTGAGACCTTTGGGGTTTTTGGTTGTAATTGTGTTGGTGATGGCAATTCCTGAAGCAGAACCTTCTTTTAGGTTCTGGGATTTTGCTGCTTTTTCTAGTTTAATCTCTTCCAATGTTTTAATTCGGATTTTCTCTGGTTTCCTGCACCTCGTTTCAACTGTGAAGTAAGAATAACAGTTTAATTGAATCTTTTACTAAAGAAGTTTTTTTTTTTTAAATCATTGCCTGGTGTTTCAGCAATAAGATCTGATGGCAATGTAAGTCTCTGCTTAACAGGCTTTGAAGCTGCACAAAGAGACAAGAAAAGCATATGTTACTCAATTAATCACACATAAAATGAGATACATTTGTTCACAGTTTCAATGACGTCGCACATTTCTGAGATAGTACTGCAGGTTCCTCCTCATCCACAACTTTGCCAAGGCGCTCAGCCAGTCTCCTCCTCAAAAGGACTCCGCATCTAAAGTCCACAGCTAAAAGACACACACCGCTTTAACTCCAGGTTTTACTCCAGTGCACAGGTCTCACTTACCATCTGTCATCTGCATAAATGAATTTTCTTTCCCACCATTGGCAGAAGTATCACCACCAGAATATATAGCCCTCTTCATGCTTGCTTTTAGAGCTCTCCTGAGACGGATTTCCTCCAGTGTGCTCACGCCATAGTTCAAAGACCCATCTGTGAAAATATGCACAAAATCAGTCACTTCATTTCAGTCGATGTCACGCCACACCACTCTCTGCTGCTTTCTTGATCGTACCTGATTTTGGACCTCCTGCTTGCTTTGTGGGAGATACTCCAACTTCTTCCTCTTCTGAGAACTGGCCTGGAAAATAAAAATATATATGTAAAAATATCTTGAACTATGTGATGGGTATTTTGATATAGACAAGAGCTTTCACCATCTTCATCTTTATCATCATCAGCTGGGTTGATCACCACTGGGGGGGGTGTGGAGCTTGGGACTGGCTCCTGTGTTTCACTCTTTTTAACACCTCTAACCTGGGGGCTGGCTGCAGTGGGCAAAGTAGGCTGTTTAAGTTTAAGTTTAAGTTTATTTATTTAAATGGGACAGCATGTACAATATTAATGAACAGCTAGTGCTGTAAATACACCAGATTTAGCTCAAGGCTAGTTTCCATCTGTAGTCCCACATAACAGTGGTAAAAGTGATAAAACACAAGCTACAAAACATGTAAAGCCCAAAAGAAGCAGTGACAGAATCAAAGCAGGACACAAATGTTTTACAAGGATTCTGAGTTAATAGATCTAATACAAAAATGCTTAGTTACACGAGGTAGTTTTAGTAGTAAAGTGCCTTCCGTTACATGAGGTAGTTCTAGTAGTAAAGTGCTTTTAGTTAGATAAGGTAGTTTTTTTATTTACATGAGGTAGTTTTAGTAGTAAAGTGCTTTAGTTACATGAAGTAATTTTAATAATAAAGTGCCTTCAGTTACATGAGCTAGCTTGGTAGTAAAGTGCTTAGTAACATAAGGTAGTCCAGTGTTAAAGTGCTTATAACTCTCTAGTGGTCACAATTAGCCATTCCTTGAGTTGTTTCTTAAAAGAAGCAGACGTGGCGCTCTCCCTGACTGCCGTTGGCAGTGTGTTCCAGCTCGTGCAGCCCTTGACAGAGAGCACATTTTGGGCAAAGGTGCACTTCCTTAACTGAAGGTCACAGTCCCCTCTAGTTGTGGACCTAGTGCTAGTCTCACAGTTTCTTTTTTTGATAAACTGGCAGCACCATTTAGTACCCGATACGCTAGACCAGTGGTTCTCAATCTTTTTTTCTTGAAGCCCCCCTTGCCTGTGTCCAAGACAAGCCAGCCCCCCCCCCCCCCAACCCCAAATCCTACCAGCATATACACACTAAAAGAAAAAAAATTATTAACTACAGACTTTTATTTGCAAAAAATCTTCCTTAAATGTTATCAGGTGTATCTAATACACACAGTTTAATTTTTGACAGCCAAACAGAATAATGGGGTATACCCCATTAGAACAGAAAAAGAATGACTCATTGTTGGGATTCTATAATTTCAATGTGCACAAATATAATTTTGGTAAAGTCACAACCTCAATGCAGATGAAACTGTGCGCACCCCCTGCGATATCTAGAGTCCCCCTAGGGGGGGAACGGTCCCCAGGTTGAGAACCACTGCACTAGACAACAGTTTTTAAACATTTTCAGTCTCTCAAAATTTAAGAAATGATATTTATCTAGAAGAGAACATATATGAAACGACTGAGGTTTCTGATCAAGTATCTTGAGTGATCGTTTGTAAAGTTGTTCAACTGGCTTGAGTGCAGTAACGCCAGCAAATGACAATATGAGAAAAAATCATACAATGAAGGTAGGACTTTGCTGCCTCTGTTGTGATAAAAGGCTGAATCTGTTTGAAGTTGTGAATGCTAAATTTAATAGTATTTGTAACTTTTTTAATGTGTTTTTTGAACGTGAGGTATACGTGAGGTATAACACAGTATACTCCGAGATATTTAAACTGAGTCACTGACTCCAATTCCTCTCCATCCAAAAACACTAGAGATCTTTGATGTTTCACAGTTTTTTTGCTGAATGTCATACAGTCTTCTTAGCGTTTAACATAAGGCAGTTTGGTTTAAGTTTGGCGGCACGGTGGCTGAGCGCTCATGCTTCACAGCAAGAAGGTTCCGGGTTCGATCCCCGGGTTGCCCAGGCCTTTCTGTGTGGAGTTTGCATGTTCTCCCCGTGTCTGGGTGGGTTTCCTCCAGGCACTTCGGTTTCCCCCACCAACCCAAAACATGCACCATAGGTAAATCCTCCAGCTTAGGTCCTGACCAAGCCGAAGCAAGAAGATCATGGAGATGGTCGCCGCGCGCAGTAATGTGCTGCCCACTGCTTCTAACAACAGGATGGGTTAAATGCAGAACTCGAATTTCCCTACTGTGGGACTAATAAAGGCATAGCTTTCTTTCTTTCTTAAGCCAATCATGTATTTTGTTGTGAGGGCACCGGCTCCTCCAGGGACACCTCCTCACTTTTACAGAAGGTCTGGCCAACAGCGTAATGGTGTTGATAATATGCAAGTATCAAATCAAACAATGTGGGCTCTATGACTTACCTTTGTCTGGTGGAACATAAAGTCCATCAATGCAGCGAGGTTTCTCATGAAAGAAGGCACAGTGTGGCTTCTGGCAACCAGCAGGTTGGTTCTCCCAGTAACAAGCGATCTCTTTACGGTTATGCTGTTACATAGAAATGCACACATTAGAAGATTGTGATTGTTTTGTTTCTACTTTTTAGAACCGGATAGGATAATTTCCTATCTGCTTCATTTTCCAAATGTAAATTTTATTACCGTGATTTTCATGTGGCGAAACTTGCAGATGGAACGAAAACATCTGCCCTCCTCCCACAGGTTGCAGACAACCTCATTGCCAATCGCAGCTTCGCAGTGTCTAAATAGACAAGCATCTCCCTGGTAACAAGTGGGCACTGTTAACGTTTTTTTTTTTTTAATATGAAGTGAAGCCAAGTGTTTTTCTCTTACTTTAGTGCAGGTGGAATAGTAAAAGAAGTAGCAGTCATCTCCATGGTTAGTCATAATAATCCTGGTGTGTCTGGTGGAACAGATTGCCGGATAACACTTCAGATCATGTGTACAACAATAAAGAGGTGAGTGGAGCAAAGAATGCTTCACACTCTAGGAGTCTTTTGCTGTTCCAATAATGTGTAAGACAAATGTGACATCCACAAATTAGCTAAAAATGATTCTACTAAAGTAAAGTTTCAGTATTCATGTAGAAATTTTGT
Organism: Paratrypauchen microcephalus; assembly: GCA_036785185.1. Taxonomy (NCBI): domain Eukaryota; kingdom Metazoa; phylum Chordata; class Actinopteri; order Gobiiformes; family Gobiidae; genus Paratrypauchen; species Paratrypauchen microcephalus. The sequence continues at coordinate 5,146,088 of JAVJIX010000005.1, read as the reverse complement.
CAATTATTTAGTTTTGGCTGGAACTTGGGACAAAATGTTTAACACAATGCTAAACTAAATGATGAGAGGAAAACAATTTTTTTCCACTCACGCTGGAAACGGAACTCAATAACATGTTGGTGAAACTTTACCTCTGTCTCTTTGGGGTCTCTGTGGGGTCTCTTTGAGGTGTCTGTGGAGTCTCTTTGGGGTCCCTTGGAGGTCTCTTTGGGGTCTCTGTGTCTCTGTGGGGTCTCTGTGAAGTCTCTTTGAGGTCTCCTTGAGGTCTCTGTGAAGTCTCTTTGAAGAGTGATGCCTTATAAATCTTTAATCTTACAAAGGTTGTGATCTTATAAGGATCTTGTAAACATTACGTTGCTATGGTTACATTACATTTGTTTACATTCAAAATTTCTTACAGTAACATGAGACAGTATTGATTACACTGTACTTTACCATGAAATATCCAAAAGGTAAATTCACAAATGTTGAACCTGAACATTTCTATCAGTGTCTAGCCACAAGAACTCTGTATGGCACAAAAATCTGCATTTTAACATTAACATAAATTTTACCTGACCCCATGTGTATTAAATAACATTCTATAGAATGCTGTGATGTCACCTGAAACCCACCAATAATGTATTATTAGAAAATAAAAGAAATAAAGGCTAGTGTATTGAATTGATGATTGCATTTACATAAGCATATATAGGGGCAGCAGTAGCTCAGTTGGTAGAGCATTTTTCGCGACCCAGAAATGGAGAAGCAGAAGAAGATGGATGGATGAAACTTTACCTGAGGACACAGAGCACAGGTGACCCGTCAGGGCGTGCAGCTGGTAGTGATTCTTCTGGCAACTCAATCCTGAAGGAACACTTGATCCATAAGAAAAGAGGACAAAAGGGGTGAACAGTCCAGACATTTGTGATGCTACTATATTCCTTTTCGATGTACTAAGCACTAAGGGTGTTGTAGGATTTTGGAACTCCTTTAGGTTTTTTTTTTTTGTTTTTTGTTTTTTTTTATGACTCTGGTAATGGAAATGAGGAAAAGGCTAAAAAACACCATAAAAAACACAAAAATGTATTTATAAACACAAAAATGTGTCCCACCACGGAAGCTGAGGGCACATGTCAGCATTACAGATTCTCAGGAAATGCGTTTTTTGTGTTTTGTGTGTTTTTTGTTTTTGTTTTTTTCAAAATTTGTGACTTTTGTTTTTTTGCATAATGTGCTAGTTGAGATCATGGTGAAGCCTCTCCATGTTTCAGATAACAGATGTTAAAAACATACATTTTTAATTTTAAAAATGCTTGTTAGGCAAGGAGGGCTGAAGAGACCAAACTTTGAGAGGCTGTTTCTGGAATTTCTGGGATCTGCTATGGCTACATTCAAATAGAGATAACTTTTTAAAATATTGTCAGATTTTCACATGTAAGACATCATTGGAAAGCTTAGAACCTGTACTTTCAGAATCTGTGAATAACTCAAAACGCCTCCGCGATGACTTGGTATTGGTTTTCCTGCGGTTGGAGACAAATGATGAGAGTAAGAGAAAAAACTCTTCAGCTTTTATCTGGTCTTCTAGAACGAAAGGTGTTCAACTTGACATTCAGTTAAAGACAGCAGGATGCTCAAGTTTAGGAAAACAAATCTGGAAAAAAAGGAAAACTATCCATATCCATCTAATTCCAAAAAGGCCAAGATGATCAAAAAAAAAGAGAGAGAAAAAAAGAAGAAAAAATATCACACCCCACCTGCTGGAAACTGAAAAGAGGTTAAGACAAGTCAACAAACAACAATACATTTTAAGAACAATTATACAACTTATAATGTGGTTAAGGTAGGTGTATTCTTATACCATTTCTTTCACTATGAGGCTGTGTCTGCTTCTCTATAATATTGGTTTATTTGAGAGTTAAACCCAAGCCAAGTTAAAAAGCCAAGAGCCAACCGTGTCCGTCTGTGTTACTTTTTGCAAATCTCAGTACCATCGCTGTAACAAGCGGCTACTGCTTCAGTGCTTATTACACGGGTCTAAAACAAGCTAGTTTTTCCAGTGAAAAATATTTACAAACAACTGTTTTTTACAGAGGCATGCTGGGTTTAATATTTTCACGTACATAATGTCCATACTGTAGGAAAATAAATAACAAGACACTTGATTGTAAAGGCCTCTTTTTTTTATGATGCAATGCCGATAGTCTAGTTGAGTTATTTAGAATATAGAACCAAATAGATGTGTTGACAATGTTACGTTTTTATTTTAATTAGGCAACAAGCATACACCTAATTATTAGGCAAGTTGTACTTATGAGGATTGACTTTATAACTGGACAACTACAGTGCTCTCACTCAATGCAAATTGTACATAAATCTCAAACCTAAATATTTAAGAAAAAAAAAAAAATTAAGTGAAAATTTTTTTTAAACAATTCAAAATGTATACATTTCTTTCATTTCTTCTTCATTCTTCTCAATAATGGTCATAAGACTTCCATTCATGGAGTTTGTTAGTTTCTTGATCTGCTGTCGATCAACTTTTTGTGCAGCAGCAACCACAGCCTCCCAGACACTCTCCTGCATTTTCAACTAGAAATGGTAAAAGGGGTGATGGCACTGCTACTATATGTACAAACACTCTGGCCACCAAACCTATTTTATTGAACAATTTTACAAGTTTTGAATATCATTCAATAGTTTTTAGCAACTCTCAAATTTTATGTATCACTATATACAGACCACCAAAAAAAATGCAACCTTTTTACACAATTCATTTAATATGATTATTATAACTGGTGATTTTAACTTGTACATAGATAACCTTTCAGACCCTCTTGCAAATGATTTTTAAATGTTCTTAATTATATTAATTATATGGATTTTACTCAACACGTCACACGGCCAACTCACAACGGGGGGCACACTCTGGATCTGGTCATTACCTATGGCCTGTCCACTAGTGTGTCATCTGTCGCCAACCTGTGTGTTTTTTAATATCACTGGTTTTATACAGCAAGAGACCTCTGTGAGGACTGTGAGGAAGCGCCATCTGACCCCTGAAACAGCAGTGAATTTTAGCAAAGTTTTAGATAAAAATCCCTCAATGGTTTTACCTGCCTCTTGTGATTTCATTATTGACCATTTCAACAGTAGACTGCGGTCAGCCCTAGATCTGGATGCTCCACTCAAAACCAAAAGCATTAAAACCAAATTAAAACCTTCATGGACAAATGAAGATCTGAGAAAATCCAAGAGAGAGTGCCAGAGGGCAGAACGCAGATGGAGGAAAAACAAAACAACAATAAACCACCAGTTATTCATCAATCAACAACAATCACACAACAATGCTATAAGGAATGCAAGAAATTGTTACTTCTCCGCAGTAATCACCAACCACAAAAATAATTCAAAAGTTATTTTTTCAACCAATGAAAACATTTTAAACCCCAATTCTATTTTTTTTTTTTATTTGACACCTGCTGACTCTCTGCGAGCAGTTTGCTGACCACTTCATGGGAAAGATAAACACTATCAGAGTGAGGCCCACCACATGTCTTTTAGATCCAATCCCATTTTTTAAGTCATTTTATGGATCTTTTAGGGATGAACTTTTGGTCATGATGAATTGCTCTCTTCAGACAGGGGACTTTCCCACTGCCTTCAAAGCGGTGGTGGTGATGCCCCTGCTGAAGAAGAGCAATTTAGATTTTAATGATTTTAACAACTACCGACCAGTGTCTAACTTACCATTTTTAAGCAAGATTTTAGAGAAACTTGTCTTTATCCAACTAAATGACTTTTTAGATGATCACAACATTTTGGAAAAATTTCAATCTGGTTTTAGGGTGAACCACAGCACCGAGACTGCCTTGGCAAGGATTTTAAATGATTTTAGAATAAATTGTGATTCACAAAAGGTGACTGTGTTGGTTCTGCTGGATCTGAGCTCTGCCTTTGACACAGTAGACCACACTATTCTTTTAACTCGCCTAAAACACCTCGGCCTCTCTGGTGCTGTTCACTAACGGTCCTATCTCACAGACAGAACATTTATGGTGAGTGTGGACACATGCTCCTCCAAGGTCCATAAAATCACATGTGGTGTTCCCCAGGGTTCCATTTTAGGCCCTGTGCATGCTCCCCCTTGGCGGCGTCATCAGGAGACATGGAATCAACTTCCACAGCTATGCAGATGATACGCAGCTTTACATTTCCGTGTCTCCTGATGACACCAGGCCAATGGATGCTCTTTTTAACTGCATTCTAGATATCAAATCCTGGATGGCAGGAAACTTTCTCCAGCTTAACCAGGACAAAACTGAGGTTTTAGTCATCGGTCCTGAGGCCCAGAGAGAGAAACTTTTATCCAAACTTCAAGCCAGGGCTCTCAAGTTTTGAAGATTGCTAGGAGTGAGATTTCTGAGGTGCGAGTGACTTTTTACTTTTTTCCCGAGGACCGGGGGGGGGGGGGTGCGAGCAGTAGAGCAGTAGTCGAGTTATAAAATGAAACCAGTAGGGATGGTGGAAGGGCAGGGCAGAATTAGAAGGTACTTTGTTAATATGGAAATGCTTTTATAACTAAAAGTCCATATTATCATTCAATAATGCACAGGATAATATGTTATCACACACAGTCTTGGTTTAGTCTTGGTTTAGTCCTGGTTTAGACCTGTTTTAGACCTGTTTTAGTCCTGGCTTAGTCTTGGTTTAGACCTGGTTTAGTTTTGGTTTAGTCCCGGTTTAGTCCTGGTTTAGACCTGGTTTAGATCTGGTTTAGTCTTGGCTTAGTCCTGGCTTAGACCTGGTTTAGTCCTAGTTTAGACCTGGTTTAGTCCTGGTTTAGTGCTGGTTTAGACCCGGTTTAGATCTGGTTTAGTCTTGGCTTAGTCCTGTTTAGACCTGGTTTAGTCCTGGCTTAGTCTTGGTTTAGACCTGGTTTAGTTTTGGTTAAGTCCTGGTTTAGTCCCGGTTTAGTCCTGGTTTAGACCCGGTTTAGATCTGGTTTAGTCTTGGCTTAGTCCTGGTTTAGTCCTAGTTTAGACCTGGTTTAGTCCTGGTTTAGTGCTGGTTTAGACCCGGTTTAGATCTGGTTTAGTCTTGGCTTAGTCCTGTTTAGACCTGGTTTAGTCCTGGCTTAGTCTTGGTTTACACCTGGTTTAGTTTTGGTTAAGTCCTGGTTTAGTCCCGGTTTAGTCCTGGTTTAGATCCGGTTTAGATCTGGTTTAGTCTTGGCTTAGTCCTGGTTTAGTCCTAGTTTAGACCTGGTTAAGTCCTGGTTTAGTGCTGGTTTAGACCCGGTTTAGATCTGGTTTAGTCTTGGCTTAGTCCTGGTTTAGACCTGGTTTAGTCCTGGCTTAGTCTTGGTTTAGACCTGGTTTAGTTTTGGTTAAGTCCTGGTTTAGACCTGGTTTAGTTTTGGTTTAGTCCCGGTTTAGTCCTGGTTTAGACCTGGTTTAGATCTGGTTTAGTCTTGGCTTAGTCCTGGTTTAGACCTGGTTTAGTCCTAGTTTAGACCTGGTTTAGTCCTGGTTTAGTGCTGGTTTAGACCCGGTTTAGATCTGGTTTAGTCTTGGCTTAGTCCTGTTTAGACCTGGTTTAGTCCTGGCTTAGTCTTGGTTTAGACCTGGTTTAGTTTTGGTTAAGTCCTGGTTTAGTCCCGGTTTAGTCCTGGTTTAGACCCGGTTTAGATCTGGTTTAGTATTGGCTTAGTCCTGGTTTAGTCCTAGTTTAGACCTGGTTTAGTGCTGGTTTAGACCCGGTTTAGATCTGGTTTAGTCTTGGCTTAGTCCTGTTTAGACCTGGTTTAGTCCTGGCTTAGTCTTGGTTTAGACCTGGTTTAGTTTTGGTTAAGTCCTGGTTTAGTCCCGGTTTAGTCCTGGTTTAGACCCAGTTTAGATCTGGTTTAGTCTTGGCTTAGTCCTGGTTTAGTCCTAGTTTAGACCTGGTTTAGTCCTGGTTTAGTGCTGGTTTAGACCCGGTTTAGATCTGGTTTAGTCTTGGCTTAGTCCTGTTTAGACCTGGTTTAGTCCTGGCTTAGTCTTGGTTTAGACCTGGTTTAGTTTTGGTTAAGTCCTGGTTTAGTCCCGGTTTAGTCCTGGTTTAGACCCGGTTTAGATCTGGTTTAGTCTTGGCTTAGTCCTGGTTTAGACCTGGTTTAGTCCTGGTTTAGTGCCGGATTAGTCCCGGTTTAGTGCTGGTTTAGTCTTGGTTTAATCCTGGTTTAGTCCCAGTTGAATCCTGGTTTAGACCCGGTTTAGACCTGGTTTAGTCTTGGTTTAGTTCTGGTTTAGTTCTGGTTTAGTCCCAGTTGAATCCTGGTTTAGACCTGGTTTAGACCTGGTTTAGTCTTGGTTTAGTCCTGGTTTAGTTCTGGTTTAGTCCTGGTTTATTTCTGGTTTAGTCCTGGCTAGGTCCTGGTTTAGTCCTGGTCTAGTCCTGGTTTAGTTCTGGTTTAGTCCTGGTTTAGACCTGGTTTAGTCTTGGTTTAGTCCTGGTTTAGTTCTGGTTTAGTCTTGGTTTAGTCCTGGTTTAGTCCTGGTTTAGTCCTGGTTTAGTCCTGGCTAGGTCCTGGTTTAGTCCTGGTCTAGTCCTGGTTTAGTTCTGGTTTAGTCCTGGTTTAGACCTGGTTTAGTCTTGGTTTAGTCCTGGTTTAGACCTGGTTTAGTTCTGGTTTAGTCCTGGTTTAGTCCTGGTTTAGTTCCGGTTTAGTTCTGGTTTAGTCCTGGTTTAGTCCCAGTTGAATCCTGGTTTAGACCCGGTTTAGACCTGGTTTAGTCTTGGTTTAGTCCTGGTTTAGTTCTGGTTTAGTCCTGGTTTAGTTCTGGTTTAGTTCTGGTTTAGTCCTGATCTAGTCCTGGTTTAGTCCTGGTTTAGTCCTGGTTTAGACCTGGTTTAGTCTTGGTTTAGTCCTGGTTTAGTTCTGGTTTAGTCATGGTTTAGTTCTGGTTTAGTTCTGGTTTAGTCCTGGTTTAGTCCTGGTTTAGTCCTGGTTTAGTTCTGGTTTAGTCCTAGTTTAGACCTGGTTTAGTCCTGGTTTAGTTCTGGTTTAGATCTGGTTTAGTTCTGGTTTAGTCCTGGTTTAGACCTGGTTTAGTCCTGGTTTAGTCCTGGTTTAGTTCTGATCTAGTCCTGGTTTAGTCCCAGTTGAATCCTGGTTTAGACCTGGTTTAGTCTTGGTTTAGTCCTGGTTTAGTTCTGGTTTAGTCCTGGTTTAGTCCTGGTTTAGTTCTGGTTTAGTCCTAGTTTAGACCTGGTTTAGTCCTGGTTTAGTTCTGGTTTAGTCCTGGTTTAGATCTGGTTTAGTTCTGGTTTAGTCCTGGTTTAGACCTGGTTTAGTCCTGGTTTAGTTCTGGTTTAGTCCTGGTTTAGTCCTGGTTTAGACCTGGTTTAGTCCTGGTTTAGTCCTGGTTTAGTTCTGGTTTAGTCCTGGTTTAGTTCTGGTTTAGTTCTGGTTTAGTCCTGGTTTAGTTCTGGTTTAGTTCTGGTTTAGTGCCGAAATAGATGCAGAAATAATCTGATATGACTCACCCATAAGAACGCGGTCACTCGTATCCATGTATGCAGGTGTCACGGTCTTTAATAATCCGGAGCTCCGGAGAAAAGGACATATCCCGAACTTATCCCGTGTTCCGAGGCGAGAGTTCCTTCTTACGTAGCATTAACGTAGCAAGTTAAAGATTCTTCTTCTCTCGGAAATGCCGCGTACACATTCACGCGGCTCGCGCACAGCTGATGGGCGAACAGGCCGATCAGCTGTGAGGATCGGCCTCACAGCTGATCGCTCAACTCGAGTACTGATGTGCAAGTGACTTTTTTTCGCTGAAAACGCGCGGTGCCTGCATTAACTTACCGATTTTCTGGGCACAGAAGCGCTGTGAACAGTGGCTACAGTTTTGAATTGCTTAAAAAAAAATTCAGCGTGAGAAATACCATGTGTGGCGTGTGAGCGTGTGAACATGTCGAATTGCATGTGTCACACTTTCAAAGCGTGAGACTTGAGAGCCCTGCTTCAAGCACAGTCTTTTAACCCATCTCCTCAAGTGAAAAACCTAGGTGTCATTTTTGACTCTCACACATCAAGAACATCACAAAAATAGGTTTCTCTCACCTAAAAACATAGCCAGAGTTCGCCCTATTCTCTCTCAGGCCAATACGGAGACACTGATGCATGCTTTTATCACCAGTCGTATAGACTACTGTAATGCTCTGCTCTCTGGTCTTCCCAAAAAGAGTATTTCAGGTTTGCAATTATTACAAAATTCAGCAGCACTGACACTGTTAGCTATTTAAAACAAAACGTTTGATGGTTCTGTGATCACGCCCCAATATAGAGTGCTGCAAGACATTTCACAATTTTTGACTTTTCAGAGTGGGTTAAATCTCGTTTGGCCCATTTTGCCTGAGGAAACGAAACTGCTTACCTGGCCAGCCAAATGATATCTCTCTGTATTTCCTATACACCGCGATACCATTTGGACACTCTCCATCCACTCTCGCTCCTCCGGTTCCAAACCGACTCCGCGATTCTGATTCGTTCAAAGATGGTGACGTCAGTGCACCCGCCTTTGCCCGCAAAGTCACTCTTAGGCAGCGGAAGTTCCGCCTCAGTTTTGAATCAAGATGGCGCAATCTCTGATTGGTTCACTTAGCTGTCTGTCTACGCGCAACCGCAGCGCATTCTGTGGATCAAACGTTACCAAACTCACTCGCTGGTACAGCGATGAGTCATGGATTCTTCCAGGCAACGAAACTGCCTAATAATTCTGCACACCTTGATATAGGTCACACTGTCCCTCTTTAGACACATCATCTGATATTCTTAAACTAGAGATGCACTGAAATAAAAATTTGTGGCCAAAATTAAACACTTGGCCGAATACTGAAACCAAATATCAAATGCAGTTAAGTTTTTCACATTTTTTCATACAGCATAAAAAGCCTAGAATATTTTTTTAGACATGTTTTTAAAATAAAGTAAATGTTTATTTAATATTCTTTAAATATTCCAGTAGCCTTTCCAAAAAGGCACCAGATCACCGCATCACTGCACGTTGTTTGATTGTATCACACGCCACTATTCGGCCTCACTTTTAACTCACTCCACCGAGGGCCGAATGTGGCTTTTTTTGTAATATTCAGCCAAATATATTCGGTTGCCGAATATTCGGTGCATCCCTATCTTAAATCCAGTAATAATTCAAGTTTATACATCTTGGAGTTGGAGAATATACTTCAACTATTCTGGGAAGGCTGTCCACAAGGCTTAGGAGTTGTGTTCTAAATAGCTGTTTAATATGGAGATTTTTGTAGAATAAATTCTAGTAGCCTGAGAGTTGAAGAGAAGAGGCTGGACACTGATAATATTCAGTCTAGTACAGTCCAGTCTGGCCTTCTGTTGTAGGGACTATTATATCTCTGATGATATAGGCTAAGATAACAAGGACTGTGCTGACAGCGTTCCCTCAATACAGCACAGAAATTGAATGTTTGGCCCTACAAAAAGCTGTTGCCAGCCACAACATTTAAAGAAATATACATATTCATTGTAATGGTAAAAGGAGAAATTCAATTTGTCAACTGCACAAAGTTTATTTGGTCGAAGACGTTTCGCAGCTCATCCAAGCTACTTCGTCAGTTCTGGCTAAAGTGCTGGTGGACACTGCTTATATCTAGCTGCAGGGAGGAGCTAACTACAATGAAATTACTATCAAACTATCCTACCTTTGAATCAAATTCACCAAATTGAATTTCTCCTTCTCTCATGGATTCTACCTGGATGACTGAGGTTTTCTTCACATATTCATTGTAGGCTATGTGCAAAGGGTTCTAGGCCTGGTGTATTAACACATTTATTTTATTTAACCTTTATTAAACAGGGAAATCCCAAGAGAGTTCTGGCCTAGCAGTTCAACCCAACATACAAACAAACAACAATAATAAAGACCCGGCCCTCCTTTATTTTCATTCACTGTAAGTAAAAGTCTGTCTTAGCTTTAGCTAACGCCTCTGACAGAAATTAGCCTCTGCTTGTCCTGTAGCTTTAGCTGCTTAGCTTTAGGTCTTGTAAATAGGGTGACCATTCGTCCGGATTTCGTCCGGACAGTCCGGTTTTAGAGCTGTCTGTCCGGCCGTCTGTCACGTGTCCTCCTTTTTTACATTTTGTCCTCCTTTCGGACCCTCGTCGGCCACCGTTGCATAAATGGTCATAAATCCCCACCCATTATTTACACTTGTTACTCTGCGATGTTCGCCGTTTCCCAATTCAGCGAATGCACGGTTCGGAGTGTGGTCTCAGTCTGCAGTCGAGGCGGTGTATACTCGCTCAGCCCTGAGTGCAGTCCGGGGATCACATGGGCATCTGCGAAATGAAACAGATCCCGTCTCAGCTCAATGAGCCGGGTGGTCTGCTCCTTGTTCCCTACAGACAAAAATATTATTCTATTGCGACTAGTAATACTTGGAATTGGGACATGGCCAATGTTCCCCCTAATTTTTTATGTGTCTGAGCAAACACACTAACTCCCTGAGCGCTCCTTGGATCCCTGTGAGCGACATCCGAAATGCCCCCCCCTTCCCCCCTCGCGCGGCTCGCACTCATTGGAGGAAGCACACTCAGGTTGGATGAATGCGACCTGGCCGTTCAGACTGAAGTCGCATGCCAAAAGATCGGATATGTATCGGATTTTGGACCACATATCAAGTGGCCTGGATCGCATTTGAAAAAATCGGATCTGTGTCGTTCAGACTGTCAGATCAGATACAGGTCGCATAGAGTTGAAAAAATCAGATTTGGGTCACTTCAGGCTTAGAGTAAACGTTGGAGTAAACGCTGCCCCCACCCCACCCACACACACACAAAACAAAACAAGGTGTCCTCACTTTTTTTTGGACACAAGTGTCCTCCTTTCCTGTTTCATGCCGGTGGTCACCCTACTTGTAAATGAATCCACTGCTACTCTGCAAAGCACAAAATGCAGCACTTTTATTCACAATAGTTTGCTTTGAATTCATCATTTGAATATGTAGATGGTGCCATTGTTATCACATTGTCACTTCTACTAGGTAAAAAACCCACTTCGTTTTGTCTCAGTTGTCTTTGTCCCTGACCATATGTGTGTGTCCAGTATTTTCTGCAAAACTCCATGATTTCACATTTTCCTTTCTGCTGGAGATTTGTTCTGAACACGGCAGACTTATGCTATACTCCCGCCCACATGCGGCCCTCAGCCAATCATCCGCCAGCTCAGACTGTCTGGTCCAATCAGAGGTCCTTTAACCATATATGGATTTTTCTATATGTTTAAAAATACGTCCAAAAATAGGCGCAGGGGTATATATACTACTAAATTCAAAGTTATAATAATAAGAACAAGAACAAGAAGAATTGCAAATATCTGTTGGCTCAAAATACAATTCTGTTTAGGGCAAAAATCATTTTGTTAGGGTTAGCAAAAAAAAAAATCTGATGCAGCTCTATAAGTTCTAAATTCTAGCACCTGACATGTTTAAATTATGAGTCTGTATAGTGCAGATAACAATTTGCCATTTATTTTAATTTGTGAACTGAAGAACACCCTCACTTATAATTTGTTAGGTTATCTTTAAGATTAAAGTTTAGTTTTAGATTTAGTTAAAACATAAAAGGGGCAATAATAATAATAAATATAGCTGCAAGCAGCAATGTGGGGGCCAAGCACCGTTTGACAGGGTCTAACAAGGTCTGACAGGATCTAACAGAGTCTGACAGGGTCAGGGTCTAACCCTGTCAGAACAGACACATCAAAGACAGATCAAAGGTTGCTAGGTGCGTTGCTAGGCAATTGACAAATTTCTGCAAATTTGACCTGCTGGTGCCGCTAGACGGTTGGGGCTGGGGGCCTATAAATCGCTGTGGGTAATGAGGAGACTGGCTGGAATGTGCATGCCAAATTTCACAACTTTTTACCAGACGGTTCTAGGGGTTGCCATAGACTCCCATTGAAGAAAGAATAAAGTATAATAATAATCAGGAGAACAGAACATCAAAGGAAAGATCAAAGTGTTGCTAGGCAACTTACTAGGCAACTTGCTAGGCAACGCAAAGCAATTCCTATAGGGTGCCTAAGCACCTTCGGTGCTTGGCCCCCTAAATATAGCCGCAAGCGGCGATGATCGGCCCTCGCTTGCACTCACAAGGGGGGGTGGGCTAACGTGCCATTTTCCTCCCCTTTTTTCTAGCTGGATGCATGTGTGAGTTTGTGCGTTATCTGCATGTGTGTGTTGAATGCCTGGGGGTGAGCTGGGGAGGGGTTGTTTGTTTTGCCTTTTAATTTCAATTATTTTAAGAGGAGGGTCACTCATAAGCCTTTCCTGCACTGTTCTGTTATTTTCGATTCAAGTTTGAGTGAAATCGGCCAAAGTATGCATGGATTATCACTTGTCGAAATTTGAAGGCGAGCCGCAAAAACAAACCTGAAATTTGTGGCGTTTTCACAGAAACACCGTTCAGTCTTTTAGAACGCTTTTAATAACTTTTAATGTCCCACTTGTCTAGATGATACAGCACAATTCTCATGAGTCTGGGTCAAAAACCCTAGGAGGAGTTTGTTAAAATACGAGGACAAGAAAATTTGCCTTTGGCGCTGGGTCACGTGCTCGGTCCAATATGGCTGACTTCCTGTTGCTCACCTAGCAACGGTGTAATATACTTTTTTGCTCCTATTCCCATGATGCATCTGTGTACCAAATTTGGTTTGGCAACGACAAAGTTTTTGCTGGGCGTCCCATTGGCGAGGACAGATGTTTGGCTTGTTGCCATGGCAACATGGGTATAGCCATAGGCGCAATGCATTTTGATTTTCCAGGGGGCGCTGTCGAGCCATTTTTTAAGATTTTTTAATAGATTATTTGTAAATTCCTTTTCTGGCATTCTTGAATTTGGTGCAAAATTTTCGTCGGTGGGAAGTACCCGATTGGGGGGGGGGGGGGGGGGGGGGGGGGGGACCAGAACAATAACAATAGGCTCATCACTTTAGTGCTCCGGCATAATAATAGTTTCATTTTCTGTAAAATTTGCGGTACTTAAATGTTCCAGCAGAGGGTGCTGTCACCATACAAAAGGCTATGTTGTGATCAATTTGTTGTTTGGTAGTAAATGTACAACTATTCATTGAACTGTGATATTAATCACATTATACAGTCAGATCAAAAACAAAACAAAAACACTCAAAGGACAGTCTGGTTTCTGGCGATGACTTCTTTACTTTCCTACTCAGTGAAGTCATTAAAATCTTTTATTAATTTTATAATACACTAATACAGAAGACCTGAAATCAGGTCAATATAAAAACATAAGGATAAGAGACATCGTATATAACTAAAATCCAAGGACAAACTGAAAAATAAAATTATCATTAAATATAATGACAAGTTGCATACACACAATTTGAAAGGGTCCCTCAGCGGTCTAATATAGGTTTTGAGAGGTAAAAATTAATTCGGTCAGAAAAATTTGGGCCATTCACATCAGACAGAGAAACCATAGTTAAGAAAGGCGTATAACAAAGCCAAGTGAAGTGCTATAGGGTTCATTTTGCATACACAGTATACACATCTATGAAGCACCCACATTGTACACAATGATGACCTGAGCATGTCCACAGACACTTCTATGAGCACCCACTTTCCCAACAGTGAAAGAAGGGGTCATATAACAAGGGAATATAAAACAGTCCAAATGTATCTGATTATTCTGGAAACAGACTATGTGATGTGATACTGAAAACATTTAAAAATGTAATGTAAAACATACATTAAAATTAATTTAGTGCATCTTGAAGAATAGATGGTGGCTTCTTGATAACCATGTCATAATATCAAAGTTATGTGAGAGTCCTCGGTCTTCAGCTGTCAATCATTCTGGACAGCTCCTTGCAGCAGGTCGTCCTCTCCGAGGGCTGGGTCGACATCGTCCTCCAGAGGGTCATCATGGTGAACTTACTGATCAGCTCATCAAAGTCGTCCACTGTTGATGTCAGGGCAGTGCTGCTGGAGCCACTGCGGCTCACAGCCACACTGGTCGAGACGTCTTTGCCTATTGAATACAACAGAAGAAAATACATCTAAATTACGTTCCCCAAAGACAATGTAAAACAGCAGCACATTCTCTCTTATAGTGCACCATGTAACTTTTTGGTTGGGAGTCTGTCACCTTCTTGTTTCTATGGATATTTCATTGCCCTGCCTGGAATATTCCACAGTATGACATTTATAGGTCAAAAATAGCTAAAAGAAAGGCATTCTGACTGCAAGCGGGGTTGCCTCTCCATAGATCTGACCTGTAACTTGGTTTGGTTTGGTCTCCATAATAGAAAGGTTTAAGACCATACTGTGCATACTGTGAAACATTCCAGACAAAGCAATAACATATCTATGGAGAAAAGCATTTGACGGACCCCCATCAGAAAAAGTACACATTGCACCTTTAAATCAAATTGGTCGGAGTTTGTGTCTTACCAGGCATGAAAACGGGTCAGGGGTGAAAAAGGTGAGAACAGTAGTAAGACCTACCAATCCTTTGATCATCGATTTAAAGCTGAACTACTCTCACGAAGACTTGAAAATGAAAAAGATGCTTCTAAATCTATTGTCCTTGATGTCTGTGGATGTGGCTGTTTTGCAGGTACATTATAATACATATGGGTCGCAGTAGCTCGGTAGAGCGTTTGTCTATTGATTCAGGGGTTGGCGGTTCGTATCCCGCTCTTGACAGGTTGGCTGTGTGTGCTCCCAGCTCCCACAGATGAGTGCTGCCATTGTGTCCTTAGGCAAGACACTTAACCCCACCTCGCCCCCAGTGTCTGTTTTAGTAGTGCCCCCATGGCAGAAGTACATCAAGTCCTCCCGTGGACGCACCACCCACGGGAGGATTCATGGGGGCTGGTGCATTGTGTTCTGAGCAGCAGATCTGTCTGGTGGTCTAGGGTCTGTCTGCTGCCCCCGTGACCCAGAAATGGAAAAGCGGAAGAAGATGGATGGATTAATATTTTTCTCCTCAGATCTACACGATTCACGTAGGTCACCTATTTTGACTTCAAAATGGTGAATTGATTGCCTGGAAGAATCCATGACTCATCGCTGTATCAGCGGTGAGTCTGGTAACGCTTGGTCCAGAATGCGCTGCGGTTGCGCGTAGACAGACAGCTAAGTGAACCAATCAGAGATTGCGCCATCTTGATTCAAAACTGAGGAGGAACTTCCGCTGCCTAAGAGTGACGTTGCGGGCAAAGGCGGGTGCACTGACGTCACCATCTTTGAACGAATCAGAATCGCGGAGTCCGTTTTTAACCGGAGGAGCGAGGGTGGAGCGAGGGTGTCCAAATGGTATCGCGCTGTAGCAAATACAGAGAGATATCATTTGGCTGGCCAGGTAAGTGAATTGAGGGATTTTCATGCCTGCTTACTCTGTGAAGCTGCTTTCTTGAGGCGTAGTAGGCGGGGTTTCTTTGCACTGGGTTCCTGGGGGTCAGCTGTTATTTGTTGAACCTCTTCTTGAGCCTGGAGTCGGGCTGCCTTCTCCCTCCGGATCTCCTCCAGGGTTTTCACTCGGATCTCAACCTCCTTTACCTCCTTCGCCTGGGACCTGACAGCCTCTGCTTTGTCCTGGCTTTTGTCTTTGGCCTTTTCACTTGAATGCTTGTCTTGTTTCGGATTCTCTTTGCGTCTTTTCTTCTTTGCATGAAGCGTCTCTGAGAAGGTTCGAATATTGCCAATAGACTTGTCTTTGACAGTGATGGCTCTCCTGAGACCTTTGGGGTTTTTGGTTGTAATTGTTTTGGTGATGGCAATTTCTGAAGCAGAACCTGCTTTTGGGTTCTGGGATTTTGCTGCTTTTTCTAGTTTAATCTCTTCCAATGTTTTAATTCGGATTTGCTCTGGTTTCTTGCACCTCGTTTCAACTGTGAAGTAAGAATAACATAGTTAAATTTAATCTTTTACTAAAGAAGTAAAAAAAAAAATCATTACCTGGTGTTTCAGCAATAAGACCTGATGGCAATGTAAGTCTCAGCTTAACAGGCTTTGAAGCTGCACAAAGAGACAAGAAAAACATATGTTACTCAATTAATCACACATAAAATGAGATACAATTGTTTACAGTTTCAATGACGTCGCACATTTCTGAGATGGTACTGCAGGTTCCTCCTCATCCACAACTTTGCCAAGGCGCTCAGCCAGACTCCTCCTCAAAGGGACTCCGCATCTCAAGTCCACAGCTAAAAGACACGCTCATTAATAATCAAGACTTTAACTCCAGGTTTTACTCCAGTGCACAGGTCTCACAGTCTTACCATCTGTCATCTGTATAAATGAATTTCCTTTCCCACCATTGGCAGAAGTATCACCACCAGAATATATAGCCCTCTTCATGCTTGCTTTTAGAGCTCTCCTGAGACGGATTTCCTCCAGTGTGCTGACGCCAAAGTTCAAAGACCCCTCTGTTAAAACAGGCACAAAATCAGTCACTTAATTTCAGTTGTTGTCACGCCACACCACTCTCTGTTGCGTTCTTGATCGTACCTGATTTTGGCCCTCCTGGTTGTTTTAGTATTAAAGTGCCTTTAGTTACACGAGGTAGTTTTAGTAGTAAAGTGCTTTTAGTTAGATAAGGTTTTTTTTGTTTGTTTTTTTTGTTACATGAAGTAATTTTAATAATAAAGTGCCGTCAATTACATGAGGTAGTCCAGTGTTAAGGTGCTTATAACTCTCTAGTGGTCACAACTTTGATTACAAATTAGCCATTCCTTGAGTTGTTTCTTAAAAGAAGCAGACGTGGCGCTGTCCCTGACTGCCGTTGGCAGTGTGTTCCAGCTCGTGCAGCCCTTGACAGAGAGCACATTTTGGGCAAAGGTGCACTTCCTTAACTGAAGGTCACAGTCCCCTCTAGTTGTGGACCTAGTGCTAGTCTCACAGTTTCTTTTTTTGATAAACTCATCTAACGGTGGCGGGGCAACACCATTTAGTACCCGATACGCTAATAGTCAATATGAGAAAAAAATCATACAATGGAGGTAGGACTTTGCTGCCTCTGTTGTGATAAAAGGATGAATCTGTTTGAAGTTTTGATTAAATATTAAATTTAATAGTATTTGTAACTTTTTTAATGTGTTTTTTGAACGTGAGGTTGGAGTCCAACACTACTCCGAGATATTTAAACTGAGTCACTGACTCCAATTCCTCTCCATCCAAAAAACACTAGAGATCTTTGATGTTTCACTTTTTTTTTTTGCTGAATGTCATACAAACAGTCTTCTTAGCGTTTAACATAAGGCAGTTTGGTTTAAGCCAGTCATGTATTTTGTTGTGAGGGCACCGGCTCCTCCAGGGGCACTTCCTCACTTTTACAGAAGGTCTGACCAACAGCGTAATGGTGTTGATAATATGCAAGTATCAAATCAAACAATGTGGGCTCTATGACTTACCTTTGTCTGGTGGAACATAAAGTCCATCAATGCAGCGAGGTTTCTCATGAAAGAAGGCACAGTGTGGCTTCTGGCAACCAGCAGGTTGGTTCTCCCAGTAACAAGCGATCTCTTTACGGTTATGCTGTTACATAGAAATGCACACAGAAGATTGTGATTGTTTTGTTTCTACTTTTTAGAACCAGATGGGATAATTTCCTATCTGCTTCATTTTCCAAATGTAAATTTTATTACCGTGATTTTCATGTGGCGAAACTTGCAGATGGGACGAAAACATCTGCCCTCCTCCCACAGGTTGCAGACAACCTCATTTCCAATCGCAGCTTCGCAGTGTCTAAACGGACAAGCATCTCCCTGGTAACAAGTGGGCACTGTTAAGGTTTTTTTTTCTTAAATATGAAGTGAAGCCAAGTGTTTTTCTCTTACTTTAGTGCAGGTGGAATAGTAAAAGAAGTAGCAGTCATCCCCATGGTTAGTCATAATAATCCTGGTGTGTCTGGTGGAACAGGTTGCCGGATAACACTCTTCAGACCGTGTGGCTGCTTCTTTTCAAAGTCAGAAGAACCTTCCCTGCAAACAACAATAAAGAGATAAGTGGAGCAAAGAATGATTCATACTCTAGGAGTCTTTTGCTGTTCCAATAATGTGTAACACAAATGTGACATCCACAAATTAGCTAAAAATGATTCTACTAAATCATTGATTTAAATCATGATTCTACTAAAGTAAAGTTTCAGTATTCATGTAGAAATTTCGATACGGCGACGATCAAAACAGAAGACGCAAAAGTGGCGTCTCGCCCGTTTAGACGAGCGTTCTCAACAGGAAATGTTTGTTTATACAAAGACGCAAAAGTGGACGAATTCGACTGAATATGCATGCCAGGCCGCTAATATGTCAGAGCTACCTTTTTCAGGACACCACAGGGGCTCTCATCACGGTTGTTTCACCCTCGATGTGGGGGTCGGAGCTCTTCGCTTAATGCAACAAGAGCATAGACCGGGGAACGCATTTGAACTAGGGGGGCACAATCGCAAGAGGGTGTCACCGAAATGTTTGGTCGGACATAATGCATAGCCTATAGGCTACATTATACACGGACAGGCACGTAATGCGTATCTCAGTCATGTCAACCAGCACAGAGCCACACAGCATAAAATGCACAAGAGAAATGAGAAACACGGAACACAGACAAGTGCACTTGGTGGTGCTCGGACAGAGGAAAGTATGGGAATATGCCTGCAGTTTTATCAGAGCTGTGTGTGTGTGTGTGTGTGTGTGTGTGTGTGTGTGTGTGTGTGTGTGTGTGTGTGTGTGTGTTTCCACAATATGCCAGATAACTGCGCAGAATAATGCCCAAAGAGCCAACGCTAACCCAGCACCAGTTATGACTTTAGTTCACAATATGCCAGCACAGAAGTGCGCAGAACTGCCCAGAAGTGCCAACAAGAGCTTGTTTAGTCATTCTGAAGTTTTCCATCCAAGCACTGTCATCAACTAATCCATTCTCAAAATTGTCCTACCACTGACTGGTTCTGCCCGGTCTTGTCCAAACTCGCCTCTGTTTGCGGTTTCAGAGCCTGACGGCGCCGCCGCCGTGTAAACGAAAGACACTTCCGATAGAATATTTTGTCGTTTTCAGTCGCAATCGTCCTCGTCTAAACGGCTGACTTTGATCTCTTTTTAGGGCCCGTTTACACGAGGACGCTTACGGGTAAAAACGACAAAATATTTTATCGGAAGTGCCTTTCGTTTACACGGTGACAGCGTTTTTGGGGCCTAAAAACGCAAAAATCTGAAACCACCCTCCAGAGTGGAAAAGTTAAATACGCTCCGCTGTAGTGTCTCCGTGTAAAGTGCCCAAGACGCAAAACTGGTCAGATCTGCTCACGTCAGTACACGTTTACGTCACATAGATGCGGCAATACAATGAGGAGGACCACCACCGGCCCCTTATCCCGGCTCCAGCGCACCGGTGGCTCCACCGGTCCTGAGCACCGGTGGAGCCGCTGGAGCCGGCCCCTTATCCCGGCTCCAGCGCACCGGTGGCCGCTGGGGCCGGCCCCTTCTCCCGGCTGCAGCGCACCGGTGGCCGCTGGAGCCGGCCCCTTATCCCGGCTCCAGCGGCTCCACCGGTGCTCAGGACCCGCTGGAGCCGGGATAAGGGGCCGGCTCCAGCGGGTCCTGGAGCCGCACGGACCGGACGGGGAAGTTGCCCCGGCTCCGGTATACTTGGTTCGAGACCCCGGGGCGGGGGAAGTCTCTTACGGGCAGCTTTGAGAAATAGTGTCTGACGATAGCCGGCCCCCGCTCGGTCCGTGGGATTAGGGGGTACGGTCGCCTGCCATACCCCCGCGGAGGGGCTCCGTGATAAGGCCACTGGGAAGGATACGGTTCGTCTCGGTCTCACCTCCGAGGGGTCGAGCGCGAGCGGCCCGCGCCGCACCGAGCTACCAGCACTCGGACCCGCAGTGCCCAGGAGCCGTCTGACGTGGGTAGAACCAGACAGGGGCCCTGAGATGGCGGGTCACGTATGCCCATCGTTCGAGCTCTTTAAGCGGGCTACATAGTCCGCTAATGTCATGCGTTAGACTTCCACACTTGTGTAAGGGGAGACCCCACAGCCGGTACAGTCGTGGTTAGAAATGTAACTTGACGCTGTTGTGATGTTTTTTTTTTGTTTTTTGTTTTTGTTTTTTTCAGTCCAGCGCCTCCCTTCGCTGGCTTTTGCGTCCACTTTTGCGTCTTCGTATAAACGCGGATAAAAAATTGAAGACGAGACGCCACTTTTGCGTCTTCTGTTTTGATCGTCGCCGTATAAACGTTAGTTTTGGCTGGAACTTGGGACAAAATGTTTAAAACAGTGCTAAAGTAAATGAGAGGAAAACAACAACTGTTTTATTCCACTCACGCTGGAAACGGAACTCAATAACATGTTGGTGAAACTTTACCTCTGTCTCTTTGGGGTGTCTGTGGAGTCTCTTTGGGGTCACTTGGAGGTCTCTTTGGGGTCTCTGTGAGGTCTCCCTGAGGTCTCTGAAGTCTCTGTGAAGTCTCTGTGAAGTCTCTTTGAAGTCTCTGTGAAAGTCTCTGTGAAGTCTCTTTGAAGTCTCTTTGAAGTCTTGGTGAAGTCTCTTTGAAGTCTCTTTGAAGTCTCTGAAGTCTCTTTGAAGTCTCTTTGAAGAGTGATGTCACAAAGGTTGTCGACCTTATAAGGATCTTGTAAACATTCCGTTGCTATGGTTACATTACATTTGTTTACATTCAAAAATGTTTTACAGTAACATGAGACAGTATTGATTGCACTGTACTTTACCATGAAATATCCAAAAGGTAAATTCAGAAATGTTGGACCTGAACATTTCTATCAGTGTCTAGCCACAAGAAATCTGTATGGCACAAAAATCTGCATTTTAACATTAACAGTAATTTTACCTGACCCCATGTGTATTAAATAACATTCTATAGAATGCTGTGACGTCACCTGAAACCCACCAATAATGTATTATTAAATAAAAAATAAAAGACATAAAGGGTAGTGTATTGAATTGATGATTGCATTTACATAAGCATATATAGGGCAGCAGTAGCTCAGTTGGTAGAGCATTTTTCTACTGATTCAGGGGTTGGCGGTTCGAATCCTACTCTCGATGGGTTGGCCGTCTGTGATCCCAGCTCCCACAAATGAGTGCTGCCGTTGTGTCCTTGGGCAAGACACTTAACCCCACCTCGCCCCCAGTGTCTACACTGGCAGCCCCCATGGCAGAAATACATCAAGGCCAGTTGTGACGTGGGCCATCCTCCCGTGGACCCACAACCCGCGGGAGGATCCATGGGGGCAGGTGCATTGTGTTCTGGGCGGTAGATCTGCTGCCCCTGCAACCCAGAAATGGAGAAGCAGAAAAAGATGGATGGCTGGGTGGATGAAACTACCTGAGGACACAGAGCACAGGCGACCCGTCAAGGCGTGCAGCTGGTAGTGATTCTTCTGGCAACTCAATCCTGAAGGAACACTTGATCCATAAGAAAAGAGAGAAAAAGGGGGTGGACAGTCCAGACATTTGTGATGCTACCACATTCATTTTCGATGTACTAAGCACTAAGGGTGTTGTAGGATTTTGGAACTCCTTTAGGGAAGGCATGCTGGGTTTAATATTTTCACGTACATAATTTTAAGCTTAGGCTTAAGCCTTTATTGGTCTTACACACAATGACACACGGGAGAAATTTGACTTCTGCATTTGACCCATCCTTTTTTCAGGAGCAGTGAGCAGCCATCTTTTTTCAGCGCCCGGGGGCCAGTACCATGAAGGGTCTTGCCCAAGGACCCACACTGGTTAGCTCATTGCCCAGGGGGGATTTGAACCCACAACCCACAGGGGGAAAGTCCATGACTTACCAGTTGAGCTAACCAGCCAGCACAGTTGAGCTAACCAGCCATACTGTAGGAAAATAAATAACGTAAGACACCTGATTTTTTTCTTATGATGCAATGCTGATAGCCTAGTTGAGTTATTTAGAATATAGAACCAAATAAATGTGTTGCAAAGTTATGTTTTTATTTTAATTAGGCAACAAGCATACACCTAACTGCACTGTGTGCATAATTATTAGGCAAATTGTACTTGTGAGGATTTACTTTGTAACTTCTTGGTTCTCGGTCAATCCAAATTGTACATAAATCTCAAACCTAAATTTTTAAGAAAAAAAAATATAAGACACTCTTCTGAGAGGGGTACTGTTTTCCTTCACCGTAAATCTCTCATTTAAGAAGGGCCCATAAGTTCTCAATAGGGTTTAGGTCAGGTGAGGAAGGGGGCCATGTCATTATTTTTTCATCTTTAAGGCATTTACTGAATAGCCACACAGTGGAGTAATGCATGTGATTGAGAACTGTTCTGCATAAAAATCATGGTCCTCTTGAAATATGCACTTTTTCATATACCACTGCTTTAAGAAAGTGTCTTCTAAACACTGGCAGTAGGTTTTGGAGCTCATTTTGAGTCCTTCAAACCGAAAAGGTCCAACGAGCTCATCTTTAATAACACCAGCCCATACCGGTACCCCACCTCAACCAACTCTATGCCCATTACTGATCCAGCAACAGGCCCATCCATCTGGTCCGTCAAGACTTACTCTCATCTCATCAGTCCATAAAACATTTGAAAAATCTGTCTTCAAATATTTCTTGGCTCCATATTGACATTTCATCTTATGTTCCATGTTCAGTGGTGGTCGGGTTTCAGCCTGCCCTACCATGTCTCTGAGCATTGAACACCTTGTTTCTTGTCTTGCAACTATTTAAAACAAAACATTTGCTGGTTCTGTGATCACGCCCCAATATCTTTGCAATATCAAGAGTGCTGCAAGACATTTCACAATTTTTGACTTTTCAGAGTGGGTTAAATCTCGTTTGGCCCATTTTGCCTGAGGAAACGAAACTGCCCAATAATTCTGCACACCTTGATATAGGCCACACTGTCCCTTGTTAGATGATCTGATATTCTTAAATTAGGGATGCACTGACATGAAAATTTGTGGCCAAAATTAAATGCTTGGCCGAATACTGAAATCAAATATCAAATGCGTTTAAGTTTTTTCACATTTTTTAATACTGCATAAAAAGCCGAGAATAATTTTTTAGACATGTTTTTTAAAATAAAGTAAATGTTTATTTAATATTCTTTAAATATTCCAGTAGCCTTTCCAGTCATTTTAAAGGGATATGCCACCCCCAGGTCAAATTTGGGCATCTCCCCACAGTCCAGAGACTAAAATAAGTGGTGGAAAGCGTTTTCCTGCTCACCCAGCCATTGTCCGAGTCTGTCGCCACTGACCGCCGCGGTATCTGCAGCTCCTCCGCCTTAGACTGGAGTCTAACGTCGCCAGAGAAAGATTTCGGCCAAAAGGAATTAATTTGCTCGATGCGTTTCCCAATTACTTTCTGTGTAGTGCGCATTCATATCGAGTGCAAATAAATGTGCAAATCAACACGGAGAGCTTGCCTTGGTCATTTTGGGTGGGAACTATTTTCCAGTGCGGAAGAATACAGTCGAATCACGCACCACGTTGTGCAACAGGGGAACTCCCTTCCCGGTGCGTAACTGGGATTCCCCTGGCAGCGTGCTGCGTGATTCGACTGTATTCTTCCGCACTGGAAAATAGTTCCCACCCAAAATGACCAAGGCAAGCTCTCCGTGTTGATTTACACATTTATTTGCACTCGATATGAATGCGCACTACACATAAAGTAATTGGGAAACGCATCGAGCAAATTAATTCCTTTTGGCCGAAATCTTTCTCTTGCGACGTTAGACTCCAGTCTAAGGCGGAGTAGCTGCAGATACCGCGGCGGTCAGTGGCGACAGACTCGGACAATGGCTGGGTGAGCAGGAAAACGCTTTCCACCACTTATTTTAGTCTCTGGACTGTGGGGAGATGCCCAAATTTGACCTGGGGGTGGCATATCCCTTTAAAGCATTTTTAAAAAAAGGCACCAGATCACTGCATCACTGCACGTTGATTGTCTCATTGCATCACACGCCACTTTGCCTGGTTTACACCAGACCATATCACAAGTGATATATGGTCTGGGAGCCACCTACTGAATATCTCGTAGCGGAGGTGTGGTTTACGATTGCCAACGGCCGTTTATTGGGCATTACGAATGTCTATCATTTGGCGTATACGTAGCCCATAGCCAATCATGTCAGTTGTCAGTTCAAACTACAAGCTTCCGTTTGTCGCGTAGTACGCGTCACCGTCTTTCCACCCCTCCCCGCTCTCTGATTGGCTCCCAAAATCTGGAGCCCTCGCTTAGCCTAGTTGCCAGGCTGTCTTTTAGATTGGAACGATCGTGCAAAGCAGCCTGGGATTTCCCAGGTTACACGCCACTATTCGGCCTCACTTTTAACTCACTCCACCCAGGGCCGAATGTGGCTTTTTTTTTGCAATATTCAGTCGAATATATATTCGGTTGCAGAATATTCGGTGCATCCCCATCTTAAATCCAATAATAATTCAAGTTTATACATCTTGGAGTTGGAGAATATACTTAAAACCTTAAACTTAAACCCAAAACATGCTCCAGGTAAAATCCTCCAGCTTAGGTCCTGACCAAGCCTAGCAAGAAGACCATGGGCGCCTGAAAGATGTGCTGCCCACTGCTCCTGAAGGATGGGTCAAATGCAGAGAAATAATTTCCCTACGTGGATAAATAAAGCATGTCTTCTTCTTCTTCTTCTTCAAATCATGATACTGTCAAAATACCCACTTGCCTAATAATTGTACACAGTAAGACCCCCCAGGATTTCGCGGGCATTTTTTGTGATTGTTGCGGGCTAAAATGCCTGAATTTGCGGGAGCTTTTCCAAAAAGTTGCGATGAAAGTTGCGGTGCTTTTAAGGTTTTTGTTGCGATTTTGTTGCGGGAGGAAGTGAAAGTTGCGATAAATAGTTGCGATTTTCGCTTTTTGTAATTAAAATTGAGTAGTATTTTGAATACTGAGTTATGACTGAAAGAATAATACAAAGACACAGAGATCACAGATATGGTCCTAAAACAACCTTACCAATATCAAAAATAAATTACTACTAGGAAGGGAACTGTTTTGCGCGGTCTTTTGCTGTTATTTTTGTGGGCAAATGGTGCCGCAGACATGTTTCTTTGCCATTAGAAGCCGTGTCCCAATTCCCAGAGCGCGCGGCTCGGAACGTGGCCCGAAGGGCATGTGCGTCACACTTTTCGACAGTACACCGGCGCGACGACTGCTGTCCCACTTCTTTTTTGTCCCATGCGCAGTTAACACGCGGTCTGAAGACCGCACTCGGTCCGCGGACTTCAGTCGGGGCTGAGCAAGTGTGCACCGCCTTGACTGCAGTCTGAGCCCCCTTCGGGCCGCGCTCCGAGCTGTGCGCTCTGGGAACTGGGACACGGCCGCAGTTTTGTTTCGTCACACGGAAGTAAAGCAGAATGTTGCGGCTTCCAAACTCAAACCTTTTAGCCGCCGAGAATATGAGGTTGGGTCCTATGGCTCGCAGATTTGTGACGCGCAAAGAGGAGGCTATGGTGACTGTGGTGTATTAATGACGAGACGGTTGCATGCATTTAACACCGTTTACTGTGGTTTTCATAACTCACATAACACACGCACATGTCATCATGCTAGCTCGATGTCTACTACTACAGTGCCGTGAAAAAGTATTTGCCCCCTTCCTGATTTCTGTGTTTTTTGCATATTTATCACTCAAAACATTGTCAGATCATCAAACCAATTTTAATATCACACAGAAACAACCCAAGGAAAGACAAAATTCAGTTTTTGAATGATGATTCCATTTATTAGTGCACAAAAAAAATCTAAACCTATCTGGCCCTATGTGAAAAAGTAATTGCCCCCTTAATCTAATAGCCAGTTGAGCCTCCTTTGACAGCAATAACTGTAACCAAACGTTTGCGATAATTGGTGATGAGTCTTTCACACCGCTGGGGAGGGATTTTGGCCCACTCTTCTATGCAGAATTGTTTCAATTCTGCCATATTGGAGGGTTTTCTTGTATGAACTGCCCGTTTAAGGTCACACCACAGCATCTCAATCGGATTTAAATCCGGACTTTGACTTAGCCACTCCAAAACCTTAATTTTGTTTTCTTTGAGCCATTCAGAGGTGGACTTGCTGGTGTGTTTTGGATCATTGTCCTGTTGCATGATCCAAGAGCGCTTGAGTTTGAGTGCACGAACTGATGGCCGGACATTCACCTTCAGGATCTTCTGGTAAACAGCAGAATTCATTTTTCCGTCAATCACAGCAAGTTGTCCTGGTCCTGAGGCAGCAAAGCAGGCCCAGACCATCACACTGCCACCACCATGCTTTACTGTGGGCACCATGTTCTTTTTATCAAATGCTGTGCCATTTTTACGCCAGATGAAACGGGCTGCAGACCTTCCAAAAAGTTCAATTTTAGACTCATCGGTCCACAAAATGTTTCTCCAAAAGTCTTGAGGGTCATCAAGGTGCTTTTTGGCAAAGGTGAGACGAGCCTTTGTGTTCTTTTGTGAAAGCAGTGGTTTTCTCCTGGGAACTCTTCCATGGATGCCATTTTTGGCCAGTGTTTTTCTAATGGTGGAGTCATGAACACTGACCTTAACTGAGGCCAACGAGGCCTGTAGTTCTTTCGATGTGCGTCTAGGTTCTTTTGTGACTTCCTGAATGAGCCGTCGTCGCACTCTTGGAGTAATCTTAGTTGGTCGACCACTCCTGGGAAGGGTTGCAACTGTTCCCAGTTTCCTCCATTTTTGAATAATGGCTCTGACAGTGGTTCGCTGGAGCCCCAGAGCTTTGGGAATGGCTTTGTAACCTTTTCCTGAATTATAGACTTCTATCACTTTTTTTCTCATTTGTTCTTGAATTTCTTTGGATCGTGGCATGATGTGTTTGTTCTTGAGATGTTGTAGCCAACTTCACTTTGTTTGACAGGAACTATTTAAGTGATTTCTTGATTCAACACAGGTGGTGACAATCAGGTGTGGGTGTGGCATGTAGAACTGAACTAAGTTTTCTCAAAACTGTGGTTAGTCACAGTTAGTTTGTGATTTAACAAGGGGGGGCAATTACTTTTTCACATAGGGCCAGATAGGTTTAGATTTTTTTTGTGCACTAATAAATGGAATCATCATTCAAAAACTGAATTTTGTCTTTCCTTGGGTTGTTTCTGTGTGATATTAAAATTGGTTTGATGATCTGACAATGTTTTGAGTGATAAATATGCAAAAAACACAGAAATCAGGAAGGGGGCAAATACTTTTTCACGGCACTGTATACTGGCATCTCTACGCATGCGCGACACACATTAATATGAACTACATGGTTCTATTGGATCAGTATACCACAGTGACAGATACGCTGAGATCCAGATATGCGTTTTGTGCATTTATTCCAAAAAGAGCGCACACAGCTATGACAGCGCAGCAGGATGAAATGGAACTCATGAAAACCAGCAGGATGAACAGATTAACGTGAAAGATGAATGAATGGTTTGCGTTCAACAAAAAATACGGCTACACCCCAACCCAGTTATATCTCCTACACAGAAGGAAGTTGGTCGGCATTCAATACGTCGCCGATGATTGGTCAGAATAAGTAAAAATTGCGGAAAAGTTGTTACCTGGCCAGCCAAATGATATCTCTCTGTATTTCCTATACAGCGCGATACCATTTGGACACCCTCGCTCCACCCTCGCTCCTCCGGTTAACAACGGACTCCGTGATTCTGATTCGTTCAAAGATGGTGACGTCAGTGCACCCGCCTTTGCCCGCAACGTCCCTTCCATTCAGCTGTAAAATTGGTCTTAAATGACCTAAAACACATCGATTCCTTAAAACCACAGCAGCTGACAGCTCTAGAGGCCTTTCTTTTCAAAAAAGATGTTTTTGCATTGCTTCCTACCAGCTTGGTTCACGTCGCTGTCCGTTAACTGTTCTCCGATTGGTTCACTTAGCTGTCTGTCTAAGCGGAACAGCAGCGCATTCTGGACCAAGCGTTACCAGACTCGCCGCTGGTACAGCGATGAGTCATGGATTCTTCCAGGCAAGAAAAGTTGCGGTGATTGGTCAAAATTGCAACACCGCCCTGAATTCGCGGGGATTGGCTGAAGTTGCGTTGAAGTTGCAAATCGCAACATCGCAAATTCCTGGAGGGTCTGCACAGTGTATAAACACTATATTGCCAAAAGTATTCACGCACCTGCCTTGACTTGCATATGAACTTAAGTGACATCCCATTACTAATCCATAGGGTTTAATGACGTTGGTCCACCCTTTTCTGGGAAGGCTGGGAAGGCTGTCCACAAGGTTTAGGAGTTGTGTTCTAAATTGCTGTTTAATATGGAGATTTTTATAGAATAAATTCTAGCAGCCTGAGAGTTGAAGAGAAGAGGCTGGACACTGATAATATTGTCTATTCAGTACAGTTCAGTCTGGCCTTCTGTTGTAGGGACTATTATATCTCTGATGATATAGGCTAAGATAACAAGGACTGTGCTGACAGCGTTCCCTCAATACAGCACAGAAATTGAATGTTTGGCCCCACAAAAAGCTGTTATAAAAAGCCATAACATTTAAAGAAATATACATATTCATTGTAATGCAGGCTATGTAAAAGGTTCTAGGCCTGGTGTACTAACACATTTATTTTATTTAACCTTTAATAGGGAAATCCCAAGAGTTCTGGCCTAGCAGTTCAACCCAACATGCAAACAACAATAATAAAGACCCTGCCCTCCTTTATTTTCATTCACTGTAAGTAAAAGTCTGTCTTAGCTTTAGCTAACGCCTCTGACAGAAATTAGCCTCTGCTTTTCCTGTAGCTTTAGCTGCTTAGCTTTAGGTCTTGTAAATGAGTCCACTGCTACTCTGCAAAGCACAAAATGCAGCACTTTTATTCACAATAGTTTGCTTTGAATTCATCATTTGAGTATGTAGATAGTGTCATTGTTGTCACATTGTCACTTCTACTAGGTAAGAAACCCACTTCGTTTTGTCTCAGTTGTCTCAGTTTGTCCCTGACCATGTGCTCCGTGTGTGTCCAGTATTTTGTGCAAAACTCCATGATTTCACATTTTCTTCTCCTTTCTGCTGGAGCTTTGTTCTGAACACTATGCTCCCGCCCACATGTGGCCCGCAGCCAATCATCCGCCAGCTCAGACTGTCTGGTCCAATCAGAGGTCCTTTAACCCTATACTGTACTGTATGTATTTTTCCATATGTTTACCAAAAATAGGCGCAGGGGTATACATACTAAATTCAAAGTAATAATAATAGTAACAATAGTAATAATAATAATCAGAAGAAGAAGAATTGCAAATATCTGTTGACTCAAAATACAATTCTGTTTAGTGCAAAAATCATTTTCGTAATCTGGTACAGCTCTATAAGTTCTAAATTCTAGCACCTGACATGTTTAAATTATGAGTCTGTATAGTGCAGATAACAATTTGCCATTTATTTTAATTTTTGAACTGAAGAACACCCTCACTTAGAATTTGTTAGGTTATCTTTAAGATTAAAAAGAAAATAAACCGATTTAGTTAAAACATAAAAAGGGCAATAATATTAATAGTAATAAAAACACCCACACGTAGTTCACAACTGTTTCATTTTCTGTCAAATTTGCAGTACTTAAATGTTCCAGCAGAGGGTACCGTCACCATACAAAAGGCTATGTTGTGATCAATTTGTTGTTTGGTAGTAAATGTAGAACTATTCATTGAACTGTGATATTGATGACATTATACAGTCAGATCAAAAACAAAACAAAAACACTCAAAGAACAACAGTCTGGTTTCTGGCGATGACTTTACTTTCCTACTCAGTGAAGTCATTAAAATCTTTTATTAATTTTATAATACACTAATACAGGAGACCTGAAAATCAGGTAAATATAAAAACATAAGGATAAGACATTATATATAACTAAAATCCAAGGACAAACTGAAAAATAAAATTATCATTAAATATAATGACAAGTTGCATACACACAATTTGAAAGGGTCCTTCAGCGGTCTAATATAGGTTTTGAGAGGTAAAAATTAATTCGGTCAGAAAAATTTGGGCCAATCACATCAGACAGAGAAACCATAGTTAAGAAAGGCGTATAACAAAGCCAAGTGAAGTGCTATAGGGTTCATTTTGCATACACAGTATACACATCTATGAAGCACCCACACTCTACACAATGATGACCTGAGCATGTCCACAGACACTTCTATGAGCACCACATCCACTTTCCCAACAGTGAAAGAAGGGGTCATATAACAAGGGAATATAAAACAGTCCAAATGTATCTGATTATTCTGGAGACAGACTATGTGATGTGATACTGAAAACATTTAAAAATGAAATGTAAAACATACATTAAAATTAATTTAGTGCATCTTGAAGAATAGATGGTGGCTTCTTGATAACCATTATGTCATAATATCAAAGTTATGTGAGAGTCCTCGGTCTTCAGCTGTCAATCATATCGGACAGCTCCTGCAGCAGGTCGTCCTCTCCGAGGGCTGGGTCGACGTCATCCTCCAGAGGGTCATCGGTGGTGAACTCACTGATCAGCTCATCAAAGTCGTCCACTGTTGATGTCAGGGCAGTGCTGCTGGAGCCACTGCGGCTCACAGCCACACTGGTCCTCCGCATCTTGGCCTGAGGGGGGGTCTTCAGTGTACAGCTAAGGGGGAAAATAATTTCATGATTATTTCAGAACAAGCTTTATTGTGTAAATAAAACTAAAAGCAAAGAAACAAGAGTTGAATTTTGTCTGTCAAAGTCTCAGAATACAGCTGCCTCATTACTATTTGCATATAACAGCAACTCAAAGATGACAATTCAACTAATTTAGTAATAATAATCTAGTACTTATACACTAAACTAGACACTACATAAAGTAGACATATAAAATCCTATCCACCATGTTATTATGCTATTTAGGAGTGCACAAATTGTGTTATGATCTCTGTTGAGAGTTTACCTTTGGTTAACTGTAGAGTCGTCTGGGACCAGGGCTTCTTGGACCTGAGACACAGGAGTGGCTTTACAGGCAGAGTCAGAGGAGGTGACGGCGTTGCAGAGAAATTCTGAACTCTGTGCACTGTCCGAGGATACAGATGAGAACATCTGAAAGCAAAAAATAATAATTCTGAGTTTTCTGGCCCAGACATGGCTGTGAATTTAAAACATTCACTTTAGAGGTGTGCAGTGGTCCTACCTGTGAGTCTGCACAGACCACCTCAGACTTGGACTTGCTGGAGGTGCTGTTCAGGGGCTTGACTGCAGCCACAGCAGAGCGGCCTGGAGCTTTTCTCTTCTGTCCAGGCTTTAGATGTACCCTTGGCTTCACAACTGACGGCTTCACATTCAGTTTGGGTCTCACTGAAGGGTGACATTATTATAGAAGAATTACTAACGTTACAATTAATACTTACACCGATTTGAATTTCCTAGGGGATCAATAAAGTATCCATCTATCATCCATCTATCTACATGACATGCTTCCGGCTAAAAGCAATACAACAGTACCTTTGGTGTCTGTTCCTGTCTCTTGAGTGTGCCTCTCTGGAGTGACGTTTTTGGATGACGACTCCTTGGAGACGGAGCCATTGTTTTTAACAGGAGCAGAGACTTTAGCAGGACTGGTCTTTGCTTGGGGAACACCTGGATCATTGGTAGTTGAGGAGTCTGGAGTAAATGTTATTTTAACAGGACCTTCCTTCTTGACAGCAGAACTTGATGATTGCTTTGCAGGAGGATCCAGTTTAGCTGAGTTTTGGGTCTGGCTGCTTGAAGAGGCGGGCTCCTCGGTGTCATTCTTACGAAGACGTTTCTCACGCATAATCTCCTCAAAGGTCTTCACTTTAATACCATTACTAGAAGACTGCAGGAACATATACAAACATAAGAAATGTCAATAATTTAAAATGGGCTAAAAAGAATTGAGACCGCAATGAGTTTAGTACCTCCAGTGGATTAGGGGTAGACTTAGGTGGCTTCTCTGTTACATCTTCACTCTTCTGAGAGACATCTTTGCCTATTGAATACAACAGAAGAAAATACATCTAAATTACATTCCCCAAAGACCAGGGTTCGGCAACCCGCGGCTCCAGAGCCGCATGTGGCTCTTTGGTCCCTCTGATGCGGCTCAGTCCATTGGTTCCTCATTTAACGCGGGGGTTACATTCTAAAAATAACCTGCGACAGGCTAAATCCGTGAAGTAATCAGTTTTATATTGCGTGTATAAATATGTGTGTATTTCACAGTTCCTCTGACCGAGGCACCGCTGCGCTGTTGCGGGTTTTATTGTAGTGAAAACGCTTCCGTGCGTTCTCAGGACTGGTTCCACCGCCTGGACTCCAGGTTTGTTCTGCGGAAACACCGCCACTACTTTCCAACGCGCATTGACCACCCAGAGAAGTGTGTGCTCGGACATGTGCACCTGCACTCGTGGTCAAATCCGTAATAGAACAGCATGACCAGTGCGACCAGCCCCAGGTGAGACGCACGGCCGTGGCCCTTCTGGCATGTGCCGAAATGCCAGACCGCTCAGTCCTCACTGCTTCAGAGTCACACTGCTCGTGATCACGTTTAAATAAATTTGGCAAACTGAACGCATTCTGTAGCCTACTGTACAGGAGACACGGAGGAGAATGACTGACGAATCGGCAAAGGTCTACAGTCCCTTAGCCAATCAGGATGCAGAACACAATGCGTATTGATACACTATAAAAAAAAATCTGCGAAACAGCGAGGGACCACTGTATTTAATTAAAATATATTTTATAGTTTGTTCATTTTCAAAATGTAATTCTATGGCACAAAGATGTTTTAAAAAATGTTATATGCAGTGTTATTTCATTTTAAATTTCAAAAGGGTTTTGTGGCTCCCAGTGTTTTCTTTACTGTGTGAAATGGGTCCAAATGGCTCTTTGAGTGGTAAAGGTTGCCGACCCCTGCCCAAAGACAATGTAAAACAGCAGCACATTCTCTCTTATAGTGCACCATGTAACTTTTTGGTTGAGTCTGTCACCTTCTTGTTTCTATGGATATTTCATTGCCCTGCCTGGAATATTCCACAGTATGACATTTATAGGTCATAAATAGCTAGAAGAAAGGCATTCTGACTGTAAGTGGGGTTGCCTCTCCACAGATCTGACCTGTAATTTGGTTTGATTTCCGTGATAGAAAGGTTTAAGACTATACTGTGAAACATTCCAGAGACACATTCCAGACAAAGCAATAACATATCTATGGACAAAGAAGGGCTATATAAAAAAGCCTTGAAAATTATGGACAAAAAACATTCACCTTTCACCACTGTAACATCCTTTTAAAATATAATCTCTTGAGTTTTGAAAACTTCATCAAATTTAAAAATGCATGTCTCATATACAAGAGCTTACATGGGCTGGCACCACCACCTCTAAACGAATACATTAAGCACAGGAGCACTTTATTAAGAGCTACCAGAGCAATAAGTAGAGGCGACTGAGATTCCAGGGAGAAAAACTACTTTTGGTCAAAATGTTCTATCATATAAAGGCTGTGGCCAGTGGAACAGACTGCCCACCTTCGTAAGAGAGGCACCTACTTTCACAATGTTTAAAAGTTACCTAAAGGAATGGCTAAGATCAACTCAAACATGTGAGCACAATCTATAAGAACAGGAACTTTAGGGAGGTGCAATACATTCAGCACTTTAGGGCAGGTGCAATGCACTCAGCACTTTAGGGCAGGTGCAGTGCACTCAGCACTTCAGGACTTGTGCAATACATTCAGCACTCAGCACTTTAGGACTTGTGCAATACATTCAGCACTCAGCACTTTAGGACTTGTGCAATACATTCAGCACTTAGTACTTTAGGACTTGTGCAATATGAACTGTGTAACCCTCCCGAATTTGTTTTTTGATTATTTTTGATTGTGAATCACTCCTGTGTGTAATCTGTGTGTTTAATGTATTTTTCTCTTGTTTTATTGTATGTGTGACCTTTTAATTGGCACCATCAACCTGTCCAGGGACAACAGATGAAAATTAGCCTGTGGCTATAATCTGGCATATTTACATATATATTATATGTTCATTAATGTGCACTGTCCCTTTCAAATAAATAAATAGATAAATTTGACGGACCCCCCCACCAGAAATAGTACACTTTGCACCTTTAAATCAAATTGGTTGGAGGTTGTGTCTTACTCTGTGAAGCTGCTTTCTTGAGGCGTAGTAGGCGGGGTGTCTGTGCACTGGGCTCCTGGGGGTCAGCTGTTATTTGTTGAACCTCTTCTTGAGCCTGGAGTCGGGCTGCCTTCTCCCTCCGGATCTCCTCCAGGGTTTTCACTCGGATCTCAACCTCCTTTACCTCCTTCGCCTGGGACCTGACAGCCTCTGCTTTGTCCTGGCTTTTGTCTTTGGCCTTTTCACTTGAATGCTTTTCTTGTTTCGGATTCTCTTCGTGTCTTTTCTTCTTTGCACAAGGCATCTCTGAGAAGGTTCGAATATTGCCAATAGACTTGTCTTTGACAGTGATGGCTCTCTTGAGACCTTTGGGGTTTTTGGTTGTAATTGTTTTGGTGATGGCAATTTCTGAAGCAGAACCTGCTTTTGGGTTCTGGGATTTTGCTGCTTTTTCTAGTTTAATCTCTTCCAATGTTTTAATTCGGATTTGCTCTGGTTTCTTGCACCTCGTTTCAACTGTGAAGTAAGAATAACATAGTTTAATTGAATCTTTTACTAAACAAGTTTAAAAAAATCATTACCTGGTGTTTCAGCAATAAGATCTGATGGCAATGTAAGTCTCTGCTTAACAGGCTTTGAAGCTGCACAAAGAGACAAGAAAAACATATGTTACTCAATTAATCACACATAAAATGAGATACAATTGTTTACAGTTTCAATTACGTCGCACATTTCTGAGATGGTACTGCAGGTTCCTCCTCATTCACAACTTTGCCAAGGCGCTCAGCCAGACTCCTCCTCAAAGGGACTCCGCATCTCAAGTCCACAGCTAAAAGACACGCTCAGCTCATGAATAATCAAGACTTTAACTCCAGGTTTTACTCCAGTGCACAGGTCTCACAGTCTTACCATCTGTCATCTGTATAAATGAATTTTCTTTCCCACCATTGGCAGAAGTATCACCACCAGAATATATAGCCCTCTTCATGCTTGCTTTTAGAGCTCTCCTGAGACGGATTTCCTCCAGTGTGCTGACGCCAAAGTTCAAAGACCCATCTGTTAAAACAGGCACAAAATCAGTCACTTCATTTCAGTTGTTGTCACGCCACACCACTCTCTGTTGCGTTCTTGATCGTACCTGATTTTGGCCCTCCTGGTTGCTTCCTGGGAGATACTCCAACCTCTCCCTCTTCTGAGAACTGGTCTGGAAAATAAAAATATATATGTAAAATAGGGATGTCAACAATTAATCGACTTACAATTAATTGTCGATCAAGACGTTGGCCGAACAAAATGCATTAATTGTAACTAATCGCTAGAGGGCACTACTCTGGAATGTCAACACGAGATGCGAACCCTCTCGCGAGAAAGACCATAGCATTACATCATGTAACCCTTTCCTCTCTGGATGGTGCCATACAACTCACAGTAGAGCTGGGCCTAGAACCATATATTTTTGAAATTATAAAAGCATGTAACTTACATGCTGCCGCGCACCCGCAGTCATGAAACAAGGCAAAGAGCCGCAATTCTGGTTTAGACCTGGTCTAGTCCTGGGCAGGGAGCACCACGCTCATTCAACGGCACTGCCATGTCCCGGGACGCGACGCGCACCAACCCCTTGGAGAAGTGCGCGACACGTGCACCACCGGCGCAAGGCCATGCGTACACCGGGGCTGCAAGCACGAAATCGATCCGCGGCGCCCGGACCGCGTACTCTCAGCCCGAGCCACAAACCAGCCACACGAAACCAGCAAAGAGCGGCACGTGGTGGTTTAATCCCGGTTTAGTCCAGGTCTAGACCTGGTCCAGTCCTGGTTTAGTCCAGGGCCAGTCCAGGTTTAGACCTGGTCTAGACCTGGTTTAGTCCACGTTTAGTCCTGGTCTAGTCTCTTAGCCAATCAGGACGCAGAACACAATGTTACACTATCAAAAAAAAAAGTTACACTATAAAAAAAAATTGAAAAAAATAAAAATAAAAATCAGCGAGGCCACAAACAGTGAACAGCGATAGAGCGAGGGATTACTTTGTTATTCTGCATCAATACATTTGTCTGCTTTTTACTAAGGAATAATTAATTGAGGAATACAATGTAATAATACTATGATATATTTTTGACTCAGTGTTATGTATACTATAGCTTATATTCTTAAAGACCCTAATGAAACACTAAAATTCAGGTGAAAAACGCCGCTTATCAGTTAATTGTAAGTCGATCGATAAGGTCAATCAACTATAGATTAATTAATTAATCGATAACTTGCATCCCTAATGTAAAAACTATGAACGATGGGTATGTTGATATAGACAAGAGCTTTTACCATCTTCATCTTCATCATCATCAGCTGGGTTGATCACCACTGGGGGGTGTGTGGGGCTTGGGACTGGCTCCTGTGTTTCACTCTTTTTAACACCTCTAACCTGAGGGTTGGCTGCAGTGGGCAAAGTGGGCTGTGAGGGCACCGGCTCCTCCAGGGGCACTTCCTCACTTTTCTTCATACCTGAATGGTATGGTTGGTGAATTACAAAAGGTCTGACCAACAGCGTAATGGTGTTGATAATATGCAAGTATCAAATCAAACAATGTGGGCTCTATGACTTACCTTTGTCTGGTGGAACATAAAGTCCATCAATGCAGCGAGGTTTCTCATGAAAGAAGGCACAGTGTGGCTTCTGGCAACCAGCAGGTTGGTTCTCCCAGTAACAAGCGATCTCTTTACGGTTATGCTGTTACATAGAAATGCACACATTAGAAGATTGTGATTGTTTTGTTTCTACTTTTTAGAACCAGATGGGATGATTTCCTATCTGCTTCATTTTCCAAATGTAAATTTTATTACCGTGATTTTCATATGGCGAAACTTGCAGACGGGGCGAAAACATCTGCCCTCCTCCCACAGGTTGCAGACAATCTCATTTCCAATCGCAGCTTCGCAGTGTCTAAACGGACAAGCATCTCCCTGGTAACAAGTGGGCACTGTTAAGGTTTATTTTTCTTAAATATGAAGTGAAGCCAAGTGTTTTTCTCTTACTTTAGTGCAGGTGGAATAGTAAAAGAAGTAGCAGTCATCCCCATGGTTAGTCATAATAATCCTGGTGTGTCTGGTGGAACAGGTTGCCGGATAACACTCTTCAGACCGTGTGGCTGCTTCTTTTCAAAGTCAGAAGAACCTTCCCTGCAAACAACAATAAAGAGATAAGTGGAGCAAAGAATGTTTCACACTCTACGAGTCTTTTGCTGTTCCAATAATGTGTAACACAAATGTGACATCCACAAATTAGCTAAAAATGATTCTACTATAGTAAAGTGTCAGTATTCATGTAGTCAATTATTATTTTGTTTTGGCTGGAACTTGGGACAAAATGTTTAAAACAGTGCTAAAGTAAATGGTGAGAGGAAAACAACAACAGGTTTTTTCCACACACGCTGGAAGCGGAACTCAATAACATGTTGGTGAAACTTTACCTGAGGACACAGAGCACAGGTGACCCGTCAGGGCGTGCAGCTGGTAGTGATTCTTCTGGCAACTCAATCCTGAAGGAACACTTGATCCATAAGAAAAGAGGACAAAGGGGGTGGACAGTCCAGACACTTGTGATGCTACCACATTCCTTTTCACTAAGGGTGTTGTAGGATTTTGGAAGTCCTTTAGGTTTTTTTTTTTTTTTTTTTTTTGATGCCTCTGGTAATGGAAATGAGGAAAAGGCTCAAAAACACCACAAAAAAAATGTATTTATAAAAACAAAAATGATGAGAGTAAGAGAAAAAACTCTTTTAAAACAGCTTTTATCTGATCTTCTAGAACGAAAGGTGTTCAACTTGACATTCACTTAAGTTGCTCAAGTTGAGGGAAAAAAATCTTCTGAAAAAATGTGAAAAAAGTAAAACTATCCATATCCGTCTAATTCCAAAAAAGGCCAAGATGATCAAAAAAAAAAAAAAAAAAAAAAAAAAAAAAAAAGGGAAAAAGGGGAAAAAATATCACCCCACCTGCTGGAAACTGAAAAGAGTTTAAGACAAGTCAACAAACAACAATACATTTTAAGAACAATTATACAACTACAGAGGCATAATTATCTGGTTAAGGTAGGTGTATTCTTATACCATTTCTTTCACTATGAGGCTGTGTCTGCTTCTCTATAATATTGGTTTATTTGAGAGTTAAACCCAAGCCAAGTTAAAAAGCCAAGAGCCAACCGTGTCCGTCTGTGTTACTTTTTGCAAATCTCAGTACCATCGCTGTAACAAGCGGCTACTGCTTCAGTGCTTATTACGCAGGTCTAAAACAAGCTAGTTTTTTCAGTGAAAAATATTTACAAACGACTGTTTTTACAGAGGAATGCTGGGTTTAATATTTTCACGTGCATAATGCCCAGACTGTAGGACAATAAATAACATAAGACACTTGATTGTAAAGGCCTCATTTTTTTTCTTATGATGCAATGCTGATAGCCTAGTTGAGTTATTTAGAATATAGAACCAAAGAGATGTGTTGGCAATGTTATGTTATTTTAATTAGGCAGCAACCATACACCTAACTACACTGTGTGCATAATTATTAGGCAAGTTGTACTTATGAGGATTGACTTTGTAACTGAACAACTACAGTGCTCTCAGTCAATCCAAATTGTACATAAATCTCAAACCTAAATATTTAAGAAAAAAAATATTTAAAAGTGAATTTTTTTTAAACAATTCTAAATTTAGAAATTTCTTTCATTTCTTCTTCATTCTTCTCAATAATGGTCATAAGCCTTCCACTCATGGAGTTTGTTAGGTTCTTGATCTGTTGTCGATCAACTTTTTGTGCAGCAGCAACCACAGCCTCCCAGACACTCTTCTGAGAGGGGTACTGTTTTCCTTCACCGTAAATCTCCCGTTTAAGAAGGGCCCATAAGCTCTCAACAGGATTTAGGTCAGGTGAGGAAGGGGGCCATGTCATTATTTTTTCATCTTTAAGGCCTTTACTAAATAGCCACACAGTGGAGTACTTCGATGCATGTGATTGAGAACTGTTCTGCATAAAAATCATGGTCTTCTAAAAACTGGCAGTAGGTTTTGGAGCTCATTTTGAGTCCATCTTCAAACTGAAAAGGTCCAACAAGCTCATCTTTAATAACACCAGTCCATACCGGTACCCCACCTCAACCAACCAATGCCCATTACTGATCCAGCCACAGGCCCATCCATCTGGTCCATCAAGAATTACTCTCATCAGTCCATAAAACTTTTGAAAAATCTGTCTTCAAATATTTCTTGGCTCCATATTGACATTTCATCTTATGTTCCATGTTCAGTGGTGGTCGGGTTTCAGCCTGCCCTACCATGTCTCTGAGCATTGAACACCTTGTTTCTTGTCTTGCAACTATTTA
Source organism: Paratrypauchen microcephalus (assembly GCA_036785185.1). Taxonomy (NCBI): domain Eukaryota; kingdom Metazoa; phylum Chordata; class Actinopteri; order Gobiiformes; family Gobiidae; genus Paratrypauchen; species Paratrypauchen microcephalus. The sequence continues at coordinate 5,106,554 of JAVJIX010000005.1, read as the reverse complement.
AAACAAAACGTTTGCTGGTTCTGTGATCACGCCCCAATATCTTTGCAATATCAAGAGTGCTGCAAGACATTTCACAATTTTTGACTTTTCAGAGTGGGTTAAATCTCGTTTGGCCCATTTTGCCTGAGGAAACGAAACTGCCCAATAATTCTGCACACCTTGATATAGGCCACACTGTCCCTCGTTAGACACATCATCTGATATTCTTAAATTAGGGATGCACTGAAATGAACATTGGCCGAATACTGAAACCGAATATCAAATGCGGTTAATTTTTTCACATTTTTAAAAATATTGCATAAAGACTAGAATATTTTTTTAGACATGGTTTTTAAAATAAAGTAAATGTTTATTTAATATTCTTTAAATATTCCAGTAGCCTTTCCAAAAAGGCACCAGATCGCCAAATCACTGCACGTTGTTTGATTATATCATACGCCACTATTTGGCCTCACTTTTAACTCACTCCACCGTGGGCCAAATGTGGCTTTTTTTTTGCAATATTCAGCCGAATATATTCAGTTGCCGAATATTCGGTGCATCCCTATCTCAAATACAATAATAATTCAAGTTTATTCTTGGAGTTGGAGAATATACTTAAAAATCATGATACGGTCAAAATACCCACTTGCCTAATAATTGTACACAGTGTAAACACTATATTGCCAAAAGTATTCACGCACCTGCCTTGACGCGCATATGAACTTAAGTGACATCCCATTACTAATCCATAGGGTTTAATGACGTTGGTCCACCCTTTGCAGCTATAACAGCTTCAACTCTTCTGGGAAGGCTGTCCACAAGGTTTAGGAGTGTGTTTATGGGAATTTTTGACCACTCTTCCAAAAGCGCATTTGTGAGGTCACACACTGATGTTGGACGAGAAGGTCTGGCTCTCAGTCTCCGCTCTAATTCATCCCAAAGGTGTTCTATCGGGTTGAGGTCAGGACTCTGTGCAGGCCAGTCAAGTTCATCCACACCAAACTCTCTCATCCATGTCTTTATGGACCTTCCTTTGTGCAGTGGTACACAGTCATGTTGGAATAGGAAGGGGCCATCTCCAAACTGTTCCCACAAAGTTGGGAGCATGGAATTGTCCAAAATCTCTTGGTATGCTGAAGCATTCAGAGTTCCTTTCACTGGAACTAAGGGGCCAAGCCCAGCTCCTGAAAAACAACCCCACACCATAACCCCCCCTCCACCAGACTTTATATTTGGCACAATGCAGTCAGACAAGTACCTTTCCCCTGGCAACCGCCAAATCCAGACTCGTCCATCAGATTGCCAGATGGAGAAGCGTGATTTGTCACTCCAGAGAACGCGTCTCCACTGCTCTAGAGTCCAGTGGCGGCGTGCTTTACACCACTGCATCCGACGCTTTGCATTGCACTCAGTGATGTATGGCTTGGATGCAGCTGCTTGGCCATGGAAACCCATTCCATGAAGCTCTCTGCGCACTGTTCTTGAGCTAATCTGAAGGCCACATGAAGTTTGGAGGTCTGTAGCGATTGACTCTGCAGAAAGTTGGCGACCTCCACGCACTATGCGCCTCAGCACCCGCTGACCCCGTCCTGTCAGTTTACGTGGCCTTCCACTTCGTGGCTGAGTTGCTGTCGTTCCCAATTGTTTCCACTTTCTTATAATACAACTGACAGTTGACTGCGGAATATTTAAGAGCGAGAAAATTCCACGAGTGGACTTGTCGCACAGGTGGCATCCTATCACAGTACCACGCTGGAATTCACTGAGCTCCTGAGAGCGACCCGTTCTTCCACAATGACCCCGCCCCCTCACTTTACGTGGCTTACCACTTTGTGGCCGAGTTTCGGTCGTTCCCATTTGCTTCCACTTTGGTATAATCCCACTGACAGTTGACTGGGGAATATTTAGGAGTGAGGAAATTTCACGACTGGACTTGTCGCACAGGTGACATCCTATCACAGTACCACGCTGGAATTCACTGAGCTCTTGGGAGCCATCCATTCTTCCAGAGACGTTTATAGAAACGTCTGCAGGCCTAGGTGCTTGATTTTATACACCTATGGCCATGGAAGTGATTGGAACATCTGATTTGGATTATTTGGATGAGCCTTTGGCAATACTACCTATATTACCTTTGGCAATATAGTGTTCATTAGGCCGATCGACTCTATGGAGGCCTAGCAACAACACAAATAAGCTGAAACCTTAGCATTAGCAACATGCTAAGTTAATACTTAGCGTTGGTTTAGGACAATCAATATACGTTCGATATGTGTGGAATGTGCATTATGTTGTTAAAATGTGTGAAAATCATGTTGAATCAATTACCAGTGAGGAATATTTAAAAAATGAAAAAGACTCGCGTAGAAAGAAGACACAACCCTGTTCCGTAGCTCCCCTGTCGTAGACCGAAGCAAAATGGCGCCTGCAAACGAAAACACGAGGGAGGGGGCCATAGTTCTGCGGGGCGGGTCCTAGAGCCGTGGCACCGCCCACTAAAGCCGCTCTCGTGTACTTTACAGATTTTTTTTTTTATAATTCAGTAATTAATTAGAGCATACTGCACAAAGATTTACTAGGCCTGGCTATTACAAAAATTATTTAAAACAGAACGCATACAAGGCAAGCATACATTTAACTGAATGCAAAATATAGGCCTATCATGTATTTGCCTAATCGTTGTAAACTGTAGGCTACTGATTTTTGAGAACAGGCATATTTAGACATATAACACAATTTTGACACAATTTTACTCTGAAGGGAAAGCCGGACGCGTAGAATAAACCCCCTGGCCTGATTGGTTCAGTACTTTGACAACACTCCTAACTTTGGCTCGGGACTTCGCCTCCTACTGCTGACAGACAGTGGCAGTTGTTTTCTAAATTTGTTCTAATGCATTTTATCACGACTGTCTATAGGTAGTTTGCTCGCTTTTCAACATACAAGTGTATTTTTGCCTGCTAAATGGACACTATTCAGGTAGGCCTATATGGTTTTACAGGGCTAGGTTCAGCAAAATACAATGTCAGGGTTGTAGGTTAAGAATGTGAAGAGTTGCTTCTTTTACTTACAGAAACTGGTATCGGGCTTTAAATTGGACCTGGAGCCACTGAAAGAACCCATAGGATTCATTCGTGTTTTAGAATGGGTAAGTACAATTGCATTTGTCTAGATGTAAACATGTTGTTGTCAAAAGGTGAATCTGTATGAGTGTTAAAGGGGTTTGTAGTGTAATCCCCCTACTGAATGAATGCATGTTTATGTTGTGCAAGACACTTCTGGCACATGTCTTAGGAGTCTGCAGAGTGCACACACTGGAGGCAAGTCCTGCAGAGGCATGAGTGAGATGGTTAATGATTATGCTCAAAGTCTGTAGCCTATACAAAATTAAATAAATTGACATTAAACTATTGTAATTGATCAAAATACTAGAGTAAAAGCTATAACCAGACACATGGTGTGTATTTTAAGTAATGGATTGGAGGTATGCAGATTATCGAAATATAGATCATTTTGTGAATGTTTTCAAGGTTTGAATATCAAGTATATTGTTGACACACTAAAAATATATATTTCTGTTCATCTCACCACACCATGCAATGTATTGGAACAATCAATTTTATTTAAGTTATTAATATATTAATATATTTATAAAATATACATACTATTTGGGTTTAGGAAAACCTGCATGTACATTTAAAGCAGAATAATAGCTCTCTTGGGGGGTCAACCCAGGCTGTGCAATTCTATCCTCTGCTTTGCTCCTTCTTTGTCCTATTTTAACCCTTGACTTACTACTGTATAAAAATAGATTGAAAGAGATGCACATGTGTCTGACTAAGGAGATCAATCAGAATTCCCCAAAGTCTAATAAGCCCTGTTATTGTTATATTTAGAAGAAGAAGAGAAGAAGTGAACTTTATTGATCTCACACTGGAGAAATTCTTCTCTGCATTTTAACCCATCCTATATATATATTTATGTGCACAGTGCAAATTATTGCACAAATAAAAAACAATCTTTTGGTATAACTGAATTATTATGCATGTACTTCAAGTCAACAACTTGTAAATGCAGAGTGGACTTATCCTTCAGCCCAGCTTGCCCTGAACATGGGCCCAGCTCAGGATCAGGAGACTCACTGCAGTCATTCACTGCTCCTGACAGGTTGCCCCAGCGGCAATGAACACAATGTCAGAGGAATTATAAAAAACAATGCAGATATAGTATTTTATTCCTTCATTTGAAAAACACTTTATCCCAATTTGATCATGGAGTTGATCCTGTTTGAAGAGGAAGTGTTTGATTGTGTTCACTGTTCAGCTTTCCTGCTATTGTCCCAGCATTTGATCCGACTGCTGACTGAGACTTTTCCTATATGAAACACAAGATAACACAAAGGAAACACGAACTTCCACTTATGTGCTAAAGCATCAAAAATCAAAATGCCTAACGTACGATGTAAAATTCTCCAACCTATCCTTTGTTAGGGTTGAATGTCCCTTTCATAATCCATAAAAGTGTTTCTTATTTCAGCTATATGCTTGAGCTTTGAGGTTTCATAGCTTAGTAATGAAGGGTTTAGTTTTATGCCAAAAGGCATGTCCCAGTGCCTCAGCGCTGTAGTTCTGTAATTTTTAACTGCATTGCTCCATGAATTTTGAAGGACTTTGTGTACATAATCGGACAATGTACAGTGTAAAATATTAGCCATGGCTCATTGTTTTATACAGTCGGACATGTCATATTTATCCGGAAGAACTGCACAACATTTCAGCTATCAATTCTGTTAAATTTACCAGATAAATATATTAACCGTGTTTATTTATTCTGGAATTTCCCCACTGTGGGACTAATAAAGGCATGTCTTATCTTATATTTGACTTCGACTTAGACACAAGGGAAATTATTTAGACACAGCAGCTCACACATCACAATATATTATAATAACAAAAAGGAAAAATATAGATAGTAATAATACATTCTAAATAAGTAGCAAAAATAACAGTGCATAATACACATTAACCTTAACGGGAGAGATAGATTGTGTCAGGTTGTAGCACTAAAGCTAATTTCCACCTGTAGTCCCTGGTGCATGTTTATTGATTGGTGTCAAATAAGGCATAATTATATTACCGTATATGTACAAGTAAAAATAAAATATAGAAATATAGTAATACAACTAAATCACAGCTATATACAGGAGGTTGTAAGGAAAACAGTCCATAGATGAAATAATGACATGACAGAAAGTTATCTGTTACATAAGGGTGAGTTGTTGGACAGTTGTAGGGAGTATTATCTGTTACATAAGGGTGAGTTGTTGTACAGTTGTAGGGAGTATTATGTTAAATAAGGGTGAGTTGTTGTGCAGTTGTATGGAGTATTATCTGTTACATAAGGGTGAGTTGTTGCACAGTTGTAGGGAGTATTATCTGTTACATAAGGGTGAGTTGTTGCACAGTTGTATGGAGTATTATCTGTTACATAAGGGTGAGTTGTTGTACAGTTGTAGGGAGTATTATCTGTTACATAAGTGTGAGTTCTACAGTTGTATGGAGTATTATCTATTACATAAGGGTGAGTTGTTGTACAGTTGTAGGGGGTATTATCTGTTACATAAGGGTGAGTTGTTGTACAGTTGTAGGGAGTATTATGTTAAATAAGGCTGAGTTGTTGTGCAGTTGTATGGAGTATTATCTGTTACATAAGGGTGAGTTGTTGTACAGTTGCATGGAGTATTATCTGTTACATAAGTGTGAGTTCTACAGTTGTATGGAGTATTATCTATTACATAAGGGTGAGTTGCTGTACAGTTGTAGGGAGTATTATCTGTTACATAAGGGTGAGTTGTTGTACAGTTGTAGGGAGTATTATCTGTTACATAAGGGTGAGTTGCTGTACAGTTGTAGGGAGTATTATCTGTTACATAAGGGTGAGTTGTTGTACAGTTGTAGGGAGTATTATCTGTTACATAAGGGTGAGTTGTTGTACAGTTGTAGGGGGTATTATCTGTTACATAAGGGTAGTTGTTGTACAGTTGTAGGGAGTATTATGTTAAATAAGGGTGAGTTGTTGTGCAGTTGTATGGAGTATTATCTGTTACATAAGGGTGAGTTGTTGTACAGTTGTAGCGAGTATTATCTGTTACATAAGGGTGAGTTGTTGTACAGTTGTATGGAGTATTATCTGTTACATAAGGGTGAGTTGTTGTACAGTTGTATGGAGTATTATCTGTTACATAAGGGTGAGTTGTTGTACAGTTGTAGGGAGTATTATGTTAAATAAGGGTGAGTTGTTGTGCAGTTGTATGGAGTATTATCTGTTACATAAGGGTGAGTTGTTGTACAGTTGTATGGAGTATTATCTGTTACATAAGGGTGAGTTGTTGTACAGTTGTAGGGAGTATTATCTGTCCCTCTATGGTCTGGTGCAGTGGGTGAGCAGGAGTGTCCATGATGAAGAACAGTTTGTCCAGTGTCCTCCTGTCCCTCATATTGTCCCAAAGGATTAATTAGTGTGTCGTTTGCAACTGATTGATCGACTCCCCCCTTTTTTCCAACATCACTGGAAGAAATAAAGTCAGTGTGCCAGGCTTGCCAGGCTAGTAAATTACACTAATTAGAAACTGTTGTATAATACATGTTTTCTCCAGGTTTTTGCCATCTTTGCCTTTGCTACAACTGGAGGCTACAGTGGGTCGACCAGCCTGAAAGTTGAATGCCCAGAAGCAGAGACAAAGGATGTGATAGCTATTTTTGGATACCCCTTCAGGTATAATTTCTGCGTATAGGGCTGCAAAATCTATAGCAATCCAATCGAAATTGCAACTGCATTTGAATGGACACAATTGACAAATGGCTACAATTTTTGAAGTACCATAATTTTCGTTTTGAACTTTGGAGATGTAAACAGACTAATAATAAAGGATTACTCAAACATGTGTGAATGAAACAAAACACAACTATGTTTTTAATGTGGTCATATTATAACATGAATAAAGTTCAAAAGATTTAATTTCTGTGTAATATAGGACCTATAAAATGTACACTTTGAACAGAATCATATTATTGAAACATAAATCACAAATTAAAATGCAGTCACAATATGTTTAATAGTATAATTATGCAACATTTTCCAGACAGTTCACCTCAAACCAGCAGCATGACCATTGTGGGTTGTCATTTTTTTCTCACATTTAGACTTACGATTGACAGTGATGGGAAGAATACTTTGAAAATGTATTTAGTTACAGAATAGTGCATTTGTTGTGTTTTGTCTTCATATTGTATCTTGTACACTGTCTTTTTGCACTACCTGGCCAGAGAGAAACGAAATTTCGATTCACTGTATGTTGAACACATATGGCAGAATTGACAATAAAGCTGACTTTGATCTTTTTGATCTTGATCTTACCCACATTAAAATATATATTTTTTAATGCATTCTGATACATTGCCAGCCAGAGTACTGTATTCTGAATACTTTTACATAGAGTTACATTATATTATAGTGTAATAGTGTCATATATTTACAATTTTTTGTTTCACTGTTGTTCTGTATTCATTTATGTTTAATTAGAGACAAAAAAAAATCATACATTCTCACGTTGCAAATGCTGTTTTTTTGTTTTGTTTGTTTTTTCTCACTAATGCCGTGCAATTCAAAATCAAAATTACATGATAAAATACATGATTAAGTTCCGTCATCTAACTGTACTCTGAATACCACCAATGAAAAAGTAACAGTTCCAGAATACAGTTACTCAATATTAGTATTCTGAATATTTTTGGTACATGTATTCAGTTACTTCCCAACACTGACAATTGAGCATTAAGATATTACTAATGTATTACTCATAAATATCACCAGTCAATAAATTATCCATGGGTTTCAGCTTCCTATTATATGCAAATTTTTCCCCATCAGTTTTTCTGATTTTACTACTTATAGGTATGTGTTTGGGCAAAAGTAACATTTTTGTTTTCGTTTAGAGCATTTATTTGCAGAAAATGACAAATGGTCAAAATAACAAAAAATGTTTTCAGACCTCAAACAATGCAAAGTAACAAGATCAAATTCATTTTAAAACAACATAATGCTAATGTTTACACTTAAGAAGAGATGCTGATTTCAGAAAAAAATGCAGTGGTCTCTTATTTTTTTACAGAGCTGTATATTTATGTATATTTTACAGTATATAGTATAGTTTTAAATTGTTAACTGAAACACATGGATAGCTTTTGTGATTTTAATTACTAAAAAAAACTGTAATGTGTTGTACATTCAATTGCTTCTATGGACAAAGCTTCAGTGGTGAGATATATTTTAAACTAAAACAGTTACTTAACCATGAAGCAACAGGTGTCACTTTTTAACTGTCTTGTCTTGACTTTACAGGTTATCTTCTTATTTCTACACCATCCCAACGTGTACCCAAGTTCCAGCATCACAGTTGTACCTACAGGGTGATTTCTCCTCCTCTGCACAGTTCTTTGTCTGTGTTGGGGTGTTTGCGTTCCTGTATTGCACTGCCACACTTGTTCTCTACTTGGGCTATCAAAGTGTGTATCGTGAGACAAACCGGGGACCCACCATAGTAAGTGATACGTTTCTGTAAATATTCTAAAATAAGAATATGCTTGCGTAAACTTTAATGCATATACCATATGTACTGTACATGCTGTAGAATAGATTATATTAAAGGTCATACACTAGACAAAAAATGATTCTTGTGAGCTGTTATAATGTTCTTACCTCCTCAAAAACATACCTGGAGTTTTGTTTCATTCACAATGCTCAAAACGCTTTGTTCCACCTTGTGATGTCATGTAGTTGTAGTTTTAAAGTTAGCGCCTACTGTATTTTTATCCTTAGCTGTGCAGAGATTGGCAATTCTAGGGCTGAAATTATTCAAATGATTTTAGTTAAGGTGTATGCAGTTTAAAAACACAGTGGAGCAGTGGAACAGAGTGTTTTACGTTTGAGAGGAGAACACAGCCTAAATACGCAGAGTTTTCGTGTTGGGTGAATGTGTGAATGAAACAAAGCACAAAGGTATGTTTTTGATGAGGAAACTCATATAGATCAGAAAATAGAGTAATATGGGCCCTTTAACACCACAGATTTTACTATTTATATAAAAATAGATTTTTGTTTAATTTCTCTTAATTTTTGCTGTTATTGTTATTAGTATATTGGATAGACCCCAGTCCTGCCAAGTCACTAGACACTGCACAATTTAATTACATGGACAGCCAAAACTGCATGCTTCAACAAAGCTTTACAAAGGCAAGTGGATCTGGAATCGTATCCTGTCTCCCCAATTACAGTTGGGATTGACAGGCCAATCAGAGAGACACATGGTCGTGTCAAAACAGAGGATTAATAAACGACATGGATTTCTGCAGAAAGTAAAGCATTGAACTGGAATAAAATAAGAGATCACAGCAAAATTATATTTTTTTTTCTGATTTTGCTACTTATAGGTATGTGTTTGAGCAAAAGGAACATTTTTGTTTGAGTCTATAAACTACTGACAACATTTCCCCCAAATTCCAAATAAAAATATTATCGTTTAGAGCAGGGGTCTTCAACTTTTTTCAGGCCAGGGACCCCCAAACAGATGGCGAACTGGGCCAGGGACCCCCTACTATATATACGGCATAGAATTGTGTTTTATATTAAATTGAGATTAGTGTCATGTATAAACATTGCTACTCTGTTATGGTACATCCAATACAAGGAAATAATACACAGGTTAATGCTGTATTTTCATGTTTTTTTTATTTTGTTTTAAAGATGGGCTGGATAGGACCTACGGGGTGGATGTGCTACTGCAATTTTTAAACACAACTTGCATATAACACAGGCCTATTAAGATCGTTCACTGATTCAACCAAAAAACAAGTGCAAGGGAGAGAGTGGCTGTGCTTCTGCCATTTACACATACATCTTGCTCAAATACAGAGTTATTCAAATAATGAACAATTAACACAAATCAAGTTAAGCTTTGATCATAACACATGAAGTTAAACTGTGAACATACATGAACATACAGGGGACAGTGAACCCCCAAGCCATCTGTGAATTCCCACTTCAGTGAGATGTCTGACCCTGATGAGTTGCACATAACATATCTTTTTTCATTTTAAGACATCAAAGAGGGTGGAGGGACAAGGGAGAAATTGATTGGGGAAAAATGAAAAAATATATTGTTTTTAAAAATATTACAATATAAAATTATATTATTTTAAACTGAAATCAAAAGATTTCGCGACCCCCCCTGCAGTACCTCCGCGACCAGGTACTAGGGGTCGCGACCCCCCTGTTGAAGACCTCTGGTTTAGAGCATTTATTTGCAGAAAAGGACAAATGGTCAAAATAACAAAAAAAAAATCATGTTTTCAGACCTCAAACAATGCAAAGAAACAAGAGGAAATTCATTTTAAAACAACATAATACTAATGTTTACACTTAAGTAGAGCTCAGAAATCAATATTTGGTGCAGTAACCCTTATTTTTAATCACAGCTTTCATGCGTCTTGGCATGCTCTCCACAAGTCTTTCACATTGTTCTTGGGTGACTTTATTCCACTCCTGGTGCAAGAACTGAAGTAGCTCAGCTTTGTGTTTGTGTTGGAATTCAACAGACGCTAGAATGGAATGGCTGTAATACATGTAGAGATGCTGATTTCAGAAAAAAAAATGCAGTGGTCTCTTATTTTTTTCCAGAGCAGTATACTGTATATTCTTAATGTTCTGTGAATTTTAGAGAGGAGATATCTTCTGTATTTAAGAGGCAAATGCAACAAATTAATGGCTGCGGTTGGACTGACAGAAAAAAACCCCTGAACCAACCACCAACCAAAGGATATGGCAGACTCCACAAACTATAGAACTAAATAGCAATGCAACATCATAATTTGAAGAATTTAATTAAGTCATATTTTTGGTTCTGTTCAAAATGTAATCTGTTTTTGTTTTGATACTTCTTTCAGGACTTGTTAGTGACAGCAAGCTTTGCCTTTTTGTGGTTGGTGTCATCCTCAGCTTGGGGCAAAGGTCTGACTGACGTTAAATGGGCCACTAACCCTGAGCACCTGATTGAGACATGCCAGGAGTGCAAGGTCAAAGACTGGCCATCCATGGGTCGACTCAATGCCTCCGTGGTATGTAACTGAAGCAGATATTCACATATTATTGTTATTATAGGTATGTGTTGGTCATTTAAAGCTCTGCAGGCAAAACTCCAATCTTGTACTTCACACGATTTTGACAGAGAAGGATCTTTTGATACCTAAATTGTCTAATTTCTTAATGTTTTAACAGAAAATAACATATTTAAGCAAATATTTTCAGTCACATCTAGTTCAAATAAAAAAATAACCAAAATCATTTCTGTATATATATTTTTATATCTAATGTGTCAAGAATTTTAAACTTGCTCTCTGTTACCGTTTTGAATGTCCCAAAATGCTTTTTTTTGTTGTTGTTGCAGTTTTTACACATAAAATGCCTTTTTTTTTTTTTTAGTATGTGTACCAAACATATTTACAGATTTTTTCAGAAATACCCCCACCCCCCCAAGGAAAAATAAATAAATAAATTAATTAAATAAATTTAAAAAAACTAAATAAATAATTCAAGGACAGATAAATGCATAGTGATAAAGAAGAAAGAAACAATCGAACCATGCTAAGGTATGATGCCCGTTTCCATAAAATGCCTTATTTTTATATGAAAACATTATATGATGAAAACTCTGTAATATATTTATTTCTTACATTTGAGTAAACTCCATAAGTTTTAAAATTCTATCTCTCTTTTACTTTTCTATTTGTATAGTGTCTCGCCTATTCCAGTTAATACTACTATATAAATCAGAAAGTTTCCTATAAATGTATGGACCATACCTAAAGTATATTAACACATTGCACCTTGTAGAAGTCCTTTTTTAAGAACTTTTTAAACTGAACATCAGTAAATTAACCTTGAAATACACCAAAAGCCATACACCATATCCTGTAACAACTTAGACATATACAACCTGAAAATATTACAGATAGAAATATCAGCCCAATATTAGAGATTGAAATTTGAACTTTTTATCATATCGGCTATTAGCCTTAAATCTCCTGCACAGACCGATATTTTGTGCTGTTGCTTAAAAAATACACGCAAAGCTTTATTTTAAAACTTTAATGCAAAGAGAAAATGGCAGAAAATGTGACTACACTGCTCTCTTTGTGTATATGTTTGCATGTTTACAGAATTTGAGGAAAATAATCCAAATCGGCACAAAAATATCGATAGAGCAAAGATCAGCCAACAATCAGTATCGGCACTGGTCATGTAAAAAGACATATTGCTCAGTCTATAGAATATATATATATATCTTCTCATTAATTCAAAGAAGTATAAAGCAAATTGTGCCACAAGCTGTCGTCATTCTAGGGAGTGTTCACAATTGAAACACTTTTTAGACCTGATCTAGTTTAGACCCAAGTTTGACGTGATGAATGTGCAAGTGGTAAACTACATTACCAACTTTTTGGGACATTATAGCAACAAAATAATACTTGAATGTCTCATACTTGAATGAGACATTTGAGCTGCTTGGTACAGGGCCTGCTTTTTATATTAAGTGGAAGTGAAGAACGTTGATAACAATAATCAAGCTCCCCAAAATTGCATTAATACTAGGAATGTAACGGTATCCAAACCTCTCTGTACGATATTTTCTTGATATGCATCTCATGATACGATATTTATTACAATATTCCGTGGAGGCTAACCGAATTGTGAACATTTCCTTTAAAATGCCACGATAAGCCTTTGGTACTGTTATAATACATAGAATTAAGATTGAAAAGATTTTCTTCATGTAGTCTGCACTGAAATGGCAAAGGATCATGGCCTGTGTAGTTCTGTTTTTAGCTATTACTGCACCACAACAATGAATTTAAGCAAAGAGGCTTGTGATTCAATATATTGTGATAGCCCACGATATACCGGTAATTGGGAGACTTTTGACGATACAGTATCATGATATTTTGGTTATTATTACATCCCTAATTAATACATCCTTGTTTTTTACCTGTCTCTTTTCAGATCTTTGGCTTCTTAAACCTGATTCTGTGGGCAGGGAATTGCTGGTTTATTTACAAAGAGACTTCATTCCATAAAAATCCTGTCCCAACAAGCGCATCTGTAGAAGATGGAGAGGGCCCAACTTCCTACTCCCAATAGTGAGAAACCTCCAAACACCCAATCTACGGATCTGCTTTACTCACTGTAGCCTATGAACTATTTGTCAACTTTTTTTCTTAACCATAGATTAATTTTTATTACTTTTTCTTGTGACTAAAATACTGAATAATACAAAAGTGATTTCTGTTATCAGTGAAAATATTGTGAGCTCTAGTAAAATCTGTTATCTGTCTGTTATCCTACTCTTCTGCTGTCTGCTTTGGATTATCTTTCCATTTGTCTCTTATAATCTCATAGTCTGCTCATGGATGAATGATTATTGTACTTTTTTGTGCCCTTTTTATGTTATTTGAGGTTGGAGACGACTGTAATTTCAGTTGCTGTGTATAATATGACACTGAGGACACTGGACACTGATTACAAATGTAGCCTAAATACTTGGAATAAGTTTGTCTTTTAAAAATGTACAATTTAGTAAACTATCACATACCTTTTTTTCCTCCACATTTTCTAGAAATGTCACACTTTGAACATAATGATGCTGAGTCAGATGGTTTTACTGTTACTGTCAGCTGACAGGGTAGGTGAAAACAAAAATACGGAACTACTCAAACATGCGTGAATCAGTCAAACATCTAGCTAAAGACTGAAAACTATTATTACATGGTTAGAAGCTCAAAGTTTTTTTTTGTGCTTTATTTTTGCTCACTTGTTTTAACAAAAGTGTTTCTTTGGTGCTCAGAGCAGTCTGTTTTAGTTTATTCTGAGGTTTCTGTTTATTTCAATATAATATAGCATGCCAGGTTAATTTCTTTCAATAAAGTTTAATAATTATTATCTTGACTTTTTTTTTTTTTTTAAATCAATGTGCATCATGTGTATCATGACAATTGAAATGGCTTGTTGTCTCTAACTGATCAGACATAGGCCTATGTGAATGCCCAATATGAAAGAGTAGATAAACTAAAAACCCTAACCCCAAAACAGGACATTGGTTGATTTAATTCAATAATACTTGATTGATCGCGACAGTGAGGGCAGTACCAGTCTGGTAGTCTCTGGTGTCAGGGCAGTACCAGCCTGGTAGTCTCTGCTGTAAGGGCAGTGCCAGTCTGGGCGTCTCTGGTGTCAGGGCAGTACCAGCCTGGTAGTCTATGGTGTCAGGGCAGTGCCAGTCTGGGGGTCTATGGTGTCAGGGCAGTACCAGTCTGGTGGTCTATGGTGTCAGGGCAGTGCCAGTCTGGGGGTCTATGGTGTCAGGGCAGTACCAGTCTGGTGGTCTATGGTGTCAGGGCAGTGCCAGTCTGGGGGTCTATGGTGTCAGGGCAGTGCCAGTCTGGGGGTCTATGGTGTCAGGGCAGTACCAGCCTGGTAGTCTATGGTGTCAGGGCAGTGCCAGACTGGGGGTCTATGGTGTCAGGGCAGTGCCAGTCTGGGGGTCTATAGTGTCAGGGCAGTGCCAGTCTGGTGGTCTATGGTATTCCCATATTCCCAACATAAACAACGCTGTTCCCAGAGCGCGCGCGTGGGAAGTTCCTGGGTCTCGTGAACGCGATAAATGACGCACGTCGCTGCCGCGCGGTGATGGCGGTGCGTGAACGCGCAGTAAAAGTAATGGCTGCTCTGGTTCGGAGGGTGCCTAGCCTCGATGATTTTGTGGGTGAAAGCTGGTCGAGCTGGGCGGAATGGGCCGGTATAACAGCTGCGGATGGTAAGGGAGCACAGGGGCACACATGTGGGGAGATTTCAGGATGTTTATCCAAGACAACAGGCGTTATTTTTCAACGGAACGAGGCGCTGGGCTAACCATGTTACCCAAACAAAGACCCTGCCGGGTCCTAGCGCTGGATGGGTAACATGTCACTTTCCTTTATTGTTACGTTGGCTATTTACAAAGAAATCTAAAGAACGGGACAGTGTTGGGCTGGTTTGTGTCGATTATGGGCCGTCCTGATTAAAGCACACACTGCCACGCTCCAACACTGCTCCTGTGGGTGAAAACACTGGGGCATCAAAGCGGAAGAAACCGTGTGAATGGATGGCCCAGGAACTTGTCGTGTGTTTAGCTAGGGCGAGCTTGTCCTGATCTACCACTGACTCATTTACCTGCACCAAGCGCCAGTCTGGTCCCGAAAACACAAGCATGTAAAAGGGCGACATCTAAGTGGGTGGTTCCCTCTAAGTGCAGAAGCATCTTTAGATGTTAGCACCCCAACTATGCTATGGTGGTCTCTGAAGGGTAGCTTGGTACCTGATCACTGTCTAGATTAGTCTCTACTTGTCTTGTCAGTTTTATGACTCAAAGACATGTGACCAGGTCATTCTCTGAGATGGTAATATGAAGGGCATATTTAGGGCTTCTCCATACATCTCCCAGATGACAATAACAACTAATCAGGAATTTAACTACATCTGGTCCTGGTCATCTTTGGCCATGATTTATTACGCCAATCCATAATGTGCACTGTCATTCAAGTGTCGAGTGTCTTGCCTAGGGAAATAATTGTTACGTCTTACATGTTGTTGCGATGCTGTTTTTTAGGGCTTGGTGTAGAGGACTTCAACAAGAATGACAAAAAGGCAGCTGAAGCCATGCCTCTAAGTAAAGAAGGTAAGATTTATACGGAACACAGTCGTCGACAGTGTTTGCTTTCTACCTTGTTACGCTAATATAACAATTTTAATGAACGCAGTGTGATGGGGAAACTGTGAAACATAACCTATAACACATTCATTATTCCACAGCAGTTAGAGTAATTTATACTAACAAAATATTTAGTTATTTGCAACATCAATGCTTGTGAAGAGAGCGCAACTTTCTTCTCCATACCCATCTCCTATATGAATGTATTTAAATAGAAATAATAATAATAATCTCGGTGTAATGCAACTTTTGTGAGGCAGTAACTAGTAATGTGTAATTCATTAACTTATTTCCTTGTGCACATTTAAAACGATCACAGCTGTCATTCAGTGTTTGCTTTCCTAAGAACTCATCTATGGCCAACAAGAATTATTAGATAAAGTGACTAAAGACTGTTACCCATTACCCACAATTTAACTTTTTTTTTTTTTTTTTTTTTCCAGACATGTCCATCTTTGGTCTGTTTCCTGGTCATGATGACTTCTTCTTGGTGGTATGTAACCATTGTGGACAAGTAGTGAAGCCCCAGGCCTTTGAGAAGCACTGTGAGAGGAGACACGGACCTCTGGCTAAGCTCTATGCTAAACTGCGTACGGTCAACCCTGCTTCTCAGCCTTCGCGATCTCTACACAACCACTCCCCCTCTCACGCCACCCCCACCCTCCCTGTATCATCCTGGGAAAGTAGAAACCAAGCGTCAGGACCAGCGCGCAATACTCCGCCTTCACGTAATACTCCTTCACCTGCCACCCCTCCACAGTACAGACACTCCAAGAGCCCCAAGGATGCTACTCGGTAAGATGCTACTTTACTACTGCTACCTTACAGATAAAAATACTTTTCCTGGTTAAAGAATAAAAACCTAATAAATTAATTGAAAATTCCATGTCTGGAACAAGGAAAAGGTTCTTATTGGCAATTTTCAGCAAGTGCCAAATGTTTACTTGTTTACCTATGTTTACTTCTTCTTTTTCTTTTTTCTTCTTGTTCAATGTCCCAGTTGGTTAGCTCTTATTGCTCTTTACATTCACATCTTCTCATGGCAGACATTCACCTCTGGAGAAGTCCTCGTACAACAGCCACTCTGAGCCTAAAGTGTTCAAGGCTCCTCCTGTTCTGGAGCCTCAGATGAACTCTCCTCCTGCATCGCTTAGAGATCCACCCTGGCCACACGGAGGGGGCCCACCCATTCGGCCCACACCCAGTGACCAGCCCCCCACTCCTAAGAAGGACACTCTGCTGTCCTCGTCTGTACCAGCCCACCGCATTCCAAGAGCCTATAATAAAGTGGCTTCTAGTGAGTATATGTGATTATTTATTCTAAAATAAACATAGTCATGTTCTGATAACTATGAAGGGATATTAATGATAATCCCCCCCCATTATTTCCATGTATGTAACATTTTTTGGTGTTTGACATTATTCATTATTGTAACTTGTTATACATTTTGTATTGTAACTTGTTCCCAGAGCGAGAGTGTGACTTGGACAAACACTGTGGAGTCCTGGACCCCGACAGAAAGAAAGTTTGCACTCGCCTTCTTACATGCAATGTAAGTTCTATAGACTGTATTTTACCGATGCTTGTTACAAAGGCTGACCTGACTTCATTTTATTTAGATGTTGTCAGCGTTGTAATTGTGTTGACACATTTTGATAAATGCTGTATCAGTACATTCTTACACCTCACTTTCACCTCACTCAGACGGCATTCAGTTTTGTTGTGGTGCATGTGGTGAGACCACATGTTTGTGCAATAATTGTTCATTTATTAAAGGAAAAAGCTTGTGGCTTTAGCAAAAAAAAAAAAAAAATCCACAAACATTTAATCTGGAGTGCCACGGCACCTCTGTTGGCACTACTGGACTGTGCAGTGCTCTGAGTACCTTTCGCTACTTTTAATTATTGTGAATACTTGCGGCCATTGGACCAGAGCTGCCCCGCATGCAGTCTGAGCCTGGGTTAATGTACCTATGATGGAATCAAGACATTTTCGTATCAACTGTTCATACTGTTGCAGATTCACTCCATTCATCAGAGACGGAAGGTGCTTGGCCGCAGTAAAAACTTTGATCAGCTGGTGGCAGAGCTCAAAACCAAGGCTCGTGAAAAAGGGTTCCAAAATGTTGAAGGAGGCTTGTGCGTTAAACGCTCACCCAGTCCAGAGGCTCCTAAAGACCGAGCCGGTTCCCCACACTGCAGGAGACCACTGACAAACCATCCTGCATTCTGGTGGGTGTATTATGGGATGTTGTAAACCAATGTAGGCACTCAGGAGGCACTCAAAGCGGGCCCCCTTGACCATGACATTTTTGAACAATAGGCCCTGCCTATTGTACTGTAATGTGTACTGTAATGTTGATTGTAATGTTGTAATGTATGTGTGTTTGTTGTGCTGTGTTGTTGCTGTGTGCGTGAAAATTAATTTCCCCTTGGGGACAACAAAAGTCGAAAGTAAATCTCTTTGCGGTATTTAGTCCCGTTTTCTTCTCAGCACGGTCATTATGGCTTAAGAAAAAACAAAAAAACACTAGAGGACTTTGTTTTGCAAAGGTTAATTTGGTCTCCTCCTGTCCTCCCATTTTTCAGTCATCCACCAATTCCCTCAGAGAAACCTGCAGAAGAGGAGACCCAAGAGGAGGCTCTCCCCAGACCGCCCACACCTGAGGTTACCGGGGGGCTTTCTAGTGATGACAGTGAAGGAGAGTCACCAGAGGAGCCAGCAGAGTGCCACTTTTCAGCTGCACATCCCAGACCACTGGCGGTGAGAATTACAAAAAAACTACATACTTCGTACTAAAGACGGGATCAGTTGCATTGCATATATTGCAGCTATTACAAAGCTATACAGTGGTCTCTCTATTGCGGTTCACTGTTTCGCTTTTTTTTTTTTTTTTTTTTTTAATAGTGTAAAAATTTTTTATAGTGTAACATTGTGTTCTGCGTCTGTGTTTGGCTAAGAGACTGTAGACCTTTGCCGATTGATAGATGGGGGACGCGGGGGGGACCGGGACTAGACCGGGACTAAACCAGGACTAAACCAGGTCTAGACCGGGACTAAACCAGGTCTAGACCGGGACTAAACCAGGACTAAACCGGGTCTAGACTGGGACTAAACCAGGTCTAGACCGGGACTAAACCAGGTCTAAACCTGGACTGGACCTGGACTAAACCAGGACTGGACCAGGTCTAGACCTGGACTAAACCGGGACTAGACCAGGTCTAAACTAGGATTAAACCACCACGTGCCGCTCTTTGCTGGTTTCGTGCGGCTGGTTTGTGGCTCGGGCTGAGAGGACACGATCCGGGCGCCGCGGTTCGATCTCGTGCTCGCAGCCCCGGTGTACGCGCGGCCTCGCACCGGTCGTGCTGCTCTGTCACGGATTTGACCACAATGAGGGGTGCACGTATCACACACTTCTCCAAGGGGTTGGTGCGTGTCGCGTCCCGGGACGTGGCAGTGCCACTGGATGAGCTTCCTGTGGATCCAGTTACTCATGTCTCCGCTCCCCTTGCGCGTCCAGCGGGGCTTAAGGAGCCGTGTCTCCCACCATGCTTCAGTATTCATACATTTTGTTGAAAATCTATGAACGTTTGAGTGTTTAAACAAGAGAGAAATGTGAGAAAAGGTTAATTCCAGTCTGAGAAAAGTGTATAATGTGTGTGGTGAGGCATTTACAGCCGTAAAACATGTAGAATAATTGTAAAATATAAAGTTGTCATACTTCGCAGATTTCTCTTATCGCGCGTTATTTCTGGAACCTAACCCCCGCGATAAACAAGGGATTACTGTACTAAAAAATAGATTTGACATGATTTGAAGGTCGATCTGTACAAGATTCTGGTATTTCCTCATTTTAGCAGTGCCATCCACCTTAAATGTCAAAATGTAGACATGTTTACAATTGTGGCTCACATAGCATGGTACTGGTATAAAACTTCTATCCCAGGGTGCCCAACCAGTCGATCGCGATCTACCAGTTGATCACAGGCAGAGTGTTAGTCGATCGCGTATGGCTACGTTCAGACTGCAGGGCTTAATGCTCAGTTCCGATTTTTTTTTTTTTTTTTTTTTATGAGGTCGTTCACATGTCCAATTAAATACAACTTGTATGTGATCTCCAGTGTAAACTTTAAACGCCCCAAACAGTGTCCCACATGCGCATTGAGGGACACGACGAGGTCACATGCAGCGAGCATGCTCAATGTTTATGGAAGCAGCCTAAAGTTGCTGTCGTACCGGAGCCCAAACATGTACAGCATATTTGTTTTAAGGAGAAGACTGAGAAAGAGAAGGACAAGGGTTTTGGCCACGGCGTTTTGCGGGGCAGTGGCAGCAACGTCCGTATGAACGTGTTGGTGCGGAGTTGCAGACAAAAGTGGTGGGATCGCTATGTGCTTTGCCTCTTCACTGACACAGAGTTCATATACTATTTTCGCATGAGGAGAAGAACGTTTGTGTACATTTGTGAACGCCTACTTGTACCACTGTCACTGGAGGAAACACGCCCAGGTCAGATGAATGCGACCTGGCTGTTCAGACTGAAGTCGCAGGCCAAAAGATCGGATATGTATCGGTTTTAGGACCACATATCTTGGGCTACGTTCACATTGCAGCCTGAAGTGACCCAACTCAGATTTTTTTCGCCCCTATGCGACGTTAAAAATAATCACCATCAACCTCAAAAGTAGATCCCGGTTAAAAAAAAGTTGAGCACCCCTGCTCTGTCCCATTCATTATGATAGTTAGATGGCATAACAGAGATGATAATACAAAATGTGTGTGATTTGTAGTCTGTGCACATGATTATGGGAGGTTACCAGTATTCTAGTGTTCTGATTGAAAGAATTTTTTTTTATATTCCAGAAGTTTAATTGACTTGGTTCTATATTCAGATAAATTAAATCTCGGGCTATACATTCTTGGAAAAGGTAGTAATTATGATTTTTGCTGACAATGTGATTGCATCTATAATATCGATCTGGGTTTCAAACCAAGAATCATTCGGAAGTTCTAGTTCAGTGTGTGTGTGTTTTAAACTGCGACTCCCCTACTCTACAGGTGTGTTCATTTGGGAGTCGTGCTGTAGGTCATGGTATCTTCACATTCGACCGCAGACTTCATCATCTGAGGTCGGCTCTCAGCAACATGATCGAGCAGCACATCAGCGCTCATCTGTGGAAGTAAGTTCAGTACTACTCATGTCCTGCTTTAAGACCAATGTTTGTGACCCACAGTAAAAGCTGCTTTTATGAAGCAAATCGACATTCATCATGTTTGCAAAACAGATTATTTCCTCATCACAAACATACCTGGAGTTGTTTTTTTTTTTGTTTATTCACACGTTTAATACACAAATCCTGTATATTTCAGCTGAGTTCTTCTCAGTCTGACAACTCTGTTCCACCTTGTGATGTCTTGTGGTAATACAGAAGGTGCTCCGCTGTGTTTTTAAACAAGGTGGAACAGAGCATTTTGAGCTTGGAAGATGTAGACAGACTAAAAGGGTTACTCAAACACATGTGAATGAAACAAACCCCAACTCTAGGTATGTTTTTGAGGAGGCAACATTATATTGACTGCGTGCACATGGTAGGATTGGATCAGGATTGGGTTGGTTTTTTCACACTTGCTCGGCGGGTGGTCTGTCGTCCAATCCGAGTGCACATGCATGTCGCGCAATCAGATTCAGGTCAGCGACCTGGCACGCTCCGCAACGCTATGTGGCGCTGTAGTCCAACTACTTCCGGGTGATGGCTACTCAATAAAAACACAACACAGCACAGCTATCTGGCAGTATACTGCGATGGCTTTTCGAGGAGTTTGACGGAGCGGCATTGGCGTACTTGTTGTGCATTCTGCAGAGTTTGGTTGTTCGTATGAACGACAAAACAGCGTTTTTGGTTTCTTTAATACGACACGAACTGTGTTGTTGGCGTTTGATACTACAAGCAATCGAGGACAACGAAAATTACGAGGACTGGGAGCTATACCGCAGATGTTTTAATCATGTTCTGCCTTGTTGTTTTTTGTTGCTTGCATCTTTTGTGCCACAAATAAAGGCATTAAATTTGTAGCTATGGGTTTATCGTTCATTTATGTAAGGTCTGGGGAAAATTAGACAACCACACTTTCATGTATGTCTTTGTAATGCTTGGCTTATATTCTGTTGTCTCTTCCACTCTGTTTTGTCCTGTCTGAGTGAACAACTTAAGTAAATTTCCACACTGATTTTAATATTTACGTTTTTAATATTCAAGTTATACAACAGTTAAAAAAACACACACTCTCTTCTGATACTATGAGATCACAATAGATAACTCAAAATGTTTGTAAAAGTACCCTGTGCGTTATTTTAAAAGTTCAAAACTCCATGCACAGCTTCCAGGTGCTGGTAACAACAGGAACATTGAATAATTCCAGAAAAGACTAAATTTACCGCATACTCTTACTCCTTTATCGGGCTTAGAGCAAACAACACGTTTCGATTCTACGCTATGTCCATAGTCCCGAAATGGTGGAAGATGGGACTTGTTGGTTCCGTGAAGAACGCTGTCGTAATGCGGGCAAGTTGTACGGTCTTGACCGCTCTCCCGTTGTTCTTTCTTGCCGTGGCACACGCCGCCCTGGCGTTTTTCCACTTGATTTTGATTTGCTCCGGGGTCCGAGCAAACCCTGCCTCGGTCCAGTAGTGCGAGCTTGTAGCTTTCTTCACAGCTATGTTTTCGTCTGAAAGTCCGGCAACAACAAGCGCTACTTATGACGCCGTAGGCACCCCCCTACCACTCCTACAACTTCCGGGTGACATTCCTGAAATTCTGGCGCGCCCTTGTGCAGTATGCTAATCCAATCCAAAATCGTTCACATGACTCCAAGTGGTTTGCTATCGGCCTAGGCCAGGGGTTCCTGGGGGATGGGGCAAACCAATCCCAATCCCTGTGCACATGCAGCCGTTACGACCCCAATCAGTTTGCAATCGGTTTGGAGTTTTCCATGTGCACGCAGTCACTGACTTAAAACTCACAAGAGTCAATTGTGTGTAATATAGGACCTTTTAATGAACAAGTGAAAGGATTTACTACTTCCAACAAAAGCATGATATAATGTTAAGGACACTGACTTTAAAAACTGTTTTTGTTCAACAGAAAAATACCTCAAGTCACAGAGTCTCTACCTTCCTCCACCAAGACCAGTTCATCATCTTCATTACATTCTAAAGTGCGGACAGGGAGTCACATTAGCTCATCATTAAAGACCCCATCCTGCACCCCTTTGTCCAGCCATGGGACCAAACTGACCCCCTCACATTCGGGTAGCTCAGGGTTTAACAGTGGTGGAGCTGATGTGAACTCTGCAGTGAAACATATTGGGACCAAGAACGTAATGAAGCGTCCTAACAAACAGATGCTGAAGCTTAGAGAAGAGGTCGCTAATGCGGCTGCCCTAAGAAAACGCAAAGCCCCCAGTCAGGACGGAGAGCACTCCGGCCCTAACAGGAACTGCACCCCTCTACAGGACAGATATCCCACCTCTACCCATACTGCACCTTTCTGTTCTCAGAGTTCTCTCCCCTCTGCACTACCACATGGACAGACTAACGGCACACAGTCACCTAGCTCCAAACCCCGCCCCCACCCCTCACCGACAGATTCACAATGGACCAATAGACGAACTCACCCCTCTCCAATATCCTCCACCCCAAGTTCCACTCTGAACAATAACTCTCAAAGACGTGGTGCCACAGGAGACTCAGGATCGCACAGTCAGGCCACTGCCAGGAGCCTAGACCACAGCTTGCTCAAAAAACGCAAAGGCGGCTCCACAGAAGAGCGGTTACCCACGTCCAAGTCCCCAGTTTCCCAGCACAGACTGCCAGCAGCCACTCCTGTCCCCTCTACTCCTCCTCGCTCCAGCTTCTACACTATGAAGGATGGTAAGACTGGAGCACTGTCAAGGGGCATGGACAAGAAACTGGCCACACAAAAGGTGAGGGGTTTACCCAAATGTGTTGAGGCTGTGTTCTCGAGTTTCTGTGTTGCCAAATTGCACATGCAAAAATTAAAAAGTAAAAAGTAGCATTTCAAGAGGCAAAAGTAATATTAATCTGTACCAGCAGATGGTGCTAGTCACTAAAATAAAGGATGCAATATGTGACTTCTTGGGTTAGAGAAACTCCACTGTCCATTCCACGAAATGTTTATACAATGCATGTGAGGGCATGTAAGGATTTTAGAGCCACCTTGTGACTATAGTAACACATAGGAAGTACAAACTGTTAAGCAAGTGGTGTAGCATGCTTGAATGTTTTGGTAACGTTTGTTGTCTTTTTTTGTCTTGCAGCCAAAACTGCACCATTAATTGTGCCTGCCACACATGCCTCTACAAGAAGACTGAAGTGCTCTGCCAAGAGCTGTGGACAGTTTCTGTAAAGAATATGCTGGGTCTTTTGAGTGTGGAGTGAATGTGGATTAGTGCAGTATGTTGATGTGAATGTCTGTGGTGAGTGTCTGTCAAATGGAAGCTGGTATGGAAAGATAGAAATACCTCAATATAATTCATGCTGCTAAAATAAACGTATTGTTTATAACGACTACTTATTCCCTTTTTTCATGAAATGTTGAAATATTTTTGTATTGCACAATTATTTTGAACATACACAAATGTTAATACCCTAATCGTATACAGTACTGTACACAGCATACAGGTAGTACCTGCTAGTTTTCCTATTGCGCATGATTGTTCTGTCACGTGTCCAAACAGGAAATGAAACGAACCAGCAATGTTGATAAATAAGAAAATTCACGCAAATCCTGTTTCTACCATACTACATATACTGTGTTCTCTTCCGGGACACATGTTCTAAATGGGTAAGCAGCAAGTGCCTTAAGTACGATACTGCGTCTTGTTGTCGGGGGTTGTGCTGGGGCTGTCAAAGACGGGCTGACTGGTTTGTTCTTGAACATGGAGGCACGTCGTAGCGACTTTCTTCCTCCTGTAAATTGATGAGGGCGAGCAGGATGCCGGCGGACGTGGAGTACAGCCCGGTGGGAGAGGGGCTTGGGATGCAGGAGTCACGGCTGTACGTAACATTGCGTAAAGTGGCCGTGATCGCGGCACATGTCACCGGACTGGGTTTGACCGTAACCATCTCCGTGCTCTCCAGACCCGGAACAAGTACGTTTATTACAGCTCAATGCTCAGTGATAACCGTATTCAAATAATATAATGGGCTTCTCTTTGTTTAAGGTTTGTTTTCATGGCATCCAGTCTGCATGTCAATGGCTGTAAGTACTTTTGGTGAAGTTTGTAGGTGGGGGTGCTCATCTAGTGTGCTCACGTTATTTATTCCACTGTGAATAATTGATATAGGCTTGGTGTAATGTTCACTCAGAATTTTTAATGAAAGAGCCTCTCTTGTCCAGAAATGGGGACAAGTCTTAGAATATTCAAAGAACTTTTATGATCATTTGTGCTAAACATTAAAGGTGCAATATGTAACTTCTAAGGTGGTGGGTCTGCTACTTGCATCCATGGAGATGCCATTTCTTTGCCTGGAATGTTCCACTGTAGGGCATTAAACATATCTCCATTGCATTTGTTCAATTACATGTGCTTTATATCTCAAGTATCTTTTTTTCACACCGGCGCGGCGAGAGCCGGAGCTGGTTGCAACGCGCTCCGTTATTTTCCAACTTTTTTTCTGCTCTTACCTGCTTGTTCGTTTGCACACTTTGAAGATTATGTGTATAAGGATAAGTGCTTCAGAAACACGATGTTTCTGCTCCATTTCCACCTCTATTTTCTCTGGATTTTAACTTTTTCACCGTTGCTATGTGCGTTGCTATGTGCGCTGCGCGGCGCAGTGGTGCGCCGGAGGAGCTGCTACGAAGGACGCGCAGAGGCGGACGTTACTTTTTTGTGCTGTGCAACACTGGAATTTCCCCACTGAGGGACTAATAAAGGCATATCTTATCTTATCTTATCTTAAAAGTATGAATCCCTCAGTCGTCCAGGTAGAATCCATGACAAAAGGATAAATTCAATTTGTTAACTGGACAAAAGTTTATTTGGACAGAAACTGTAAACAAATAGGTGTGGCAGTCTTATTATAGTTAGCTCCTCCCTTCAGGCAGATAGATGCAGTGTCCACCAGTGTCTGACCAGAACTGAAGAAGCAGCTTGGATGAGCTGTGAAACGACCAAATAAACTTTTGTCCAGTTGACAAATTGAATTTCTGCTTTTGCCATATTTAAAAAAAAACATTAATTTTTACCACATGCAGGCTTGCATCTCCATAGATCTGACCATTAACCTATCCCCATTGATTACCAACTTTAATTCCATAGTCAAAGCAAAACAATAATATCTTCATGGACACAAGCAGGTGGTGAACCCTCCACCAGAAAAGTTACACAGTGCACCTTTAACATATCGGACCCTTTGTGGTGTTAAAACTAAAAGTACATTAAAAAAAAGAAAATAAGTTTATTAAAAGGATTGTCAAAGATGATCTGCCTCAGATTAGGATGGAGCAAACTAGGCAAACTGTTGATTTTGTTGCACAGCACTACTAAAAGTAACACTTGTATGTTCTTTTTGCAGTACTGGCTGTGTATGACTGAAGGCCTGCTCCTGTTTGCAGAAGGATCATTTTGCTGCTGTAGATCTCGTAAACGTAAAATTGGTTTGCACTGGTGTTTTCAGGCTGTGGGGCTGGTCTCTGCAGTCACTGGCCTGGGCTTCATGGTGGCCAGTAAAAACCGCTCCCAACTGCCTCATCTGGTCTCCTGGCACAGTGTGTTAGGAGTGTGCATGCTGGTGGCCACTGCTCTTCAGGCTGCTTGTGGGTTGTGTATGCTGTTCCCTCAGATGCAGCGGGTTTCATTATATTCCGCTAAACTCAAACTGTACCACACTACTTTTGGACTCGTGGTCTACTTTCTTGCCACGGTCACTATTGTATCAGCCCTGTTTTCCGACTGGTTTCAGGCCACAGTGAGAGGAGTGTCCTGGTGGATTTTGCTTCTATTGACCCTGCTTCCTGCTTTGGTTGTCATGAATCAAATTATTAATTCACATTTGCCCCACAAGAAGATAACCACCTGAGATTCTGCAGTGCTCATGTATGGAAAATAACTGTCCTGGTTTAATTTTAGTTCATGGTACAATCAGATTTAATAATTTGGGCAAACTTTTGTCTGGAGACAAAAATATATTTATCTGTGATTGGAGCAATTCAGCAATGTTTTTAATCAAAAGTGAAGAAGTAATTTAGATCCAGTCTTTGGTATTTTAAAAATGTTGGTGTGTAATACAATTTCTTAAAGATCCCATGACATGGTACTTCTTGATGCTTTTATATGGTGCCTTAATGGTTCCCTAATACTGTAAATGAATCCTTCAAAATCAACACTCAGTGCATGAGAAAGACTCATTTACACAGACATGGTCAAAAAATATCTCTCTGAACACTTCATTATGGGCGTTGTTGCTTGAATGCAAATGAGAAGGACAGAGATAGGTCAGAGCAGGGGGGGGGGGGGCAAATGCGCCGCTGGTTCCTTGTTTTAGCGCTGCGCTGTGCGCGCTGGCCCCACTTCCGTGTTTTAAGAGGGGAGGAAGAAAGCCGTTTCAATGAAAATAAAATCAAACCACTGCTGTTTCAGAGGTCCAGAGGGTCAGATAAAGGACTTCTGAGCCTGGAAACACTCACATGTGCCTCCAGGCAAATTAAAAAAAACGCATTTCGTATTGCGTAACTCATTCGCGGTCCAAACTCTCTGGGCGTGATTTACAGAGACGGTGGGTAGACGTCCAGACGGGGGGGTGTGATGTCAGAAAGTTTCCTTATTCAGAATCGCCCGTTTGAGCTGTGTTTTTTTTTTTCAAACGCAGAAAAGGACCGCAAATGCTCAGTTTACACATTTCGCAACTTTTAGCCAGGGGGGGGGGGGGGCCTAAACAGGGTAGGGGAGCTCACATTAACGTTCAAAAACCTCAGAAAGTGAAAATTTCATGCCATGGGACCTTTAAACAAATTGTAGATCTTTGGCTGTTTGGAGGGCTGTTACATTTTTTCAAAATAAGATGCATTAGCAACTTGTACTTTATTTAAAAAAAATATTTATTATGCTTAAATAAACATTGTGAAACATTTGAAGACACTCATCAAAAATTATATTTTTGGCCAAACATATTATATTATTTATTCCATCTGATTGATAATATGCCTTATATCAATAATGTCAACAACAGACTCTAATCATTATTAGAGGGGGGGGGGAAGAGTCCGAATCCTATCAGGGCAAGGTAATATCAAATTAGGTTTCAGTTCAGTTGTACTTTCAACAGCAATAACTTTTCTGAATATTGCAATTAGCAAGTTTTATTATGACCTTTCTTCTAACTTGAGACAAAAAGAGTGGTTGATGGTGACGTGGTGGTTATTGTCCAATCAGGTTTGGGCACCGCTGGCTGCTCCGCCCTCTTCACAGATGAAGGCGACAGAGTTGTTGAGCAGGTCAAACATACTCACCTCCACCACTGGAGAACCCTCTTGTCCTTCTGCCAGTGCCACAAGCACCTGCTGGGCGCTCTCCACATGGGCCTGGCCTTGACTCAGCACCAGGTCTACTGCCGCGCTCCCCTCGGCCTCTAGGAGACTCTTTGCTGCCCTCATCTTCTCGGCTTCTTCCCCAGTCACTGCTATGGCTTCAGCTGCGACCTCCTGTATGAACAAATGTAGTTATGAATAGACCTGTCATGATAATTACTATATCGACACTATGCCCATATACTATATACTATATACTATGCCCATGTATATAAATGGGCATAGCTAACGTGCTGGCCTGGTATTTTTATTTTGCTCTTGTGTACGTAAATAAATTCCTATTCCTATTATGGGCCTGGCCACAAATTCGCGCCTATAACTGATAGCCTTGTGAGTTTCATTTGACTGGAGCCGAACACTATGGGTGATGTCACTCTATCTTAGTCTACTTTTTCTATGTATGGACTTATTTTTCAATATATGAAAGAAGGAAAAATATTTTAGGTCAATATTTATTGTGTGTACATTTTATTTGCACTGCTGGCATTGACAGTTTTAGTTATTTTTTAGCTATATGATACAATTTAAGATGTAGATTGATGAATAAATAATTCCCATGACTCATTAAAGATCCAAACTAAGTACTAAACTGTTTGATCCTGCTATTTATTTATTGCAGCTCAAGTTTTTCATGTTTTTTTAAGGCTGTGGTGGTTTAGTTATTATAAAGTGTTACTTAATAATTCCATAATTATTCATACAGTTTTTGTAATTAAAAGATTGCTGGAAAAGATTAGAAACTAATAAAAAATATACAGCTGAGTTGTCACACTACCTAAATCGAAGATCTGTAGATTCATGAGATTTCTTGCCATACAAATCAGTAAAAATAGGCTTCATGACATTTAGAGGTAGGAGACACATCAACAAAGATTGTTGTTTGAGAAATTAGAATATAAATTGCACTGTCTTTAATAATTAAATGTACTAAAACATTTAAAACAGGAATGTCTAGTGAAATCTAAATAAAGGCAGTGAGCAATCAAAACTGTCAGGTATGAAAACAAACTCTTGGTCTGAAAAAAATATATATATCTCATCATACAAATTACTGGAAGATCAAATGAACCTCATTTTAATCCTTTGGTTTAAATTGTTCACAGTATATTATTAAAGTAATCTGCCTTGCATTTATTCAGCTACAGGTGTTATTTCTCTAAAATATATATATTAAAAAAAAAAAAACATCCATTCTTACTATGATTGGGGTTGCCTCTCCACAAATCTAACTTGTAATTTGGCTTGAAAGTCTCCATGGAGCTTCATAAATGTATGGCCATACCGTGGAACATTCTAGGCACAATCTCCATGGAGACAAGCAGGTGACAGACCCTCCAACAGACAAGTTATACAGTTGCGCCTTCAAAATATTATCTGAATATCATTATCAAGGTAATGCAAGAAAATATCAAGACATTCATTTTTGTCCCACCCCTTGTGACATCTATTAAATTTGACATTTTTTATGGGACTGTACCATTGTAGGCGCCTCCTCCTCTTGCTCCTGCTGAGCCTCGCTGTGCACTGTGAGCATGTGCTCCTGCAGCTCCTGTGCAGTGGCGTACAGCTCCAAACATGGCAGACACATGGTCCTGCTCTGCTCAGCGTGGTGAGTCCTGATGTGGTCCTGCATCCAGTCCTGACTCGCAAAGGCCACCGGGCAGAAAGCACACCTGAGGTCGGAGCCTGACGAACCTGCAACAGCGCATAGCAACTGAGGGTTACAAACTTTATTTGTACCTGGAGTTATGTTTTGTTTCATTCACACATGTTTCAGACACAATCCTGCATATTTAGGGTTCTTCTCTCAAACTGTAAACACTTGATGATGTCATGTAGTAATACAGGAAGTGCTCCACTGTGTTTTTAAACTCCATACATCATTTGGATGATTTCAGTTCTGGAAGTGCCAATCTTTACAGAACTAAAGGTAAAAGGTATCTGTTAACTTGAATAATACTGCTCCATGATGTCATAAGGTTGAACAGAGCATTTTGACCAGTGAATTCTGCAAGTTTTATTTATTTATTTATTTAAGTTTTATTATTCGAATATTTTTCCCCACCTTTCATACACCCTGAACAGATTTTGTACCTTCATGCTCGATGGCTTGGTGTTGGGCCAGGCTTTCGTTGTTGGGAAAGAACTTGAAGCAGATGTTACACTGCACCAGGGCTTTGAGCTGTCGGGTGTGGTTGCTGAACACCTCGGGGTGAGTGGTGCGGTTGTGGTACCAAAGGCCTGACAGTTGCTGGCATGGACACAGATGCAATATTTATTATCAAATTTGGCAAACAGTTCTCAGTATGTAGTTTACAAATACACTTTAGTTTCTAGTTGGGCATGTCACTGCCATAAACAAAGGGGACATCCAAACTGACAGATCAAAAAACAACTTCAAAAAATTATAATTAAGATGCACCTGGAAATCAGAATAAATAATGTAACTACGGAGAAGCCTGCTTTCAAAATAAATATTCAGACTGAAAATCCACAAATGTCAAACATTATTATGATCTTATGCAACAAACTTGTCATATTAAACTTGTGGCTAAAAGTCAATTAAACTGAAAACAATCATGCACATGTGATTTATAATACCAACACTTTTTTTTAAGATGTAGAGATTACAAATATTCTTCCATAGTCAGATAATATTCATAAACCAGGTCAAATTCTACCATGGGATTCTGCCCTCCCCTACAACTCAGTTTTATAAGCATTTTGAATGGAAAAAAAGGGAAATTCAATTTGTCAATTGGACAAAAGTTTATTTGGTCGAATACTCATCCAAGCTGCTTCTTCAGTTCTGGTCAGACGCTGGCAGACACTGCCTGGCTAGCCCTACTCAGGTCTAGAGGTGTGAAAACACCCATTATTGCAATGAATGACTACACTAACAAGATCCCACACTCCACTCCCACTGTATAGCCAATAGGCCCACCTAACAAACAAAAACTGTAAAGAAGTAGGTGTGGTAGTTTCAAAGTTTCATTGTAGTTAGCTCCTCCCTTCAGGCAGATATAGGCAGTGTCCACCAGCGTCTGACCAGAACTGAAGAAGCAGCTTGGTTGAGCTGCAAAATGTATTTGACCAAATAAACATTTGTCCAGTTGACAAACTGAATTTCTCCTTTTGCCATCGATCCTACCTGGATGACTGAGGGATTCTACACACAAGCATTTTGAATATTACACATGAACATGAACCCAACTTATTTTCAGAGTGAAGATAATTTTGCACCGCTGCCATAGCATCGCACAATCCAAAACAAAATCTTCTCTCTTTTCAACAGTCAAAGTAAAATAAGCAGATGAAATAGCTTGTACCTGATATGACTTGTTGCACAGATCACAGCTGAACAGTTTCCTCCCCACATGGGAACTTTTGTGCTTGTTCAGTAGAGACACAGTGGGAAAGATCTTCTCACATTCAGGACACTGGTGGAACTCGCTGGGATGGACTTCTTGGATGTGCTGTTGATGCTCAGTAAGAGAAGTAAAGCTCAGGCAGCACTTCTGACAGTCATATTGATCCCCTGAATCTGAAATAACATGACCATTTTAGTTACCTGACCGTCCAGAACCACACGCTTTGACAAAACTTTACAAATACGAGTGGATCTGGAGCTGTATCCTGTCTCTCTGATTTCAGAGGGTGTGACTGACAGGTGAATTAACCAATCAGAGAGATCCATGGTCTGTTCTCATCCAAAACATTGAGGTTTATATGTAAAAAATGGGGTAAAAACAACATAAAGGGCTGATAAACAACACAGATTTTTACAGTCAACAATTGGAGCACCAAACTATTACTTATCTCAGGTAAAAGAAGTCATATTTTGTTCTGAAAGATTTTGGAGTTGTTAACCACTACATGTGCAAAGTTAATATGAAATTCATCTTCTTTAATTATCAGAATAGAGAATATGTCAAATATATAATGCATAAACAAGCAAAAAGATAGCAATATGCAGAAATATTGACAAATCTATATACCGTGATACTATATAATCAAATTTATTATGACGGTGTATAGATTTTTCAATATTTCTGCACACCCCTATAGTTAATGGATAATGGAGCTTACTGTGTGCAGACTGCAGGTGGTCGGTCAGTCCCTTGGCCTGGCAGTAGCCCTTCCCACACTCTCGACACACATACGGCCGGTCTCCTGTGTGAGTCCGCACATGCCGCGTCAGCTCGATGGACTGGACAAACGTAGCTTTACAGTACTGGCAAGCATACATCTTCCCTAAAATAATACAAAAAATAACACGTCAACTCTTTTAATGGAGACCATTATTGCTTATATTTCTTCACCTTGTAATTACAGGTCTGAGCTCAAATAAGATTCTATGAATTTCATAGACTGTGTATGGGCATTTGATGTTTAGGGGTGCAGCTTTAAAAATATATATTCGTCCTTCAGTCCCCACTCTGATACGCTGGTGCTTCCAACTGCATCGACTCTGGCTCCAATTGACTTTACACTGAGAAGCTATCTCCCCTCTCTCTGGAACTACTGCTGTGAGCTTCATCATTTTGGTCTTAAAAGGTTTGTATTAACCCACTCTATATGATCCTGGGGTTCTTATTTTATCCATAAATAAATTCCTATACGGAATGATATCAAGAGGGTCTGGCTGCAGATGTACAGGCGAGTGGAGCTCCACTCTAGAAAGGAAACACGTGACCTCCACTTTTCTAAATGAGGAAGTACATATGTCTCGAATGGAAACACTTCACCTCCACTTTTACGCAGACCTATGGAGCGAGTGGAGCTATTCAAATCTTAAATTATGAGAAGTTTATGCAAAAGTATCAATTCCCAATTCCTTTCAGAGATTATAAATCCTTCAATGTGTCCCAAAGGGTGTGCTGCAATTGATGAAGGGTTACCAAGGAGCTACAGTTTTTAACCAATACAATTTATCCATAAACGGAATTGAAATTCTTAACGGAAAATGCAATAACAAGCACATTCGAATTAGTCTTCTCAGCATAAATAAAATGGAACACGCAATTCCATAATATTCAGTGGCGTAAAACTTTGACAATCTCATTCCAATACCCAATCATCAATAAAATACAAGAACTTAACTTTAAGATCCTACATAAATTTTACCCTACAAACAAATTAAATTAAAAATGTATCTAGATTTCTACAAATTGACCCAAAATGCAACTTTTGTCTGGCACACCCTGAAAACATTGCTGTTTTTTTCATTCCTAGTTAGCTCCTCTTTTTGTCTTAAACTAAATACAGGCCCATACCACACATGGGGATGTAATGTGAAGTGCTGCAGTCCAAGGGAGTGGTCTATCCAATGTAAATATGTAGATATAGCCTGAACATGTGTGTCCTTGACTAGACCAATAATATTTACTTCCGTATTTATAAAAGTGGAGGTGACATTTACAAAATACTGACAATCATTATTACATTGGTTGACACACCTTATAGAAAATAACCTGTTTATAAGGTCTCAACACCTTGCATTTCAAGTCCTGACAACTCGGAGCTCAGTGCCGCTTGACTACTCTTGATGTTGTCTGACAGATTAGTAATCATGATGACCAAATATTACCGTACTTGTCAGACTGACATCTTTTGACGGACCTACAAATTATTTCATTACACAAAATCCACTAGATTATTTCATGTGGATTTAGCAAGCGAACATCATTGAGCGTGAAGGTGACCTGGCCATTCACACAGCTAATAGGTAATTTGCTATGAAATAGTCTGATATGGTATTTTGCACAATCTAAAAAGTATTATATTCTACTTGATAACTATAAGAAATAAACCAACTGTTTTACCTCAGTTCAACCATTTTTTTCTTCTCTTTGATTTCTACTTGATCAGTCTTGGCGTGGAGTTCACAGACATCTATCAGTATGTCTATGGTGGAGGTGACGTGTTTCCATTCGAGACATATGTACTTCCTCATTTATGAAAATAGAGGTCACAAGTTTTCGTTCTAGAGTGGAGCTCCACTCGTCCCATACGTCTGCAGCCAGACCCTTCTCAACGCTATGGGTGACGTCACACTCCCTTTAGTCCAGTGCTTCTCAATTATTTTCTGTGACGCCCCCCCTAGGAAGAAAAAGTTTCACGCCCCCCTCCCTGCGTGCAAGTATAAATAGTATTATTTGTCTAGAAAATTGTTATTAGTACACCTCTGCATAACATTTTATCCTCCAACAAAGACTGCACTGTCTTTTTGCACTGAGGACTCAAATATTGATGTGTTTTTAATGCAGCTTTGCTCACATCTGTTTACATTTTACAGAAACTAAACTTAATCCAAAAATGAGAACTTCGCACTTCAATCTCTTCAGACGGGTGCGTTGGAGGCGAAACTTAAAACCACATGGCTTATTTGCATAAACTAAAAGCGCTGAAAAAAAACCCAAAAACAAACACTCTCTCCTTGTGCCGCTGATGCGTCAGCTTCTGTCGGACTGAAGGATATGACTCAGTGGAATATATGTGTTTTTTCTGTGACAGAGGATGTTCTGCTGATGGTGAGTCTGTTCTGTGCGTATATCGTGTATTTAAGGTTGCCGACCCCTGCCCCAGAGCGGCAATGAGAGCACCACTGCCAACTACTATTGTTGATGTGCAATTACACTTAGTTCTAGTACAGTACGGCAAAAAAACATGTTTCCCCCCCGGCATCACACCGCTCCACTATTTGAGAAGCACTGCTTTAGTCCCACTTTACACAGTATATGATGAGTATATACAGTATATGATGTTACCCTGTGCGTGTTTCTTCTTGATGTGGTAGGCCAGGCCCGCTGCCACCGCAAAGCTCATGTCACACTCCTTACAGCTGTAGGGCTTTTCTCCAGTGTGCAGACGCATGTGGTTCTTCAAGGACGACTTGGCTGCAAACTTTGTACCGCAGTCTTTACAGGAAAAAGGCTTTTCTTCAAAATGCTCACTCCGCATGTGGTATATCAATCCTGCGATAAAATCAGAACACAAATTGTAACTTGTCGCTAGCAATGTTTCTTTCTGTTGTCTGTACATTAACTTGAGATAGTGAGAAGACAAAAGAGCCACCAAGAGCAATCAAGACTAAATATACAGTCCCCTTTGCTATGAATGTTTCTGAAATGTTAAACAAATATTACTGGAAAAAATATAGTAGTAGTGTAAGAGTGAAGAGATATTTGTGTCCTGTATGGTATCTCTTGAAGAGCACTATCAAATACTAACACTATCCCTAACAATATCACATCAATATCCAGACATGTTTAAAGAGGGGTTGTTATGCAAAGTTGACTTTTTGGTTCTAACAAATTATAACATTCCCTCATCAAAACCATTCCTGAAAAGGTTTTATATGTCATCCATGCAGGTTTGAATGGTTTTGCAATCTCTCCCGGGCAGTATTCAAACCCTCCTCATGGTGAGCCGTATGATCCTGCTCAAAGCTCAGCCCATATAACCCATGCACCCACACAGCCTTTTTTCATAAATATACAAGAGCAGGATACAAAACAATATAGTAGAGCTTCACAAACCTGATACAATGTGCAGTAGTTTCATGATAGCTCTATGAAGGGGGAGGGACTGAGTGGTGAGCAAGGGGAGTGGGGGCTCAAAGGTAACATGGTGATCTAAATGTTATCTGTAACCCCATAGAAGTGAAATATCTCTTCTTTAATGTATCTACTTTATGGATTGGCATCTAGTGCGAAATCTGATGTGTATTTTGAAGTACTGCTAAGGTACTTTTGGCGTGGTGTTACGGTTGACTGTTGGTTTGGAAGTACCTGAGGGGTGGGCAAACTTGCGCCCACAAAGCTCACATTCCACTTTCTTCTTGATGGGGAACTTATGGACTCGAATTTGGTGGCACATCAGAGCCTGGTTGGTTGGCAGCTTCTCAGGGCACTGTGGGCACTGGTGTTGGGGTCTTTTGGCCTTGGAACAGCGCTTCATGTGAGCCTTCAGTCTGCACTTATAGTCAAACGTTCTTTTACAAGTGCGGCAGGTAACTTTTTTGGAGGTGGAAGAGTTTGGGGAGGAGGTGGGTGAAGGCTCCCCTTTTGTTTCATAATCATCACTGTCTTCAGTGATGCTGCCGTCCTCCTTTGTGTCGTCCTCCTTTGCGTCTTCAGCCTCACCGCTTCTTTGGGTAGAATCTGCTCTTTGGAAAAATTTAAAACAAATGAGAGAGATCAATAATTTCAAGTCATGGTGTGAGCTCGACCTGTTTAAGGTCAAGAGTCTCACTGTAGATTATAAACATAATGATTAAGACAAGAAATACTAAAAACTAAAACCTCTCATTTTTTTCTCTTTCTGCTTGATATTCAGGTCAGCTGGACTCTGATCTCTAGCCCACTTCAATATTTTGACCCAGTTCTCTAAAACACTGTCAACTGCCGTAATCAGTGGTCGATATGGCAACAGATAATCTTGATTTTTAGATTACAAGATCTAACTCGATTCATGTGTGCTTACATTTTTTCTTATCGTCTTTAAAATGTAAATAAATTCAGCTTCTTCAGAAAGTTTTAATTTCACTGTGATTGGTTAAATCCAGCTGTCACTCACTCAGAGTGTAATAGGAAAAGTGGGTGGGAAAAATCTGTGTTTGAGCAGGTAGCTGTATTAAACAGAGAAATAGTGAATCATGGCATGACCTTATTGTCACATGGATAAGATCACAATACAGTTTGTATCAAAAGGTTACCAAAAGGTTATACAAAATAAATAGATTTGAGTTTAAAATTATATTTTTTATACACTGCTATAAAACATTTTGTATTCAGAAGACAGAAGAATAGAAAAATCACAGTCACATTTTCTTGCCTTTGAGTTGATTTGGTGAAGCGGTGTCCTTCCCCAGTTCCTCAAAGAGCCTTTGCAATCGAGTGGACGGTGAGGGCATGTTTTGATGTACAGCCTTGAGCAGACTGATGAATGCTGCCTCACTCAGTACACCTTTCTTCACGTGTGACAACAGCACCTCCACAACTTTGTCAGGATCTGCCTTTTCACAGCACGTAATCACAACCTAACAGAGAATATCAGAATACAGAGTCACTGGGTCAAGAAGAACATGAATAAATTAATTGAACATCTTTAGGACCAGTGTGCATGCCTGCAGATCGTTTTGTGAGGGTACACAGAGTCAAGTGGTTGATAGTTTGGGCTTAAAATCCACTGTTGTCTTTTATTTTTAATGTAACTGATGGCAATATGTTGAAAAATCAAATAGCAAAAAGAACAAGAATGAAAAAAAGAATGAACAACTGAAAAGATCATCAACTTTTTTGTTTGTTTAGATGTGCATTTGAATTGTTTTGTTTGTTTTGATCCTCATCAAGTATCAACTTCTAGCTACTCTTCCTGGGGTCATAGACTATTACAAGGCAATTTCCACTATACATTTGAAATGTCATATCACATACATAAACAACAATTTTTTTGTCTCCAAAATACCCTCCTTTAGTTTAAAATTAGCTGTTGCAGAAGCTTAAAAGTTAGAGTTATTTGGTTCCATAAAGTTTCTTGCAGTTTCTATTGTGGGTACAGCTTCAGCCAAATAATCATGAGCAGATCATCTGTATTGTATTGAAATGTATTTATACCGTATGTCTCTTGACAGTGCAAATCAATTTCCCTAACAATAATAAAATTCAAAGTGTAACTGTGCCCATCCAAATTACCATTTTGAAATATATCTTCTTGCTCTAGATCAAAGATCAAAGTCAGCTTTATTGTCAATTCTGCCATGTGATCAACAGTGAATCGAAATTTCGTTTCTCTCTGGCCAGGTAGTGCAAAAAAGACAGTGTACAAAATACAAAGACAAAACACAACAAAAACTATCTAAGACAAAAATCTAAATAGTTTTTGTTT
This sequence comes from Paratrypauchen microcephalus, assembly GCA_036785185.1. Classification (NCBI taxonomy): domain Eukaryota; kingdom Metazoa; phylum Chordata; class Actinopteri; order Gobiiformes; family Gobiidae; genus Paratrypauchen; species Paratrypauchen microcephalus. The sequence continues at coordinate 5,068,210 of JAVJIX010000005.1, read as the reverse complement.
TGTTAAATGCTAACTTGGCTTTACCTGTTTGTCCTGTTTGTCCAGGCTCTCTGCTGCCTGACTGAACAGCTCTCGGAGGCTGGGCAGCTCGTTTTGTAGCTCGCTGATTGCAGAGAATTGCTCCAGAACTTTGAGGACTGCATTGTGATGTTGGTCTGATGCTGCCTCATCCTCTGTGTCCTTTTTCAGTGTTTCTTCAAGTCCTGCTCCTAAAATAATATTCATTATCAAAGACAAATATTAACATTTATATTTGTAATTAAATAATATATGTATTTGTATACACATTAAAAATATTAAATATAATATTAAACATAATGTAACTTATTAAGAAAGACCTACTGCAGGGATCAACATGTAAATGAGGTCTGACATTTGCCGACAAAAGCATTTCATTTATTAATTTTGGGGGGTTGCAAATAGGTATTCTGACCTTCATGCCGTGCTTGCATATCTTCAATGGTAATAAAGAACTGACCTGAGACCATGCTCTGGCCTGAGTCCTTTTGGTCTTCTTTATTCTTTTTATTGGATGACAGCTTCTCAGTGGGTGACTTATTTTGGGATGGATGATTTTTTGGTGCAGAGGAACTATCAATATTGTCCATTTTCATCATATCTTGTGATGAACTTTGATCCGTATCTTCTGAGGGTGAGGGTTGTGGGTTCACAATGGTACTCAGTACTTTTTTAAAGCCAATAGCCACGTCAAACATCTGTAGGTTGTCTGCAGCTGCAATAATGCGACTTACATTGTGTTTGCCCAGGGGCAGCTTGCCTGTGTAGATCATGTCCAGCAGACAGCTGAACTCCTGAGAGGAGACAACAGCAGTGTCAATAGAGATGGTGTCCGAGGTGACCAGTAGAGACCTGTCAATAGTTACAATCGGTAGGCTATTAATAAGTTTGTCATAGTTATTTTTGTTTGTGATGAGAAGTGTTGTAGAAGCCTACCTGAAAAGCATGCTGGAAGCAGCCAGCACCAGCTTGTGGGCACGATGTGTACTGTCCCCAACAAGCACAGTACAGTCACAGAAGAGCTCTCCATTCCTCAGGGCCCACAGCTGCTGCATCAACTGACTGCTGTAGTTGGGCAACTCCAGCATCCTTCAACCACACAGTAAAATAAATATAAAAACAAAAAGAGTACTTTAATAAATATGATTCATATTGTGGTTGCCAACATGTATAATATATTTTATGCAGCAGAACTGACCGTGATCAATAAGCTCTAACACCTGACTGGGTCATGAAGCTGCTATAACGTTCAAGCTAGCTAGCCTAGTCATTAGTAGTCGTTAATATCCCCGTAAAATTCAGGATTTGTAAAATTAGGTTACACAAATCTATCTGGTGATGTTAATGGCTCTATTTCAATCTCTGAAGCTTTACCTTGAATGATTCAAAAGAATCGCCTCTTTATTTAAACTTCGGAGACAATTTTGATGCGCGCAATAAAGCTTTGGCTGTTTTGAAAATGGCGTCAGCGGAAGAGATTCTATCGCGGAGGAGATTACAAAGTATTAGGACACAGGTCTTTTCTCTCTGGAACAGGAAATCGACAACAGACGTACTTAAGCTTTTAGTTCAGTTTGGGTTTAGTATTATGCACTTCTTCTAGATGAGCATACGAGTCAAAAACTTATACATTTTAAATAAGGTTTGAACAAGCGTTACGTGATCCTTTCACATCTCTCCCTCAGATAGAATTTCTGTTGGGATTGGGGGGGGGGTCCGCCATAGCTCAGGCCTGAATGAATAAATTGTTTTACACCTCGTTTTCGAATTCAGTCCTACAGTTAGTTTGGGATTCTTATCCAATCCCAATAAATAAATGGTAAGTAACAACTAGGCCTTGTTTTAAAGTCTTTGTAAAAACATTTTTATTGTCTGTAAAACAGAACAGTGTGCCTACAAGCTGAAGAGCTGTTGGTTAAACTGTAGCATTATCCCATTTTTTTGCATATACAGTAGTCCAATGAATAGAATCTGGCCAAATGATTTGCTTACAGTGGCTGGTTCGCCTTTTTGAGTTGTGATTGTGCTTTTTGTATGTGAAGTTACATCAATATGTAACTTCGATGTAACATTCAAACAAATAGAAATAAAGAAAGCTGAAAATCAAGGATGCTCTACTGTTCAGTTGCTATTGGTCATGCAGAAAAAAGCAATCCAGTCCTTCAAAGCCAAATGACAAAACATTGAATATAAAAATCAGTTTTTACAAAGAGACATTAACAGTTGAGCTGCAACATTCACAGTTTTAATATAATGAAAGCCATTGAAAAGGAATAAAAAACTAAAGAAAATGAATATTTAATATTTATAAACAAACACTTGAATAATTCAAGCATTATGCTCTGGCAGCCAGCAGCCCTCTTTTCAGCAGACACAAGTTGCATTGTTCTTTAATGTCCAAGAAGCCCAGTGCCTGTAACACAATACATCAAACATTAGATTAAAATGTGTACAATAAAGCTAGTCCAGATTAAATAACAGAAAAAATAACAGTGACTGAGTTAACATACATGCCATTACAAACTCACCTTTGAATCCTTCCTCGGGCATTCCAACTGTAAAACATAACATTGAATTGAACAACTTTTGATATTGTATCATCAATCTTCATGTAAACTGGACATATTTTAGATTGATTGTTGGTTGTGTTATCATAATTATTAGTGCTATGTTTTCCTCCACATTTGACCCAACCTTAAATGCTGCTGTTCCAACTCGTCAGGAGCAGGAGGGGTGACCAATGAGCAGTGCTCATGTCTCTCCAGATCTTGAGTTAACCTTTGTCAAGACTACCTTAGCTGGGGAATTTTGTCTGTTTTGCAAGTTTTAAGCACTACACCTTAACATCAATATAGATGAAGACATAAATTAAGAGAGAGACTTTACCCTGAAAGACATCATCCATTGCAGAATAGTCAGCGATTGGTTCATCAGCCTGCAATGTAAACAACATGAACAAGACTGAGCAACTTTAGAGCGCTTAGGGGTCTGTCAAAATTAAAATGTACCTTTAGACAAATAACACTTTCAGGAATGACACCCAGACTGCCTAGGGTGGCCATATCATCGGTTAGACTTTTTCCATTGATTGACAGGTTCTGATCAAAGGGAGCCACCGAGAAGGCATGCATAATCTAAATATGAAAAAAAAAACAACTATGCATTATTCGGTCAAGGAAAGATGCAAAATTGTACAATTCATTGTTTTTCAAAATGTCACCTGGATTTTCAGTTCCTTCAGAGTTTGGTTTGCAGAAACAATGAGTGCCTTCTCTCCTCTGAGTTTCCTGTGACGTGTGCTTCTTCTGATACCACCTGCTTTAGTTATATTAGTTACCAGAGCAGGCACTGCACTGGTAGAGACGCTTTCATCCAACTTTATTCGCTTGCTGCCATTCTGTAACTGAGTTTATAATATGTGAAGTCACACTTTTTTAGGCAGTTAATACCCAAGTAATGTGTTACCTGGGAAAAATGTGGATCAACTTCCTCATCTGCTTTTGGCATTTCCTCTTTATCTTCCTCTGCATCCGAGCTGCTGCCATTAGGTTCTGGGGTCGCATCCTTTTAGGCAAAACATTAACCAAATATTTGGTCAAACAACATGTCAGTGAAACAAAGAGAACTCCACCCAAAACGTGCGAACAACCAACAACAAGAATACAACCCCATCTTAATCATGTCACCAATTTAATTAATTTAGAACAGATGCCAGCATTGTTAACCGTGTGTTATAATAACCACCAATCACAGTTTGCATGTGAAACTGTCTTACCATCTTATCATCTATGACTTTTCGGATATAGATGGTTGCTTGAGCATACTCTCTGAGGTCCCTCTGCTGTTGGAAAATAAATCCCTCTCGACATTCCCAACAGAGATCTGTATGAGATCAGTAGTGGTAAAAAATCAAACTCATTCAAAATTATTATAGTACATTAATCCATCTTACCAGGTTCAGTTGTGTATTGGGGTACAGATCCAGTGGATGTAGATTCTTGACACAAGCTAATGGAGATTGCTTGGTCCACAATAAAGAGTCTGCTTATTATATCCCATTCACTGGGCCAGAGTAAAGCTATACTAAACAACAAAGTACAAGGTAACTATTCATTTTGTCCAATACCAAGTAAATTTTGGAGTTATAGGGAAATGCAAAATGCTTACTGTTGTGTATCACCATTTAGCAGAGACTCATAAGTGAACATGAATCCGCCATGGGGACAAAGGAGGAGACTGTTGCCCACGTTAGAAACTGGAGAGGTTTTAGTCGGCCTCCTAAAAAACAGACTCAAGTTTTAAACAATATTTCAACATTCAACAGTTACATAGTACACTATATGACGTACCGGATAAACTTTTTCCACTCATCCACAAAAAACACTGGGACTATATACAGTATATCTGTATCCTGTGGAAAACAGTACATTTATTGAGCTTTTGAAACCACAATTTCTCATTAAAAACAATGCATACATGCACATATGAGGTTTTCAAAAAAGGACCATTTATGAAATTGGTAATGCATATACAAGTGTTTGATTCTGAACTCACTTGAGGCCATTTGGTAAGTGTTGGTCGGTTCTTGTCCTGGAAAAGATTCGGCAGCTGATTTTTCTGTTCCTGTGCCATCATCTTACTGACCGCTTCATTGTCCTTTTCCTCTTGCTCCAATGTCTGGACACACAAGGAAGGAGTTTTATTCTGTTCACTTTGTGTACTCTACAAGTTGCATGGGTCCAAATTAAGAAAAAAAGACAAATCACCAGACACTGCTGACAGGGCGCTTGATTTTGGGGAAATTCCGGGGCATTTGAAAAGTACGTCTTCAGTTTTGCCCAAACTTGAGCAGACACCAACTTTCTTTCATTCTCTACTATTCTAAGTCCTCCTGTAGTTAGAGTACAAGGCGTCACAAGTTTGTGCTTAAAATGAGTTTGAATTATATGTTCAAAAGCTGATGGAAAATACCATGGCTGCACACTACATCTTCATTGAGAACTTTCATGTCCTCTTCATTGCCCTCAGAGTTCTCCGAACTGAATTCTAAAACAAACAAAAAAGACTAAGACTATGCTTCTCCATCAAAAATAGATAACCAGTATTAGTGTTACAACCTTTGCTGTGGATAACATCTGGACCCTGTCCATTGGTCTCTCCATTGCTGTGTTTAGTTTCCTGTTCATCTGTCTCCAGTTGTTCTAAAGCCAGCTGTCTCCAACTTCTTAGAGAAGTTTTGCCCACCCAAAAACCATTCTCACTGAAAAACACATTCACACTTTAGTGTGGCTTTATCTCCTCTTGTGTATGTATGACTGTATACAGACTGTGTGAGATTGTAATGAAATGCTCTTGGTGTATTAATTCTGTATGTATTTAAATACCAGCACCTACATTTTAACCATCTGTCCCCCTCACCCTAATTCAGCACCATGATAGAGAAAAGGCAATGAATATTGTACCTAGGAGTCTGTTTGACCAAATTTGACACTTCCTTGTAGTCCTCATTGAGCTGATTTTTTAATCGTAGTACTCTACATCGCTGCTCAACACACGCTCTGCAAAGAGATGAGCCTATAAACAAGGAAAACAAAGCACAAAGTAAATGAGCAGCTCCTGACTGCTATAACAAATCTCACTTGGTTGTATTTGGATTGCACAGTAAGTGATGCATTTGTAACTTACACTCTAGCCTTGGCCCTCCTCCATAACGGTTATACATTTGTTGGGCTGCTTGCACAGATATTCTTTTGCATTCACCCACTTTGTCAGGATGAAGTTTTCCATGAGAACACAAAAATGAGGAGTTGTCAATTTCCTTTGTTGCTGTAGAATCATCCAGCCACTTCTTTAGCCATTCCAGGGAAATAAACTCATACGGATCACCTGAAATGCAAATAAGAACTATACTGTACTATATTTGCACTTTGCAAATCGTGTAGGTGCTAACGTTTCTCTGTTGTTAATTTTTGTGCACAAAAATTGTAAAAGACTTGTATAGGTAAAATATGTGCAAGGTTTTACTAACCGTCTTTTGCAGGTAAAAGTTCATAGAGTTCCTTCACCTCCTCATGTTTTGCTTTTCCCTTGTCAACACTTTGCTTTCTCATGTCTGACATCTCAACACACCATTCTTCAAACTTCTGATTATCTCGATCCACTAACCTCTTGAGAAAGGCTGCAAGGATAGCATGTTAAGAATAATACTCATTTTTGAATACATAATAGTTTGTGAGCCCCACCTGGAACTTCAACACTCAACTTAGAGCTGTCCGAAGAGCACTGTTCTTGGAGCCTGTACACCAGCATATAGGCATTCCTGGAGCAATGGTAGCCCTTGCTACATTTTGGCTTTTTTGTCTGAGATTTTGCTGTTTCTGCTTTGAAACAAAGGTAAAAATGGAAAACCAGATGACAAAATGTAATAATAATAATAATAATTCATAGCATTTATATAGCGCCTTTCATGACGCTCAATGCGCTTTACAGTTCATTGTTCATTCACCCCACTCTTGGTGGTGGTAAGCTACATTCTGTAGCCACAGCTGCCCTGGGGCAGACTGACGGAATATATACACGTTGTAGGCTCACACAATAGCCGCATGTGACTTTAGTGCACATTATTTTCCTGTCCAAAATGTTTATGTGATGCAAAACCTTTAGTGGACACACTCAATGGCTGAATACTAGTTTATACTTTCTAAATAAATTATCATTTGCTTTTCTTCCCAGTATGACATTTAACTTCTCTTGCATTTATTCAATTACAGGTGTCACTGCTCAAAATAAGTTGGCCTGGTGACCTCACCTGCTTATTTCTATGGAGATGGGAACAATGAAGGCAAGTACATGACTTCGTCTTCTTCAGAAAAGTAGTAGTGCACCTTATGTTTTAATTCACCACAAATACTCACCAATGTCCTCCTCTGTACCAAGATGCAGCTTTTTGCCTTCCATCTTTTCAATTTCCTCATCATTGAACTTGTACCAGTCCCCAGTACATGGATCTTTAACATGTGCAATGTAATGGCCTGAATAAGCACTGACACCTCGATGGATCAGCACTGCACTGAGCTCATATACACGTTGTTGGTCTGAAAATACATGAAAGATTAGTCAAAAACTTAAAATGAACACATTGAATATATATTCAACAATAATGCTCCAAACCTCCTTTTCCTTCCAAAAACACTCCCATGTCCAGCTGCTCAGGAAAACTGATGTATGTGTTAAGTTTCTTTTTGTGACCAGTTTGCCTAAAGAATAACATAACAAAACATCAATACATTTAACCAGTACTGCATCTTAGAGTACCTAAGAGAGGTGCACGGTTTAACTTTTCTGGTGAAGGGTCCATCACCAGCTTCTCTCCATGGAGATATTGCCTGGAATGTGCCACAGTATGGCATTACACTTATTCATCTCTATGAGACTGCAGTTGAGAAAGATCTGTGAAGAGGAGAGCCCACTTACATAAGTATGCATGTTTTAGATCAATAAAATCCCATGTTACTGAATAAATACAAGATTAATGCCACACTGGGACATCCCAGACAAAACAATAACATCTCCATGGAGACAAGTAGGTAGGGGACTCTCCACTAGAAAAATTACACTGAGCACCTTTAAGTTCTCTGTGTTGATTTCTAACCTATCAAAGACAAAACGCATAAGCTGCAGGTTGAGGGTGGGCGGGAGGCTGTGAAGTCGAATTCTCCGGGTTGCACTCTGTTTACTCTGGCAGCTCTCACAGAAATAACGATTGTCCCCATCAAGCTTTTCCTCCTTCAATGTAGAAAATTAATTATTATCCAAATAATTTCAACTGCAGTGTGCAAGAGAGAAAGACACCTTTAGAAACTCTATGATGCAGTCGGTGAGGTTTTTATGACCTTGGATGTTTAATTCCAACTCATAAAACCGAGAAGGCCGAGCAGAGGATCGCAAACATTGGGTGCAACTAAAAAAAAAAAAAAAAAAAAAAATCACACTTAACCTCAGACCTTTTGTCCATATTTTTATTGTGCAAGGTATGTTAACATGTTATTCTGTGCCAGGAAAACTTACTTACACTGTAACATAAGAAAACTGCCCACAGAACTGTTGTTGAATGACATTCTGCAAACTGGAGTTCCTCTGTTTTGATAATGTGTCTTCAAGTAGAGACAAGAAGAGCTTGGAAAATTCCTGAGCATCCTTTAAAACAAAAAAAAACTTGGATCACTATTGTGAGGATACTTAATATACATACTCAAAATAAACTACAGTTCAGAAAGGCTGATTAGAAATTAATTGTAGGCAAGAATTTGTATTGAAGATCCCATGACATGGTACTTCCTGATGCTTTTATATGGCGCCTTAATGGTTGCCCAATACTGTAAATGAATCCTTCTTTAAAATCAAGACTCAGTGCATGAGAAAGCCCCATGAACACAGTCAGAGTCAAAAATATCTCTCTGAAACACTTTATTATGGGCGTTGTTTCTTGAATGCAAATGAGGAGGACAGAGACAGGCCAGTGCAGTGGGTGGGGGAAGGCCAAACTCTCTGCTCTTTTTAGCGGTGCGCTGTGCACCGTCACCCACTTCCGCGTTTAAGTGCAGAGGAAGATATGAGACGATTTCCATTGAAAAATAAACACATTTCCACAGAAAATAAAATTAAACCACTGCTGTTTCAGAGGTTCGGAGGCTTGGATAAAGGACATCCGAGCCTGGAAACACTCTCATGTGCCTCCAGGCAAATAAAAAACCGCATCACACATTGCGTAACTCGTTCGCGGTCCAAACTCTATGGCCATGAGTTCCAGAGACGCTGGGTAGACATCCAGACGGGGGGTGGAACTGCATTTACATTTTTTACTGAGCGTGACGACAGAAATTTCCCTTGTTCAGAATCGCCCGTTTGGGCTGTCTTTTTTTCAAACGTGGAAAAGGATCGCAAATGCTCAGTTTACACATTTCGCAATTTTTAGCCATGGGGGGCCCTAAACAGGGTAGGGGAGCTCACATTAACATTTAAAAACCTCAGAAAGTGAAAATTTCATGCCATGGGACCTTTAAAAATAAAATGATTCAAGTAAAGACCCTAACCCTAACCCAAAGAAGGCAACACTGTATCATGATGTCGAGAGTCATATTTTAAAAATCCACTTTCCACATCCATGTATATTTAAAACCATCTACAGAGAACAGCTTACTTACCTGTTGTTGCCCAGTGTCCAATCCTAACGCTTTTACCAATCCTGAAGGATCAATGTACTTCCGGTTGCTGTTCTGTAGAAGTGCAAACAGATACTGTAGATGCTCACAAATGGTCTGAGGTTCATAATCTGAAACATACATATGTGACGCATTTCAGCATTTTAGAAATGCAAATAAATCGAAAAAAAATTAAATAAAATAGACTTTTCTAACCAGATTCATCATCGATGCTCTGTTCTGTGGAGCTTTGACACTGATAAAGGCTTCTTCGCATTTCCAAGTTGTGGAACCACACTTGCAGAAATGTATTTACGTAACATGTTGCTCCTAAGTTTGTCAGACCAACAAATGAATTCTGAAACAAACAAAGGAAAATTACTACACATAGTGCTGCCCGTATGTTTATAATATAAACCTATTACAAACAGATAAAATTTTGAGTTGATGCTACTGAGATTAAAAACATGCATAATACCTTGATTCTGCGTTCTGTATTTGGATCATCTATGTTGTGAAAAGCATTTTCATCAATATCTCCAAGCCAAGCCTGTTCACCAATACCCACAAGACAATTTGGATTTCCTTTGCAGTTTCTCCTGAACAAAACATAAACAAAGTACAAGCCCGACATCATTAGAACAGTTCAGTCAAGTGTCCCATCTATATATATTGGGCGGCACGGTAGCAGAGTGGTTAGCGCTCTTGCTTCACAGCAAGAAGGTTCCGGCTTCGATCCCCGGGTCGCCCAGACCTTTCTGTGTGTGTTCTGTGTGGAGTTTGCATGCATGGTCTGGGTTCGATCCCCGGGTCGCCCGAGCCTTTCTGTGTGGAGTTTGCATGTTCTCCCCGTGTCTGGGTGGGTTTCCTCCGGGCACTCCGGTTTCCCCCACCAACCCAAAACATGCACCATAGGTACTCCAGCTTAGGTCCTGACCAAACCGAAGCAAGAAGATCATGGAGATGGTCCCCGGGCGCCCTAATGTGTGTGCTGCCCACTGCTCCTAATATATGTATATATATATAGGATGGGTTAAAATGCAGAGAAGAATTTCTCCAGTGTGAGATCAATAAAGTTCACTTCTTCTTCTTCTTCTTCTATAAATTACGCCTGTTTTACGGTCACAATTTAACAACCAAAAGGACTTTAAATACGACAATTTAAACCATGCAACTGCAAGTTATAGAGTGGTTATTGTAGTTATTAAAATATGAGAAGACGCATAGCTCGTGTCATTCGAAAAAAGGAAAGAACCGCTACCTGCAAGTTCCTCTCTTGCAGGGGGGCAGGTTAACGCGGTAAGCCACTTCTACGTGTTCCAGACAAATGTCTTCTGGTCTCACGTTTTCCACCCAGCGCCACGCAGCTTTCTCCAACTGCAACCGAGGGGCCATTTTTCTGCAGCAAAAATTAAATGAATAAATGGTTCATATATTTTCTATGTAGACCACAGTTACATGATTTAGGGTTCGTTTATGGAAGTTCGCCGAGCCGCGCACTACTCCTTGCTTGCATTAGCTCTGGGTCAACGTTACATTGAATAAAAGACCAAGTACGAGTTTAGATATAGTACAAATACAGAGGTTGGAACAAACGGAGGAGATTTTGGAGATTTGGATTGTGCGTCAGAAGCACATATCCCACTTCACCAATGCTAATGTTTGCTAAGTAAGCTAAGGAGCAGCTAGCACGATATGACCCGGTAGCTTTCGATTAAGGTTAAATTGAAACAAATGACAAATGAGAGCCAACCTGTCAATTAAGCGGCACTTAACTATATACCGTATGTGGTTTTACATTTTGCTGATGAATTACTAATAATTATAGACAGCGCAACCTTGTGACAGTAGCTATATAAACTGAATTATTTCTTCTTCCTGTGAGACGTAGCGCGGCGCGTACGTAGCGACGTCTTTGTTCCGTTTAGCCAATGAGCGGAGACGTTCCTACGCATTACCCAAACCTACGGCGCATAGGGGGTGTTTTTACGTGACGCCAGTCGGCCATGTTGGAGAGATTTGAAACAGCAAACATTGCACTTATGCTACTAAGTAAAAAAAAAAACAAAAAACAGCAAAATGGTCAACTATTGTCGTGTCCTAGGCTGTCACAATAGATCGGACAGAGAAAAACATCTGCAGTTCTATCGTTTACCTAAAGTAGTGACCAGCCAGGGTGAACAGACAGAGCAATTATCAAAGGAAAGGAGGCGATTGTGGATCACCAGTCTTCAACAGAACTTGGATGGGAAAAATCACAACAACATTTGCATATGCTCAGCTCATTTTGCAGCCGGTAGGTATTTCACACTGTGCATTGTGATTGCTATTGTCATTTTTTTATTTGTCATTTTTAGGTCCATGCATCAGTAACTTATTAAACTTTCTTAGTTGTAAATACTTGTACCTGTACATGTTCATTTGCTTCATTAGCCCCTACAGTAAATTGTATTACAATGTTAATATTTTAATCTTTGCAAAACGTGAATAATAAAAAGCAATATACTAGTACTTAAACACATTACACATGTGGCTCTACTAGATACAAATATGCCTACCTTTGCCATCACAATATGCTAGTAGGCGCAAGTGCTTCTGTCCTTTGTGGGTTTTGTGAGAGGAGAGAGACAACCGTGATTTTGTGACATAATGACGTATTTTGAGATAGGCTTGTTATTTAGGTGACAGACAGAATCTTCAACTTAGTTAGGATATAGACATTACATTGACACATAGCTAGCGTAGTGACACATTCAAAAATACACTCACACATAGGCTACTACACATTTAGGTATAGGTTACATGTGAAAGAGGTTTTTTTTTCAAAAGCAGTAGAAGTGATAAGTAGTGATGGGTCCGGCAACACCGATGCGTCGGCAAATGCGTCGAGCTCATACAGCAAAATCCCGCACCAATGCGTGCATCGGTTTCTTAAAGTCACGTGACCGACACAGTACCTGTGTCGAACTGACACTGACGCGAGTGTTTATGAGGAAGTGCATCTGTCACCGGGATGCATCTGATTCAAGATTGTTTATTTGTCATGTGCAGGATCAACACAAGGTCAACAATGCAATGAAATGCTTAGGATCAGAGGAACCGATGACTCACTAAGATAGTCAAGAAGTACTAATAGCATGCAATAATAGTACATGGTAAAAAAAAAAAAAAAAAGTTTTGCTAAAAGTGCAGGGGGAGAAGTAAACAATATAATACAAATATATAATAAAATGTAATAAAAATACAAAGTACAATGTACAAAGGTACAGGTAGGGTTAAATAAGGTGTAAGTAGAGTATTTCACAGATTGCACATAATATGGTGTAGTCTGTGTTGCATGTGGATTTCATATTGCACATAATATAGTATAATTATTGCACATGGGTATTGCACTACGTATACTATATTAGATCAAAAGAATCTCTTGTGGTTCATCATCAAATTCATCAAGAACTATGGAGCAGCCTCAAGCTGCCGTTCCTGTCGTTCTTCTGCGTTCTTGTCTCCTGAAGGCCTATATAATTTTATTTGATATTTTATTACTTGTTTTTATATTTTATTTTGAATGTACATATACACTTATTATTTTTTATAATTATGTCTCATTTGACATCGGGCAATTGCTCTTTTTTTGCTATTCCATCTTTTTTTTGTTACCCTCTGTTATATATTTAATTATGTGAGTAAGTGAGCTACTGTATCCAAATAATTTCCCTTGTGGATCAATAAAGTTTGTCTAAGTCTAAGTGTGGGACCATTTTGATCTCATATCGGAAAATAAGGTATTTGTTTTAATTCCATTGTTGCTTCATCCTGTTCCTCTCAGAGTTTCCCCTTGATCTGAATTCAAATTCATTTTAAAGTGACGCTTAGTGACTTAATCCAGTCTCATCTGTGCCATGTGAGTGGGTGTTTTCTACAGCTGGAGAAATTCTATCAGAAAAGCGTAACAGACTCAATTTCAAAACATTTTTTTTTTAAATATAAAAATGTGTAAAAAAAATAAAAATCCCTGTCCACAAGCATCCTCATTCACAACACGTTCACTTTACTTTATGATACATACATACACATTATTTATTGATTGTATCTAAAAATATCAGATATTTTAAATTTAAATGAAGACATGAACTAGTACAATATAAAATACAATGACCTACATTATATTTTTGAATATACTAGGTCATTAAATCAGTGTCAGTTGAGTCTGACAACTCGGTTGCCTGTAGGGATTTTTAAGATCCAGCAGGTGTCAGTGTTCAGTCACACAGGATCAATACAGTTTGGCAACGTGTGGAAACGCTTCATGACGCCTCATCAGCCCATCACTAGTTTTACATTTTGCTGATGAATTACTAATAATTATAGACAGCGCAACCTTCTGACAGTAGCTATAAGCCGTTTTCCAATTCAGCGACTGCACGCTTGTGAGCGTCCTTGGAGGGGGATGTGCGTCATATCCGGCGCGACAACCGCCGTTCCATTCGTTTTTTGTCCCCTTGTCGGTATCCGATGTGGGCGGAAGTACCTGCTGTGGGCTCTGTGTTCGCGCATGTGCAGTTTGTGTATTGTTGTACGGGTTTCACGACAGTGCCCGATTCGTTCCTTGCAGTTGGTTTACGGCTCTGTCTGCAGATTACCTCAGGGTGGTTGTCTCGTGTGATTCATCTGTCTTTTTTTATCTATCTTTTTGTATCTTTAGCTATCTTTTTTATACGTTTTTATTATTATTATCATTATTATTATTATTATTATTATTATTATTATTATTATTATTATTATTATTATTATTATTATTATTATTATTATTATTATTATTATTATTTTCTATTTGGAGGTAAATTAACACCTTAGCATTTGCGTTTTGTTAATTTTATTTTTATTCCTCATGTTGTAACATGTCCTCTGTAATGGACGTCAGGGATATTTTGGTGTTAAATCCACGTGAAGTTAACCTAAGAAAAAAATTTTTTTTTAAGGTTCTACAGTTGCCTCAAAAAGTTCTTAGACTCACTTTTAATTTATTTATTTTTTTTATATATTATGTATTTTTAATACATAATATAATACATTAATTTATTTGAGTATTTATTTACATACTTATGTTTATTTTTGATGTATAATTTATTTATTTATTATTTATTTATTACATTTTTTTTATCTTTACCTATCTATCTATCATGCCGAAAATTGCCTTCGTTGTCAAAATACGTGTCTATCGTAAATAAAATAAATAAATTTTAAAAAAGCCCGAATGGGGCAGATAAACCCTCCTTCTTCCTGATACGTCATGATACGTCATTACACGTCATTGTGCGCATGTGCAGAACACACAGAGCCCACATCGGGTACTTCCGCCCACGTCGGGCACCCACACGCTCACAAGTGTGCCGTCGGTGAATTGGGAAACGGCGTAGTGCACTAAGGACAGAGCGAGTATGCGCCGTCTCGACTGCAGACCGAGACCACACTCACAAGCGTGCAGTCGCTGGATTGGAAAACGGCTATTGCACTTATGTCACTAAGTAAAAAAAAAAAAAACAGCAAAATGGTCAAGTATTGTCGTGTCCTAGGCTGTCACAATAGATCGGACAGAAAAAAACGCCTGCAGTTCTATCGTTTACCTAAAGTAGTGACCAGTCAGGGTGAACAGACAGAGCAATTATCAAAGGAAAGGAGGCGATTGTGGATCACCAGTTTTCAACAGAACTTGGATGGGAAAAATCTCAACAAAATTCGCATATGCTCAGCTCATTTCGCAACCGGTAGGTATTTCATACTGTGCATTGTGATTGTTTTTATTTGTCATTTTTTAGATGCATCAGTGACTTATTAAACTTTGTTAGTTGTAAATACTTGTACATTTGCTTCATTAGCCCCCACAGTAAATTGTATTGTTAATATTTTAATCTTTGCAAAATGTGAATAATAAAAAGCAATACACTAGGACTTAAACACATTACACATGTGGCTCTACTAGATACAAGTATGCCTACCTTTGCCATCACAATATGCTTGTCTTCAAATTTTCTCACTTTGCATTTTCATACGCAGCCACAAACAAACTGGTTGTTGCTTCCAGACCTTTAGAGCTCTGAAGGTCTTGTGGTCTATAAGGGCTTGGGGAGAAAAGCAGGGAGTTCACAATATCGGGAGAGCTTACAGCAGGCAGAGTCCATCTCTTATGGATCTTCTTGCCCAATTAATTTGAGTTTGTTCATATAACACTCCTTCTTTGGCATCCATCTTATCTCTACAACTGTAACTGTATTAGAAGTTTTGGATTCTGATGTGGAAGGTTTATCGCGAAATTTTGAGCTTTTCTGCATGGTTGCTTTATAAGCGTGTTTAATTTGAGTGAGCAATATCTCCAACATGGCCGCAACATGTGAAAACGCTCTATTGTAAACCAGTTTGTAGCGACCATGTTTACATAAACAAACACTGACTAAACTAGATCCAAGGCATAAATACAGTGGTACCTCACCTTACGAATGACCCAACAAACGAAAATTTCAAGTTACGAAACGCCTTCACGTCAAATTTTGGTCTCTAGATACGAATGAAATTTCAAGATACGAAACGCGAAATCTCCAATCCAATCCAATCCAACTTTATTTATAAAGCACTTTAAAAACAACAAATCTCAAAAATGAAATTAATGCATGCTCAGATGCACGCCCCGAAACGAGGGGAGACGCAACAACACATCATCAGTATGGTAAAACTCACCTGTCTCACGACGGTCTAAACCCAGCTCACGTTCCCTTAGTGAGTGAACAATGCAACACTTAGTGAATTCTGCTTCACAATGATAGGAAGAGCCGACATCGAAGGATCACGTCGACACAGCGCAAGGCCGCGCTACACCGGGGCTGCGGGATGCAGCCGTGCCTCCTTCTCGGGGCCGAGCACGCGCGGGCCGAGCACGGGGTGATTTATTCCTGCTCCGGTCCTGGTTTAGACCTGGTTTAGTTCTGGTCTAGACCTGGAAGTCACATAGAACCAGCGCCCAACCCGAGCGAGACCCTGTGGTCTTGCCCGCTGTTATCCATTCCTGCTCTCATCTCCTAACCGTGGTTGGGAGACACAGGGGAGATCGTCTTCTCCAGGGCCGGAGATAGCTTTCCCTCCGGGGTTAACTCCCTTGTGGACATCGCGCGCTTACAGTGGTGGAGAATGCAAGTTAAAAAAAAGGCAGTTTTGCTGCAGAGTGGGGCTTTATTGTCTCCTCTACTCCGCGGAGACATTCATCCAGCACGCGCACACGGCGCGCGCGCACACACTCGCAGACTCTCTCTTCTGCACTGAGCTATAGACACATCTCACAACACCGCCGATAGAGCACCTTCCTCGGCCTGTTAGCTCACAGTGTCAGCGCCCCAGCTCTGGAGGTCAGATAGAAGCAGAGCCCGCCCCGCACCGCAAGGTGCGCGGAGACACGAGCACCGCGCTCCTCCAACGGCACTGCCATGTTATAATAATAACAGGTCCAATCCAGGTTTAGTTCTGGCCAGACCTGGTTTATTCCACGTTCTTTTAGTCCTGGTCTAGTCTCTTAGCCCGCCAGGGCGCAGAACACAACGTTACACTATAAAAAAAAAAACCCTTGGAACGGATCAGGCTTTTTCCATTGAAATAGCTACTCAACTTACGAATTTTTCACGTTACGAAACCACTTCTGGAACGAATTAATTTCGTAAGGTGAGGTACCACCGTATAACACTAATGTTGTGTGCTTTGTCTCACTGCATGCTCTGCATTGCATACTGTAACAATGCAACAAGTTGAAATTAAACTTTTAAAGTATTGTTCGGTGTTCGCAATTTACATCTTCATCACTCATGTTTGTTTATATTTACAGGCAAAAAGTCCGAGCTCTATTATAAAGACAGCCCCAGCTGGGTCCCTTCGTTGAACATGAAGCCAAGCACCAGCACTACCTCTAGGTGTACTTCTGCCCCTCACTGCAAATTGCAGACACGGCGGCATCAGAAAAGACCACTTCGAGCAGAGAAGCAGCAAAGCATTTCAGCTGCTGAGTCTTTGGTGCTTCCTCTTCCCTCACCAGAGATCAGCACAACCACTGAAGTTCAAACGGATGCCACGGGCCCAAACATAGAGCCAGTGGAAATGGAAATACAGCATCTGCGCAATCAAAATATGAAACTTGAAGAGCAAATCGTACAGTTTGAGAAAAAATATGAACAAGAGTCCTTTCAAGGGAAAGATGACAAAGTTCTATACTACACAGGATTACAGACTTTTCATGTTTTAATGACACTGTTTGCTCTGCTGGAGCCTGGCATCCCAGAAAAGAAGACACTATGTAAATTTAAGATGCTCATTCTGGTTTTGATAAGATTTCGATTAAATCTACCAGTTTCAATTCTTTCATATGAATTTGGTTTGTCAGGATGCACTGTTTCGAGAGTTTTGGAAGAAATGATTGACATCATGTATGCGAGGATGAAGTTTTTAGTTGCCTGGCCGGAAAGGGATCAGCTCCAAAAAACAATGCCAATGCAATTTCGTAAAGACTTTGGAGAAAAGGTGGGAGTCATAATAGACTGCTTTGAAGTTTTTATTGATTGGCCTACGAACTTGAAAGCAAGAGCTGAAACCTGTTCGTCGTACAAGCACCACAGTACAGTTAAGTTTTTGGTTGGAATAACACCACAGGGCTGGGTTTCTTTTGTTTCCAAAGCCTGGGGAGGTAGCACAAGTGACAAATATATCACAGAACATAGTGGGTTTTTGAAAAACATTCTTCCTGGGGACATCATCCTAGCTGACAGGGGTTTCAATATTGCGGACCCTATTGGCACTTACAGTGCAGAAGTTAAGATCTCTGCCTTCACAAAAGAAAAATCACAGCTTACAGCAGTAGATCTTGAGACAACACAGAAAATTGCACATGTGAGGATCCATGTAGAAGGTGTTATCGGTCTAATCAGGCAGCAGTACAAAATTCTAAATGGACCCCTCTCAAATGATATGCTCTGTTACAAAGATGGTGAAAAGGAGTCATCAATTGATAAACTTGGGCTTATTTGTTGTGCACTTGTAAACTTGTGTGAATCTGTTGTTGATTTTGATTAGTATTTTAATGGTATATTTTGTTTTGTGTATTTTTTTTTTTAAGATTTTGATGACTAAGTAATGAGTATTCTGTGTGTTATATTTTTCTTTATTATTCTACATATTTGAAGACAAAAAATGCTTCATGCTTTCGTTTATTTTATCAAATTGTAGATTTATCATATTTGTCAACATCTTGATTACATGTGCATCAAAGTGTATAAATTCTTCATCAAAGAGTATAAATCCTTAACAGAATACAAACTTGACTTCAATTCTGTTAAATCTTTAACCTGCATACAGCATTTCTTACAAATATTCTTTGACACCTAATAACACACACTATACCATTCCACATTTTTGTCACAGCAACAAAGGAAAAAATAATTATTTAGATGAGGATTTTGTTTTCTTGCCAAATTTTGTCTTCAAACACTGGACAAAACCACTTGCCTTTTGGGCAAGCTACAATGCCTACACCACTGTATTTTCCATGATTTTCCATCACAACCTATCATGCTGCCCGATTCACCCTTACGACACAAACACCATACATTTACAACATCCTGATCATTGTTGTTTGGGTTTACAGGTCTACAGGAGTAACAACAGAGTTAGGAAGTCAAGTGAAATATTTTCAAATCAGTTCTGGCAGTACACCATAATGGAAAATATGCTTTGCTTTTTCAGCAATATCCAACCACATTTCACCATCAAAAGATATCTGTTCAATGTGCAGGTCTTTTTCTGTCCAAATCACAAAGTGGTTACACGCTGCCATCTACACTTGATAAAAGTATTTGTGTTGAGTGTCAAGTATCAACTGTCCATTGTTCCCTTTTGAACAAAGTGTGCCTGCACTATCTGCTATAGACTTGTCTTTTACACAAAATGGGCATTTAATTTCAACAAATGACTTTCCTCAACAATCACTGGAAGCATTGTTATCATGTGATGCACCAATGAAAGGATGATTCTGGCTAATAAAAAAGCCATTTGGAATGATGTGACAGTTGTCATGCTGGGACTGCATGCGCTGCCCATCACAAAATTCATATCCCTTCCTCTCCTATAAAGTTATAGCCTACTATTCAAAAAGAAGAACAGATTTATTTACCATTTGTGCACACACAAAGTGCATACACATTTAAATTCTTGTGCAGGGAGGGAGGGCTGTCAGGGGTTCATGTTAAACTTAGCACTTGAAAAACATACACTGAAAAAAAGTAAACACGTTTAAAACATCACTGGAGTAGGCCCAAGGGATTGCCAGCTCTGAGCCCTCACATGTTGAACATGTTTGTATTTAGAACACAGGATGTGTCATGTGGCGTCTCTTCAGCCGATGAGACTTTCAGAGTGGTCAGGTTCATCCAGGAACCTCAACCCAGCAGGACACCACCGCTCCCAGGTAGGCAACTCAATTTTATGTGTGTGTGTTAAGTCTCTAGCAATCATTCCTAGAACATCATGAATAAGATTATGTGGAAGATTATATGACTGACAGTAGATTAAATTGCATCTTATTATGTTTTTGTATGCATTAGTTTGCAGATCATAGACTAGGGTTAAATTACACAACTGTGAAGATCAATATCAAATTTAAATTTATGTTTTATTTTGTGACACACTAGGACAATTTAGAATTACAGATAACTCTATATAGCCTACAGACAGTTTTTTTGCGCATCATCACAGATTGACTTTATGTGAAGGGTTTTTTTTCAAAAAAAATGACCAATTTTTGAGAGGTACAGGGAGTAATCATACCTGGCCATACCTGCTTGTCAAAGCCTGATCTCGTCAGATCTCAGAAGCTAAGCAAGGCAGGGCCTGGTTAGTACTTGGATGGGAGACCACTGGGAATTCCATGTGCCACAGTGGGGTGTCGTTGTGTCCTTAGGCAAGACACTTCACCCACATTGCCTAGTATGAAAGTAGTGCTTGAGTGTTGGTGGTGGTCGGAGGGGCCGAAGTTGCAGATTGGCTGCCTAGCTTCCGTCAGTCTGCCCCAGGGCAGCTGTTGCTACAAAGAGTAGCTTACCACCACCAAGTGTGGAGTGAATGAACAATGAACTGCAAAGTGCTTTGGGTGTCATGAAAGGCGCTATATAAATGCTATGAATTATTATTATTAATAATAATCGAGGACAGAGCCCTCCACTCTGTGCTGGGCCACCTGGAGCAGCAGCAGAGCTACGCTCGGATACTCTTTGTGGATTACAGCTCAGCCTTCAAGACAATCATCCCGGACATTCTCATACCCAAACTGACCACCCTTGGCCTCCATCCTCTCACATGCGCCTGGATTAAAGACTTTCTACCCAACCGACCCCAGACTGTGAGACTTGGCCCCCACCTCTCCCCAATCTGCATACTCAGCACCGGCTACCCACAAGGCTGCTTGCTGAGCCCCCTCCTGTACTGTCTCTACACCCACAACTGCAGTCCAACCAGCGACAGCAACCTCATAGTGAAGTTTGCTGATGACACAACATCTCAAAGGGTGATGAGTCAGCCTAAAGAGAGGAGGTCCTGATTGACCACCTAGTGCACAGAGAACAACCTGGCTCTGAATGCCAAGAAAACCAAAGAGATCATCGTCGACTTCAGGGGGCACCACACAGACCTTGCCACCCTCTACATCAACAGTGAGTGTGTGGAAAGGGTCAACACCTTCTGGTTTCTTGGTGTTCTCATCTCCGATGACATCTCCTGGACTGAGAACATCACAGCTATCACTAAGAAGGCTCAGCAGCCCAGAAGCTACACTTCTTGAGGGTGCTCAGGAAGTACGAACTAGACCCCAGCCTGCTACTGACCTTCTACCGTGCATCCATTGAGAGTCTGCTGACGTACTGCATCATAGTATGGTACGTACTGCATCATAGACTCAAAAACAGCTTCTTCCCAAGGGCCATAACCACTTTGAACACTCACATGCACTGATTCACCCCATATTCCTGTCCACCACTCTCCTCCCATCCACCCGTTGTGCAATTACTTAACACAGTGCAATATATCTTGTTGGACAATATTTATTACAGTGTAATAGTATAGTTTTTGTAGCATATCCACCTGGGCAATATTTATTACTGTGTGATATCTTGAACTGGGTTTTGTAGCATATCCACCTGTTGTTGTGCAATACCTAATCACAGTGCAATATCCTGTGGTGCAATACTTAACACTGTGCTATAGCTTGTTGACAGTATTTATTACAGTACAGTATGCTAAACTGAGTTTTGTGAAACCTCTCTCTGCAATGTAGAGACTCCCAAGTGTGTGTGTATATGGCTCTATGTGTCACCCCTACTGCAATATCTGAGCAATCTGTATAACCAATGTGTAGTACAGGACTTGTTTGCACAAATTTTTGCACTGTTTTTTTATACTGGGCTGTAAATATCCAGCTGTGTTGTATATATCTTAAATGTGAGATGCTTTCAATCTCACTGTGAGTATGTATAATGTAAATTGTACATATGAATAGTGACAATAAAAGGCATTCTATTGTATTCTATTCTATGACCTTGGATGTTAAATTCCAACTCATAAAGCCAAGACGGCCGAGCAGAGGATCGCAAACATTGGGTGCAACTACAAAAACTACACTTAACCTCAGACCTTTTGTCCATGTTTCTATTGTGCAAGGTATCCATCCATCTTCTTCCGCTTCTCCATTTCTGGGTCGCACCAGCCCCCATGAATCCTCCCACAGGTGGTGGGTCCACAGGAGGACGGCCCACGTCACAACCGGCCTTGATGATGTATCTTCTGCCATGGGGGCTACCAGTGTCTGCAGACACTGGGGACGAGGTGGGGTGTCTTACCCAAAGACACAACGGCAGCACTCATTTGTGGGAGCTGGGATCACACACGGCCAACCGGATTTGAACCGCCAACCCCTGAATCAGTAGACCCACGCTCTACCAACTGAGCTCCTGCTGCCCCCAAGGTGCAAGGTATGTTAAAGGTCCCATGGCATGAAATTTTCACTTTCTGAGGATTTTGAACGTTAAAGATCCCATGACATGGTACTTCTTGATGCTTTTATATGGCTCCTTAATGGTTCCCTAATACTGTAAATGAATCCTTCTTCAAAATCAACACTCAGTGCATGAGAAACAGAGATAAGCTGAGAAAGAGTAATTTTTCTCACTCTGAACACTCTATAATGGGCGTTGTTGCTTGAATGCAAATGAGGAGAAAAGAGCTGGCCAATAGTAGAGGGTGGGGGCGTTGCCAAACGCTCCGCTCTCCGCTGTCAGCCCGCAGCTGATCCATTTCCTTGTTTTTGCACGGGGGGAGAGATTTGAAGCGTTCCATTGAAAAATAAACACATTTCCACATAAAATAAAATTAAACCACTGCTGTTCAAAGGTTCAGAGGCTCAGATAAAGGACTTCCGAGCCTAGAAACACTCGGACGTGCCTCCAGGCAAATAAAAAAACGCATTTCGCATTGCCTAGCGCATTCGCAGTCCAAACTCTCTGGGCGTGATTTACAGAGACGCTGAGTACAGACAGACGGGGGTGGAACTGCATTTGCATTTCTTTTTTCGATCTGACGTCAATAAGGTGCCTTGTTCAAACTCGCCCGTTTGAGCTCCAATTTTTTGTAACGCAGAAAAGGATCGCAAATGCTCAGTTTAGACATTTCACAACTTTTAACCATGGGGGGGGTGGGGCTAAACAGGGTAGGGGAGCTCACATTAACGTTCAAAAACCTCAGAAAGTGAAAATTTCATGCCATGGGACCTTTAATGTGAGCTCCCCTACCCTGTTTAGGGCCCCCATCCCCCCCATGGCTAAAAGTTGTGAAATGTCTAAACTGAGCATTTGCGGTCCTTTTCTGCGTTAGAAAAAAACACAGCTGAAACGGGCGATTCTGAACAAGGCACCTTATTGACGTCAGATCGAAAAATGCAGCTCCACCCCCCGTCTGTGTCTACTCAGCGTCTCTGTAAATCACACCCAGAGAGTTTGGACCGCGAATGCGCTAGGCAATGCGAAATGCGTTTTTTTATTTGCCTGGAGGCACGTCCGAGTGTTTCTAGGCTCGGAAGTCCTTTATCTGAGCCTCTGGACCTTTGAACAGCAGTGGTTTAATTTTATTTTCTGTGAAAATGTGTTTTTTTCATTAAAACGGCTCTCCTTTCTTCCTCCGCTCTTAAAACACGGAAATGGGTCAGAGCGCACCGCTGAGAGCTGAGAGCGGAGAGTTTGGCCACGCCCCCATCCTCTACTATAGGCTCTTTTCTCCTCATTTGCATTCAAGCAACAACTCCCATAATGGACTGTTCAGAGAGAGAAAAATTACTCTTTCTCATCTTATCTCTGTTTCTCATGCACTGAGTCTTGATTTTGAAAAAGGATTAATTTACAGTATTAGGGAACCATTAAGGAGCCATACAGTATAAAAGCATCAAGAAGTACCATGTCATGGGACCTTTAATATGTTATTCTGTGCCAGGAAAACTTACTTACACTGTAACATAAGAAAACTGCCCACAGAACTGTTGTTGAATGACATTCTGCAAACTAGAGTTCCTCTGTTTTGACAATGTGTCTTCAAGTAGAGACAAGAAGAGGTTGGAAAATTCCTGAGCATCCTTTTTAAAAAAAAAAAAAACTTGGATCACTCTATTATGAGGATACTTAATATACATACTCAAAATAAAGTACAGTTCAGAAAGGCTGATTAGAAATTAAATGTAGGCAAGAATTTGTATTAAATAAAATGATTCAAGTAAAGATTGCATGAAGGCAACACTGTATCATGATGTCAAGGGTCATATTTTAAAAATCCACTTTCCACATGCATCTATATTTAAAACGATCTACAGAGAACAGCTTACTTATCTGTTGTTGCCCAGTGTCCAATCCTAACGCTTTTACCAATCCTGAAGGATCAATGTACTTCCGGTTGCTGTTCTGTAGAAGTGCAAACAGATACTGTAGATGCTCACAAATGGTCTGAGGTTCATAATCTGAAACATACATATGTGACGCATTTCAGCATTTTAGAAAAGCAAATAAATAAATACAAATTAAATAGACTTTTCTAACCAGATTCATCATCGACACTCTGTTCTGTGGAGCTTTGACACTGATAAAGGCTTCTTTGCATTTCCAAGTTGTGGAACCACACTTGCAGAAATGTATTTACATAACATGTTGCTCCTAAAATTGTCAGACCAACAAATGAATTCTGAAACAAACGAAGGAAAATTACGACACATAGTGCTGCTCATATGTTTATAATATAAACCTATTACAAACAGATACAATTTTGAGTTGATGCTACTGAGATTAAAAACATGCATACCTTGATGCTGCGTTCTGTATTTGGATAATTTTCATCAATATCTTCAAGCCAAGTCTGTTCACCAATTCCCACAAGACAATTTGGATTTCCTTTGCAGTTTCTCCTGAACAACATACATTAGGGATGGCCGTCTCGAACCAGGCGATTCGGCACTGTGTCGAAGCCAGAAGTTTGATTGACAGAAGTTTGAGTGACAGAAGTTTGAGTGACAGAAGTTTGAGTGACAGAGGTTTCAATGAACCACTGAACTGTGCACCTTTCCCAACCTAACACCCTCTAAGTTTAAAAGAGGCGCTAGTGCTTCTGTCCTTTGTGGGACAGAATCTTCAACTTAGTTAGGATATAGACATTACATTGACACATAGCTAGCGTAGTGACACATTCAAAAATACACTCACACATAGGCTACTACACATTTAAGTATAGGTTACATGTGAAAGAGTTTTTTTTTTAAAGCAGTAGAAGTGATAAGTAGTGATGGGTCCGGCAACACCGATGCGTCAGCGCATGCGTCGAGCTCATAGAGCAAAATCCCGTGTCGATGCGCACATCGGTTTCTGAAAGTCACGTGACCGACACAAGACCCGTGTCGAACTGACACTGACACAAGTGCATCTGTCACCGGAGGGGTATTCCACGAACGTCGCATTGGCTACATTTTGTTTTAAAAGTAAAGGTTTACCTTTAACTGTATTCTTTGATAGAGCTGTCACATAAAATATAAAGTGTCAATGTCGTCAAGTGAGAGTGATGTTAGGCCCAGCTGATATAAGTACTATGATGATATGAATAATTGTAGGTTAAAATCATTCACATTTGTGTAATGTGTGGCAAATGTAAATTCTTGAAAATATAACACAAAATTGACTTGCGCATGAATACATCAATAATGGGAATCGAACCTAGGACGCCCACATGAAAGACACAGCATTTAACCACTTGACCAAAGTCTTTCTCTGTGACAGACATTCACTTTACGTTATGATACATGTTCACATTATTTGAGTGTATCTAAAAATATCAGATATTTAAAATTTTAATGAAAATATGAACTAGTACAATATAAAATACAATGACCTACATTATATTATTGAATATACTAGGTCAGGGGTCATCAAACTAAGGCCCGCGGGCTGACTCTGGCCCACCACGTCCATTTTACCGGCCCCCCAGCCCCTCTGCCTCCCACCACTTGAACTGGCGCTATGAGGCAATTCGCAAAAGTTGTCATGGCCTATTTTTTTTTTTAATTACTTTTTGTAATGCATCTTGTAGTCTGTGGTTAAAAAATTATATTTATATGAAGTATTTATATTTAAATAATTACAATATGTATTTGCCACTGAATTGGCTGTCGATTTTTAAAAATGTGTTTATTTTATAGGCCTATTTATTTGACTTTTATTAAGTGCTGCTCACAGTTATTATTAATACTGTACAATTGTTATCAATATTATTATTGTTAATATCAACAGGCCTACCTACAATTTGTAAATTTTCACTCTTCTTTGCCAGTGTCATTCAAAGCAGATGTTTCTTTCCTTGATATTTCTTACCTTTGATGTTATTGTTATTAGAAAGTAAATAAATGGAATATCTGAGACAAGTGTTAAGTACTTACTACTTTTGCAAACCACTAGTAACGATAAACGAATATGTGCCAGGAATTCTGTGTTGATATTACCTGGCCAGCCAAATGATATCTCTCTGTATTTCCTACAGCGCGATACCATTTGGACACCCTCGCTCCACCCTCGCTCCTCCGGTTAAAAACGGACTCCGCGATTCTGATTCGTTCAAAGATGGCGATGTCAGTGCACCCGCCTTTGCCCGCAAAGTCACTCTTAGGCAGCGGAAGTTCCTCCTCAGTTTTGAATCAAGATGGCGCAATCTCTGATTGGTTCACTTAGCTGTCTGTCTACGCGCAACCACAGCGCATTCTGGACCAAGCGTTTCCAGACTCACCGCTGGTACAGCGATGAGTCATGGATTCGTCCAGGCAAGTGTTGATATAGTTTTGCGGATGGCTGTACCAGGCTAGTCATGAGGCCTGCTGGTGGTCATTTTTGTCCGGGTCGTACAATTCTGTTATACGGACTACCCGGCACCCCAACACAGTCAGGAGAGATAATGTGGCCCCCAGAGAAAAAAGTTTGGTGACCCCTGTACTAGGTCATTAAATCAGTGTCAGTTGAGTCTGAAACTAGGTTGCCTGTAGGGATTTTTAATATCCAGCAGGTGTCAGTGTTCAGTCACACGGTATCTATTAGATGATTTTCAAAGCTACGTCACTCGACGTGTTGAAGAAAAGAAGAACCATGCCAGCTTGTTGTGTGAACGGTTGTTCCAACAGGGACACAAAAATTTTTAGGTTTTTCTCAATTCCGAGAGGGAACAGACCTTTCCAGAAGAATAGGAGAACATTGTGGTTGCAAGCAATCAAACGTACAGACTGGACGGAGGACATTATCAAAAATGCTCGTGTTTGTGGCGCCCACTTTATATCTGGTAAGTTATTATGACCATCCAGTTTCTTATCTTATAAACGCCTGTCTGGTTTGTCTAAACATCTGCAGTAAATATCCGTGAATCGTAGAATAATAATTGTAGAATAATGAGTCGTAGGCTAGCTAACTCGTAACGCTGTGAGCGCCTTTGTAGGCTACAAATGTGGGCTAGTGGTAGTGTTGCCACCTGTCCTGGTTTTTCCTGATTGTCCCGGATTTTAATGGTCTGTCCCGGAAAATATGTTTCTGGACACTGAATGGAGGATACCGCTGCATACATGCAAAAAGGTCGATTGAGTTTGAAATGTCCAGGACGAGGTGAGGAGCGAGCTAAGACGTCTCAGGCAGAGGAAATCCGCAGGACCTGACGGTATCTGCCCCAGGCTGCTGAGAACCTGCGCAGACCAGCTCTGTGAGGTTCTCTGCTACATGTTCAACCTGAGCCTCAGCCTGGAGAAGGTCCCCGTCCTGTGGTCCCGGTTCCCAAAACAACAAACGCCAGGGAACCGGCCCACTATAGACCAGTCGCCTTGACCTCCCACCTCATGAAGACCATGGAGAGGGTGATCCTCAGTCACCTCCGCTCTGTGGTGAGCCCCACCTTGGACCCGCTGCAGTTTGCCTACAAGCCAAACGTAGGAATAGAGGACGCCTTCATTTACTTGCTGCAGCGGGCGCTCACCCACCTAGAGACCGCCGGGAGTGCTGTGACAGTCATGTTCTTTGACTTCTCCAGCGCCTTCAACACCATCAGGCCGGCGCTGCTGCGGGGGAAGCTGGAGGACGCGGGAGTGGATGGACATCTCGCTGCCTGGACCATCGACTACCTCACTGACCGTCCACAGTACGTGCGGCTGCGCGGCTGTGAGTCAGAGGTGGTAGTCTGCAGCACTGGGGCCCCCCAGGGAACTGTCCTCTCACCCTTCCTCTTCACCATCTACACCTCGGACTTCACATACAACACAGACAGCTGCCATCTCCAGAAGTTCTCCCGACGACTCGGCCATTGTGGACTGTGTGTCTGAGGGGAATGAGCTGGAGTACCGCTCGGTCATCAGTGACTTTGTGGACTGGTGTGGGCGCAACCACCTGTGCCTTAACACCAGTAAGACAAAGGAGCTGGTGATGGACTTCAGGAGGAGACCACTACCTCACTCACCGGTGAACATCCAGGGGCAGGACATGGAGACTGTGGACAGTTTCAAGTACCGGAGTGCTCAACAATAAACTGGACTGGTCCCACAACACCAACGCCCTGTACAAGAAGGGCCAAAGTCGCCTCCACCTCCTGAGGAGACTGAGGTCCTTTGGAGAGTGCAGGCCTCTGCTCAAGACTTTTTATGACTCTGTGGTGGCCTCTGCTCTCCTCTACGCTGTCGTCTGCTGGGCCCCGAGCAGCACAGAGCAGGACAGGAAGAGACTCAATAAGCTGGTCAGGAGGGCCAGCTCTATCCTGGGCTGTCTGGACTCTGTAGAGGAGGTGGCTGAGAGGAGGGTGCTGGCCAAATTTACGTCCATCATGGATGACACCTCTCACCCTCTGCACCAGACTGTAGAGGAGCTGAGCAGCTCCTTCAGCAGCCGACTCTATCAGCCTGTTCACTTGTAAACTTTGGCGTAGCCATCCGCTGAAGGTGAACAGGCTGATTAGAGTTAACATGGGCGTAGTGATAGATGTGGAGAGAGACAATGCGCGAATGCGAAATACGCTGCTGGATGTTTCTTGGACAACTGTTTTGGATGCAAATATATCACCTTTCTAACAAATGTTTTGTGTTGAGAAGAAAAACAAGCTTTATTTAATGTTTCAGGAAAGTTGCCGGACCTACTTACGTGGGCTCCAGAAAGCGAGCCGAACCGGGATCAGCTGAGACACACGTAACTTTTAGAAGGAAACCCATACAGATTAACATAAAAAAAAAAAAACGCACTATCCCTTTAAGTACAATGTCTTGAAATGTGAAGTAAATGCCCGGGGAATGTAGAATAATGGGTAGTAGCTAAGTGTTTGCTTCTGTGTACAGCTAGACTGCTCCATGTAAACTAGAAAGTGTTTTTTTGGCTAATGTGTGTCTGTTTTTCTTTTTTCCTTTTTACAGGGCAGATGTCACTGGACTACCTGAGTCCTGATTTTGTGCCCTCCATTTTTCCACACTCCAAACAACAAAATACTGAGGCAAAGATGAAAAGGTGAAATGACAAAACCGAGCTATATTTGTGTCTGTAGTTTATGTTAAACAATATTTTACTCGATTTGGAATTGCAGAAATCATAACCTATGAAGATGGGATCTTTTAATTGAGGAATGTGTTGTAGTAATATGGCTTGATATCAGTATTTCTGTTAATGTGTTGTGTTGTTTATGTGAAGGTACCAAAGACAAAAGAAACGGAGTGAAAGATTTGTGGTTGCTTTACCCAGTCAACCTTCTGCTCCTGGAACTGAAGATGGCGGACAACCGAAAGACATCACCAGCATGGGTGACAGTCGTGGTAAGTGTATATTGAGTCTTGTCCATATCACCTCTCTGCATTGTTTGACCATGCAAGTCCTCTCTAACCTGCAATATTAATGTACAATACAGACTGAGAAGTGCTTAGTTTATCTTTGGTCTATGTATGTGCAAAAATGTCATCCTTTTCTCCTCCTCTCCTATTCCTAACTATCCCTAATCCCAGCCCCCCTTTTCACATGACTATTATCTGTAACTGCTTGTAAATTCACTTTGTTTTTTGTCTCGACATCTTAGTTAATGGGAATGCCTCCTAAATGTTCTTTAATGCTAAAATAAAATGCAACAACTTTTGTATTTTCTGATAAAGCTGAAGACGGCATCACAGTCACAAACGACATCACACACATGCATGTGAAGCTGGATTTGGCGGTAGTATGGATGTGAAGGTTTCAACCTGTTAGACTGATCCAGACAAAAATGAGTGTCTTCCACACATCCCTGTAGATGTTCCCGGTATTTAAAGGGGCATTTGATCTCCACTACCCCTCTGCCACAGCAGGTGCATGTTTTTATCCCAACTGGGGATGATCCAAGATGTGGCTCGGAGGGCCGCACGACTAATCCACTGGGGCTGACGTTGAACTCGCTGACGTTGACGTTGAGTGCAGTGTAATCTTGCTTGGCTCTATCTTCCATTTCCTGACCCCAGACAACAGATGGAACATTTAATGGGGTTTTGTTGTACTCCATAACATTCATCAACTTATTTGTGCTTAATTGGTCAGTGGTGGTCAGATGGTGAAATTTGGTACTTGTAATGCGACCAGCCCTATGTTCATGCCAGTTCGACAATTTGGACTGTTGCCTTGTCACTGACGCCAGCTTTTCACACTGGTTACTTGTCAGGTTTGTTTTCAGTTTGAAAAATGTGTCCCTACTTTTCACTTGGATTTCCTCTGGTGACAGTTCACGGTTTGCAGGACTGAATAACGCTGTCAAGGGCTCTGGCAGGCCTGATTGGTAATCACTGTCCTCCTCCGCTGATGCGGTGTCGCTGCCGCTGTCATCCAAGCTCGTCAGCACTGCAGCACCTGGGGCAACAGTCCTCAGCTCTCGGAGATCAGCATCAGTCAGTGCTAATGACAGGGCAAGAAGAAAACAAAAGAACATTTATTATGTGGATTATGAATTTAAGATACCTTACTAGTACACTGAAATGATGGTTAAGCATATACTAACTTCTTTAGTATAAATCTATATACTAAACTATACTATATACTTGATGTCTTCATGTCTGTCTGTTTTTGTTGATGGTGGTGAAATCACCATAGAGCTCTGAAGGTCTTGTGCTCTATAAGAGCTTGGGGAGAAAAGCAGGTAGTTCCAAATATCGGGAGAGCTTACAGCAGGCAGAATCCATCTCTTATGGATCTTCTTGCCCAATTAATTTGGGTTTGTTCATATAATACTCCTTTTCTTTGGCATCCATCTTATCTCTATACAACTGGTTAATGGTATCAGAAGTTTTGGATTCTGATGTGGAAGGTTTATCGCGAAATTTTGAGCTTTTCTGCATGGATGCTTTATAAGCGTGTTTAATTTGAGTGAGCAATATCTCCAACATGACCGCAACATGTGAAAACGCTCTATTGTAAACCAATTTGTAGCGACCATGTTTACATAAACAAACACTGACTAAACTAGATCCAAGGCATAAATATAACACTAATGTGTGCTTTGTCTCACTGCATGCTCTGCATTGCATACTGTAACATTGCGAGTTGAAATTAAACTTTTGAAGTATTGTTCGGTGTTCGCAATTTACATCTTCATCACTCATGTTTGTTTATATTTACAGGCAAAAAGTCCGAGCTCTATTATAAAGACAGCCCCAGCTGGGTCCCTTCGTTGAACATGACGCCAAGCACCAGCACTACCTCTAGGTGTACTTCTGCCCCTCACTGCAAATTGCAGACACGGCGGCATCAGAAAAGACCACTTCGAGCAGAGAAGCAGCAAAGCATTTCAGCTGCTGAGTCTTTGGTGCTTCCTCTTCCCTCACCAGAGATCAGCACAACCACTGAAGTTCAAACGGATGCCACGGGCCCAAACATAGAGCCAGTGGAAATGGAAATACGCACAGAAAATATTAAATTTGAAGAGCAAATCGTACAGTTTGAAAAAAAATATGAACAAGAGTCCTTTCAAGGGAAAGATGACAAAGTTCTATACTACACAGGATTACAGACTTTTCATGTTTTAATGACACTGTTTGCTCTGCTGGAGCCTGGCATCCCAGAAAAGAAGACACTATGTAAATTTAAGATGCTCATTCTGGTTTTGATGAGATTTCGATTAAATCTACCAGTTTCAATTCTTTCATATGAATTTGGTGTGTCAGGATGCACTGTTTCGAGAGTTTTGGAAGAAATGATTGACATCATGTATGCGAGGATGAAGTTTTTAGTTGCCTGGCCGGAAAGGGATCAGCTCCAAAAAACAATGCCAATGCAATTTTGTAAAGACTTTGGAGAAAAGGTGGGAGTCATAATAGACTGCTTTGAAGTTTTTATTGATTGGCCTACGAACTTGAAAGCAAGAGCTGAAACCTGTTTGTCATACAAGCACCACAGTACAGTTAAGTTTTTGGTTGGAATAACACCACAGGGCTGGGTTTCTTTTGTTTCCAAAGCC
The DNA here is from genome assembly GCA_036785185.1 of Paratrypauchen microcephalus. Taxonomy (NCBI): domain Eukaryota; kingdom Metazoa; phylum Chordata; class Actinopteri; order Gobiiformes; family Gobiidae; genus Paratrypauchen; species Paratrypauchen microcephalus. Next base: position 5,035,925 of record JAVJIX010000005.1, on the reverse strand, counting down.
TGGGGAGGTAGCACAAGTGACAAATATATCACAGAACATAGTGGGTTTTTGAAAAACATTCTTCCTGGGGACATCATCCTAGCTGACAGGGGTTTCAATATTGCGGACCCTATTGGCACTTACAGTGCAGAAGTTAAGATTTCTGCCTTCACAAAAGAAAAATCACAGCTTACAGCAGTAGATCTTGAGACAACACAGAAAATTGCACATGTGAGGATCCATGTAGAAGGTGTTATCGGTCTAATCAGGCAGCAGTACAAAATTCTAAATGGACCCCTCTCAAATGATATGCTCTGTTACAAAGATGGTGAAAAAGAGTCATCAATTGATAAACTTGGGCTTATTTGTTGTGCACTTGTAAACTTGTGTGAATCTGTTGTTGATTTTGATTAGTATTTTAATGGTATATTTTGTTTTGTGTATTTTTATTTTTAGATTTTGATGACTAAGGAGTATTCTGTGTGTTATATTTTTCTTTATTATTCTACATCTTTGAAGACAAAAAATGCTTCATGCTTTCATTTAGTTTACCAAATTGTAGATTTATCATATTTATGATAAATTCTTCATCAAAGAGTATAAATCCTTAATAAAACAGAATACAAACTTGACTTCAATTCTGTTAAATCTTTAACCTGCATACAGCATTTCTTACAAATATTCTTTGACACCTAATAACACACACTATACCATTCCACATTTTTGTCACAGCAACAAAGGAAAAATAAATTATTTAGATGAAGATTTTGTTTTCTTGCCAAATTTTGTCTTCCGACACTGGACAAAACCACTTGCCTTTTGGGCAAGCTACAATGCCTACACACTTATAGTGGAACCACTGTATTTTACATGATTTTCCATCACAACCTATCATGCTGCCAGATTCACCCTTACGACACAAACACCATACATTTACAACATCCTGATCATTGTTGTTTGGGTCTACAGGAGTAACAACAGAGTTAGGAAGTCAAGGGAAATATGTTCAAATCAGTTCTGGCAGTACACCATAATGGAAAACATGCTTTGCTTTTTTAGCAATATCCAACCACATTTCACCATCCAAAGATATCTGTTCAATGTGCAAGTCTTTTTCTGTTCAAATCACAAAGTGGTTACACGCTACCATCTACACTTGATAAAAGTATTTGTGTTCAGTGTCAAGTATCAACTGTCCATTGTTCTCTTTTGAACAAAGTGTGCCTGCACTATCTGCTATAGACTAGACAGGAAGCATTGCCATCATGTAATGCACCAATGAAAGGATGATTCTGGCTAATAAAAAAGCCATTTGGAATGATGTGACAGTTGTCATGCTGGGACTGCATGCGTTGCCCATCACAAAATTAATATCCCTTCCTCTCCTATAAAGTTATAGCCTACTATTCAAAAAGAAGAACAGATTTATTTACCATTTGTGCACACACAAAGTGCATACACATTTGAATTCTTGTGCAGGGAGGGAGGGCTGTCAGGGGTTCATGTTAAACTTAGCACTTGAAAAACATCCATTGAAAAAAAGTAAACACGTTTAAAACATCACTGGAGTAGGCCCAAGGGATTGTCAGCCCTGAGCCCTCACATGTTGAACATGTTTGTATTTAGAACACAGGATGTGTCATGTGGTGTCCACTGCAGCTCCGCCCCTCTGTCTCTTCAGCCGATGAGACTTTCAGAGTGGTCAGGTTCATCCAGGAACCTCAACCCAGCAGGACACCACCGCTCCCAGGTAGGCAACTCAATTTTATATTCTAGCAATCATTCCTAGAACATAATTGTCATGAATAAGATTATGCGGAAGATTATGACAGTACTGTAGATTAAATTGCATCTTATTATGTTTTTGTATGCATTAGTTTGCAGATCATAGACTAGGGTTAAATTGCACAACTTTGTGAAGATCAATATCAAATTTTGATTTATCTGTTTTATTTTGTGACACACTAGAACAGTTTATAGAATTACATATAACTCTATAGAGCCTACTGACTGATGCTTTTTGTGCATCATCACAGATTGACTTTTTATGTGAAGAGTTTTTTTGGTTTTTTTTCTAAAAAATGACCCATTTTTGAGAAGGTACAGGCAGTAATCTGGCTGAGGCCCCACAGCATGTCAGATTAGCTCAACAGTGCTATTTATCTGTCTAATCACTTGCTGCCCTGGGTCTTGTGTAAGTGATAGGAGCACAGCTTTAAGAGTAGGTAAGGACAGCTTTACATAACAGAGCATATACTTTGTCTGAACCTTCAGGAATGATGTATTTCTCTTTTTATCAATGTTTAGTTTAGATCACATGAACAAACACACTAACAAACGAGGCTCATATGCACACTATTCTGACATAGTAAAATAGTTTTATTTCTGTTTCTTGCAGGAGTCTGTTGTAATATCAGAGCCAAAATGGGGCGGAAAGAAATCATCTGCAGCTGGAAGAAAAGCATCAATAACATCAATGATGTCTTTGACTTCAAGGCCAAAATGGGAACGTAAGTTCTAGAGAAATAGTTATTTATTTATTTATTTATTTTCAGATTTTATAATGTAATTATGTTATACTCTCAGATGGAAGGCAAGAGACAGTTTTCCCTAATGATAACATTGAGAAATTTACATTGACAAATATTGAACCTATTTGTAACTAGATCCTAGAACCTTATTAATTTTAGCTGCCCCCATCTGTTTTAAACACAACTGGTATAAATACTGTGATGTCTTCTGAAACAGTACCAGTACATAGCATACGGTACATAATAAACTTTTTTTTTGTTTCTCATACATTTTCAACTACAGGCCTGGACCAAAAAATAACTAATTACAAAACATTTATCTGTTTGTATCTCATAACCTCTCTTTAAATTGGTTCACAAGCACATGAAAATGTTTCCCACAGGGGCATTTTTCCAACTCTTACACTGTATAGTATAGTGTTTTTTTTCCTTTCACATAAAACCAGGACAAGAATCAGGTGTGTAGGAGGCAGAAAGCAGCTTAGTTGTTTGTGAATGAGAGCAGTGCGTGTGCTGACGTCACAGCCTTGAGGGAACATCCTGACACTTCATTATTGGATTAGTCTGTGCGTTCCTCTACAGATGTACTGCATGGGATGTATGCATGTGGAAAGGCCAGGTGCTACTGTACAACCATGAAGAACGCATAGTATACTAGTTTAGTGGTTCTCAACCTGTGGTGTAGATATAATCTTGGTATCCAGCCTCCTTGTGGTGGTACTCTGTGGTGGATCATCTACAATTCTGGTTTTGTTCAAATTAAAAACAGTTTTATTTACATTTTGATCTTGGTCACAGTTTAGCATTGTCACAATACTAAAATCTCAAACTTGATTTCGATTTTAAGGGAAAGGCGCAATATCAATTTTGATGTAATGACCAATGTAATACGATGTAATGTACATGCAATTTTCAACACAAAATAACTTCATACTATGATACAGTCCTGTGATCCTGTTCTAGTTCTGATATGGATCACAAGTAAGACCAAAACAATAACAATATATATATATGTATTTTTTTTTTTTCTTTCAGTATTGATACTTCAAAGTGAGTATCTAGTTTATATACTAGATTTAGTATCAGTTAATATCTGGGATTTAAGATATTTGACCACTACCTAATTTTAAACTGTCTTGTTACAGACCTGGTTTAGATCTGGTGGCATTTCGGAAGCAGATATGCTATAAGGTTGTTACTTTGTGTGAAAAAGATTGAAAAGCACTGTACAAGATCATAACTATTGTTGGAATGTATGTGTTCTTATCAAGAGACGACCAAGATTCAAAAAGTTCAAATTATCCAAAAGTTTATTCCCCTAACAATATTTATAATACAGAGCTGTGGGTCATAATTTCTGTCCTGGTGCGTACGCCTAGATACGCCTTACGAAAAGGTGACAAACCCCTCTTTTTCCCTCAGACAGATATCACATAGAGTATATGAATATGTAAATAATATGAGGGTCAGGTTCAGCCTAGACTCCTTAGGTTTCCCATGGGAACGAGCAACTGCGAGCACCCCTGTCCAGGGAGGCATCTGTCCTTATCTCCGTCAGCACAACCTGTTACACAGAGTCTCCCCACTCGCATTCCATTCATCCGCTCCCCACATAACACTTCCACTTTGTTTCTCTGGGTATTAAAGCAATTATACAGTGTATAACAGTTATATAATTCCAGTATTTAAGTAATATAAAACATGTGACTTCTGAGTTTATACGACTAAATGAGATAAGTCAGTGCCTTTAATACTGAGTAATATAATAATTGAGTAACTTAAAGGGATAGTGCATTTTTTAAAAAATGTTAATCTGTATGGGTTTCCTTCTAAAAGTTACGTGTGTTGACACCGGCTTACCTGTGACAGTCTCATCTGATCCCGGTTCGGCTCGCTTTCTGGAGCCCAGAAAGCTACGCCCATGTTAACTCCATCAGCCTGTTCACTTGTAAACTTTGGCGTAGACATCCGCTGAAGGTGAACAGGCTGATACAGTTAACATGGGCGTAGTGATACGAGTGGAGAGAGACAATACGCGAATACGAAATGCGCTGCTGGAACAAGCTTTATTTCATGTCCCAGGGAAGTTACCGGACCTACTTACGTGGGCTCCAGAAAGCGAGCCGAACCGGGCTCAACTGAGTGTGTCAGAGGTAAGCCGGTGTCAACACACGGAACTTTTAGAAGGAAACCCATACAGATTAACATAAAAAACAACAACACACTATCCCTTTAAGTGTTTAATGTGAACATGTGCGTGCACCTGAAAACTTTATTTTCTTCACTATGTTCATTATCAGTTATTGTGTATCTTGAAATGTACACCAGTGCTACAGGTTATCAGTTCTCTAATTTTATTGCCTAACCCTCACGTCTCATCATGTTTACAGTAATAATTCTGTCTCAATATTCACAGAGGGTCTTTTTCTGAAGTCTATATGGTGAGAGAGAAAGCCACAGGGAAATTATTTGCTCTCAAATGTCTCCGAAAGAAGCATCTGGCTCACAGCAACCTGGAAAATGAAATCAATGTGTTGAAAAGGTAAATTGCTCATTCTTTAAAGGTGCACTATGTAACTTTTTCTGGTGGAGGGTCCGTCAAGTGGTTTTCTTCATGGGAATGTTATTGCTTTGTCTGGAATCTTTCATAGTATTGTTTTAAATCTTTCTATCTTCATGGAAACCTAACCAGATGGAGGTAGGTATCTGTGGAGAGGCAAACCCCGCTCACAGTTAGAATTCCTGTTTCTTTTACGTATTTTTTAGTAATAAAACCAATTGTAATTGAAAAAATTGTAAGATAGAGCTGTTTAATGTCATACTCTGGAACATTCCAGGTAGAACAATGACATATCCATAGAATCAAGCAAGTGACAGACCCTCAACCAAAAAGTTACACAATGCACCTTTAAAACACATAGTCTGGAAAAATGTCCCACTCTTTCCAACTTCTCACTTTTCAGAATCAAGCATGAAAATGTTATTGGTCTAGAGGACTTTTATGAGAGCCGGGCATATTATTACCTCGTCATGCAACTGTAAGTGTGGATGATTATTTTTTATTTTTCTGTTGAAAGATTGGAATAGTGCTGTGTTATCCATTATCCGATCAACTTCAGACAGTGTATCTATTTAACATGTTTTTGAAATGCTGTTATTATAGTCATTCTAATTGACAAACTTATTTCAGATTTCAAATTATTTAAAAAAAGTTCAGTATTTGTGAATTTTGATGTAAAAAAAACTTCAGTGACCCAGGGAAAAAAGGAACAAAGAGCACAAGGAACACAAGACAAACAAACAAACAAACAAAGAGCAAATAGAATAGTAATACAATAGTAACAGTAATACAGCTCTGGAAAGAAATACGAGATCACTGCAAAGTTATCAGTTTTTCTGATTTTACTACTTATAGGTATGTGTTTGGGCAAAAGGAACATTTTTGTTTGAGTCTATAAACTACTGACAACATTTCCCCCAAATTCCAAAGAAAAATATTATCGTTTAGAGCATTTATTTGCAGAAAATGACAAATGGTCAAAATAACAAAAAAGATACATGTTTTCAGACCTCAAACAATGCAAAGAAACAAGATCAAATTCATTTTAAAACAACATAATACTAATGTTTACACTTAAGAAGAGTTCAGAAATCAATATTTGGTGCAATAAGCCTTATTTTTAATCACAGCTTTCATGCGTCTTGGCATGCTCTCCACAAGTCTTTCACATTGTTCTTGGGTGACTTTATTCCACTCCTGGTGCAAGAACTGAAGTAGCTCAGCTTTGTGTTTGTGTTGGAATTCAACAGACACTGGAATGGAATGGCTGTAATACATGTAGAGGTGCTGATTTCAGAAAAAAAATGCAGTGGTCTCTTATTTTTTGCCAGAGCTGTATATTATCTTGAAGAGTAATACTATTGAAAACAAATGTATTGAAAACAATATAGTGAATCAAAATAGTAACACAGTATACACTTCATGTACAAGAAGAAAAAGAAGAGCAAAAGATAATTGGGTGCATTGATATAAGGTTATTGCGTTGATATTTACCATAGACTGTATATATAAATGGCTTTTTCAAATTGACATCAGACTGAAAAATTGTCACCCCCTCTCTCTGTAACCGCTGCAGTGACCCTCATCACATCACATCAAAATGTTTTTTTTTATTTCCCTTTTTTATCCATAAATAAATTCCTATTCCTAATATGGTCTAATATGGCTCCAGATCCGCTCCTATAACCGCTGGCCTCGTGAGCTTCATTTGACTGAAACCAAACGCTATAGGTGACGTCACACTCCCTCAGTCCACGTCTTTATACTGTCTATCCTCCTGAAACCCGGCCCATTCATTTGTGTCCTTTATAGTGCACATTGAGTAAACAAGTCTATCTTTTAAGTGTTTTGAGAAAGACTCTAGTTTGTGGCTGCACTATGATAGATAAATAAATAAATAAATAAGAAATTAAAAGGGAGCCTAAAAACTTTTTGAGGCAACTGTAGAAGCTTGTCAGAGATCTTCATTAAAAAAAAAAAAGTTTTTGTTCACATGGATTAACACTGTTACAGTCCCTTACAGAGGACATGTTACAACATTATGAGTAAAAATAAAATTAACTAAATTTAAATGCTAAGGTGTCCATTTACCTCAAAAAAAAAAAAAAAAAAAAAAAAAAAATCAAAGGAAATACACTTTTTTTTTCTTCAGGTCCCAGGAGGCTATAGTTACAACAGTGCTTCAGCTATAGTCATGTTATTGTTGTTGTTGAATTACAAAAGCGTAATCTTCGGAAGCCTGTGTTTTGACTTATTATTATTTCTTATAAATTACAGGGTATCTGGAGGGGAGCTGTTTGATCGGATTGTCGACAAAGGTGTGTACACAGAAAAGGATGCGAGCTCAGTGGTCAAACAGGTGCTCCAGGCAGTCAGTTATCTGCACCAAAACAGCATTGTGCACCGTGACCTCAAGGTAAAACTAAACATACAAAACAATACAAAACATCTCGGCTCCTTTATCGTTAGCTATCATTTCTTACTTTATTCCACTTTTTGTACACAGCCAGAAAACCTGCTGTACTTCAACTCGGACGAGAATTCCAAAATTATGGTCAGTGATTTTGGGCTGTCTAAAACGTTGGAGCACGGCGTCATGTCTACAACCTGTGGAACTCCAGGATATGTGGGTCAGTAGTGATTCTGTGATTTTTGTAATATTAAAAGTGGAAATCAATTGAAATGTGTTTTTTTATTAACCAATTCCAATACCGATTGTTCAGAATTCAAAGAAATTCAGTATATAATTTGTATTTACAAACTTACACCACAAACCCTGTCAACAAACCCTCTTCATACTAAAATACTAAACTGTTCACATTTCTTTAGACAACTGGTTAGCTCAAAATATGTCTCTCTGCTGGAGATTTAAGGCTAAAAAGTTCAAATATCTAACAGCTCTATCTCTAATTAACTTTGTGATATTAATACTTCTTTAACCCTGTGATATTGTTAGTTGTAAGTTAATTAAAAGTGATGTAGGCTTCCTAAAACACCTGGATTTTTTAAAGGGAGGGTGGGTGTTCATATTTTTTTCATACTTTAGATACATTTTCTTTATTTTATGTTTTTATTTTTTGTTTTGTTTTGTTTTAGCTCCAGAAGTTTTGGCCCAGAAGCCCTATAGCAAAGCAGTGGACTGTTGGTCTATTGGAGTCATCACTTATATCCTGTACAAATTCTTTATTCTTCCATAGATCTAGTTACATTATATTTAATTTTATTTTGTACAGTCTGTGTGAAATAATACTTGAACGTTGTATTGCAGGTTGTGCGGTTACCCTCCGTTCTTCGAGGACAGTGAAACGCGTTTGTTTTCAAAGATAATGAGGGCAGATTATTCTTTTCATTCTCCATTTTGGGACGACATCTCTGAATCAGGTACTTAGTGTAGCGTTAGACCAATTTTTGTCTTGCTTATCTGTGTAACCATTTTAGCTTTTTTGATTTAAATAATACATTTCTATTTAATACAATCAGAGGCATACTTTTTTTTTTTTCATTTTCTTCCGCTTCTCTCCGTATTTTCGGGTCGCGGGGACAATGGTCCAGGTCCGCTGCCCAGATCACAGTGCACCGGCCCCCATGGATCCCCCCGCGGGTGGTGGGTCCACGGGAGGACGGCCCCACGTCGTTTGATGCAACCGGCCTTGATGTACTTTTTTGTGTCATGGGGGCTATCAGAGGCATACTAATCAGTCAAATCTACATCCCCATATCATAACTGATTTGTTAAAGATGCACCGTGTAGCTTTAGTGGAGGATCTGCCACCTGTTTGTCCCTGTGGAGATGTTATTGGAATTTTCCACAGTATGGCATTAAACTCATCTGTCTATGTAATCAATTACCTCTCCATGGGTAACTTGGCTTGGTGGCATACCTGCTTGTCTCCATAGTGATAGATATGTTTAATGCCATGCTGCGGAACATTCTTGGCAAAGCAGAAAATATCTCCAGAGTGAAGAAATTGCGGACCCTTCACCAGCAAAGTTACATAGTGTAGCTTTATGTACAACAGTACAACATGGAAAAATGGTTGACCTGCAAAGCTTGAAAATAGCATCAGGGATTAGACACAATCTTAGGCCTGAGTCTTTGCTGACATAACAGAGCTGACCTACCTACTGGTTTAAGACTCTTACAGTAGATGCCAATCGCAAGAGCTAATCCTATTAGTGTACATGTTAGAAGTTAGAAGTACTGCTAACCTAAAAAAAAGTTTATACCAAGCTGGTGAAGCAAAGAACAAAGAAAAGTAACATTAAAAACATGGGAAATTAAATGGGCTTGTAGTAACATCATCCTCTGTCAGTGTAGTGTATGTTTCAGACATTATGAATACATGACAAAAATATTTACTTTAGTTATTTAGTTATTACATGGGCAATTTTAATAGAATAGATAATATTAATTTCTAAGATTGTTGCAGCCCTAATTCTGTATTCCACAGATATATTGCTCATGCACATTTTCTGATGTCTGATTATTCAGATTATTGAAATGGAAACAGTTACATCTGATAATGTGATTTGATTTCTTTGTAACTGTTCACAACTATGCGGGTTTAGACAAGGAAAATTATGCACAAAAGTGGGAAACTAATGTGGCAAAAATGGAAATGAAAGAGAAAACATTAAAGATGGGAAGCAAATTCATTGTAAGATTAAGATTAAGCCTTTATTTGGTCTCACACACAATGACACACAGTGACACACGGGAGAAATTTGACTTTTGCATTTGACTCATTGTCTTTCAATTACGTTTTTATATATATGATTATTCTGTCTCTTACTAGCCAGGTACCCACTGTCTAAAATGTCTTTCACAGCCAAAGAGTTTATCAGGAAAATGATGGAAAAGAACCCATCGAAGCGTTTCAACACAGAAGAGGCCCTCAGACACCCGTGGTGAGTGCCCATTTTAGGTTAAGTTACATTAGGTTAGGTTTATTTGCCAGTCTCAGTACTGAAGCTGTGCTTCACTCTGGGCTCTCTGCAGGATCGCCGGAGAGACAGCCAAAGACCAGGACATTTACCACTCTGTCTGTGAACAAATGGAGAGGAACTTTGCCAAATCAAAATGGAAAGTAAGTGGGTTTGCTGCTAACGATTCACGCAAGCCTAAGGACACAGCAACAATGTACACTACAGCCACTGCCGCCCCCAGTGCTGTCAAGCAATGTCATAACACAGGGGTCCAATCATCCATCCATCTCAATCATCTGTCTGGGGCCAAAAAGAATTTGACTTCTTTTTTTTTTTTTTAAATCTGCCACTTTATGTGTTTCACTCTGAAAATATTCTTCAGACCTTTTTTCAAAGTATGTTTAAGAGTTGTATGCATTTTGCACTATTATTACTTGCCCTGCCCTCCTTCACCGGTCCCTGAAAAATGTTGCTTATTTTTAGTCCTTTCTAGTCCTCTGTCCTGTAAGAGATGAAAGAGATCAAAGTCAACTTTATTGGCAATTCTGCCATATGTGTTCAACATACAGTGAATCGAAATGTTGTTTCTCTTTGGCCAAGCAGTGCAAAAAAGACAGTGTACAAAATGCAATATAAAGACAAAACACAACAAAAACTATCTAAGACAAAAATCTAAATCTGAGAACTAAAATCTAAGATCTAAATAACTCTGATCCAAGTTGCTAAGGGGTGACAATGTTTATCCAATAATTACTGAACATATTTTCCACATACTAAGGAACATCAAGGAATTATAGAAGAAAGTCTATATAATGTCTATATAATGCCTTCTGTCTTGCCTTTTGTTCTTAGCAAGCCTTCAATGCTACCTCAGCCATCCACAAGATGAAGAAGCTACAGTTATCTCGCAGTGAACCCTCTCCCCTACCCCAAATAGTGGTCCAGAACTCCTCCCAGAACCCCCTCTTCATCCCAGCCAATACTGATCCTAATGGTAACGTGGTGACCGGTCATGAGTCTTGTAAAGAGCCGAGCAGAAGTCTGTGTCCTCCACTCAGAACTACAAACAGTGAACCAGGAGGACAGGGCCAGTCTCCAGAGATGTCCCGTGAGATCCGTTCCTTTTATTCTGAAAGTGACACCACCTTCCAGGATTCCCAAATGTAAGATCGATATGATTATAAATAATATAAACAGCTAAGAGTTTGTCTGTATACTGTAGGCTTAGACTGTATAAAAAATGGATTAAGGGAGTGTGACGTCACCCATAGTGTTCAGCTCCAGTCAAATGAAGCTCACATGGCTAGCAGTTATAAGAGCAACACACTTGCCCCTCCCACCACAGCCTCTGTAATGCTGTGATGGAATGACACGTGAAGTGTCTCAGAAAAAGGCTTTAGTCTGCTTTTAAACAGGATACATGAATTGTGATCTTTACAGTGACTTAAAACTATGAAATGATTTTTCTTTTTTTGCCCACTCCTAATTATGAGCCAAATAAATTAAATGTGATAATACAATAGATAAATAGATACGTTATTGATCCCGAAGGAAATTCAAAGTTTGGCAACAATGATAATCACAAACATACTGTATATGATTTGTATGATTATAATAACTGAACTGATAACTATTGTTTTGTTGCTATATAGGAAAGACATGACACCACAGTCTGGAGTGTGTTCCTTGATGTAACCTAAATATAAATGCAGTCCATTCTGAGGTAAGTGTTAAAAAGATTTAGATATTGTCTGTGCTTATTTGACACTTTTATTTTGTTTTTCTTCAGATTTTGTGGCCGCTCACAGTTGGCCACTCTTGAAAATGAAAGGTTATTTCCATATGTCCAAGTGTTTATATATACATATATTTTTTCTTTGTAAAAAAACAAAACAAAAGAAAACACTGCAACACTTTTATTTGAAGGTTTTACTACTTTATATGTCATATGTTTTATCTCGTCATGATTGATTTTCTCAAGTGCCACAAGCTGAAAAGATACCCATCTGTTTGTATTGTAACTGCTGGCAGTGCAGTGTTTTCTCCATTCTCTATATGTGAATGTTAAACACAGTTTTGTTTTGTTTTTTGTCCCTGATGCAGTAAAAATATGCAAGCAAATGCAATAAACATGTACATGAAAACTGTATGTGCAGTGATTCAGGAAAACCTAAACTTGTATTTATTGAAAATATAAAATAAAAGTGAATATTGGAACAAAACCTGTGTCTGACTTGTGTTTCTGTAAGTGCTATTCAAGTTTGGACTCAGCCTTTCATTCAATTTTTTTTTACTTACTACTTTTGACATTTATATACATACATACAGAAGACATCAAATATATGAAGTAAGATTATCGAGCAAAGAAAATAAAAGTTAAATAACTGACTTTTTGGTATATTTTATAACCAAATCCTCAAATTACCCACCTTTTCTTTTGTCAGATTTTTAAAAATTGATTTAACTTTTTTCTTTACTAAATAATTCCATATACTGTATCTTGGTTTGTATATTTTATGTCTTCCATATGTGTCTTAAATATAGAAAGTGGTAAGAAAAAAGAAACGAAACACTGAATGAGAAGGTTAGTCCAAACTTTTGACTGATATTATATACTGTATTATGGGGTCTGTGTGCCCCATGAGTCAAAGCTGTTTCCAGTACAAAGTGTGTTTAGATAGATAAATAATTTATCACAAAGGAAAGTCATTAAGTTTAGGGTCCTCAGCCTTGGCAAATGCGAAGCTCATGGGCTCTTTTTCGCAGTTGAGTAAGAAGGTCACTGAGTTTGGTATCAAGACCCTCCAGCATGCTAGACTTCACAATGATTTCGTCTTGGAGCTGTCTGATGGAATCTGCTTTACCTGTGAAAGACAAAAAAAAACATTAAGCTTACCATGCAAGTCTTTTGGTAATTTACAGCAGTGTAGGTGCCACTTGGTACATTGCTTGGAAATATCCTAAAATCCTATTGTTACTTTGCATTGACATCAAGCTAGGGGTGTTCTACATTAGTAACATGGTGATGCACACATGAATGCACACATTAGCTATAGAAATACACATTAGTAAACACAGGCAAAAATGTTTAAAAATTGTCTGAAAACCAAAAAAAAAACAAAACCCTAAATTTATTTAAACAACAAATTTTCAAGAGCCTGTGATTAACACGAGTGTTCGTGATTGTGGTCAGATTGTGAATTGTAAAATAAAGCCCACAGTAAGGCTAATTTGAGTGCTAGAGCTTCTAACAGAGCAGTGCCAACAGATAGGCTGCGTCCCAATACTCTGTCTTACCCCTTCCCCTACCCCGTTATCTACATCTTTGTCTTGCCCCTCGATAACGAGCTGAGAGGGTTCGGGGTACGAATGTTCCCCTAAGAAATGGGACACCACTCGATTACCGTTTGCATCATCATCCCTTGCCTCTACCTGGCTGCTATGTCTACAGAAGCGACTGACGCAAACAAACGTAAGCAAATGTCAAGGATTATCGGGTACCTCATCTTGACAAAAAAACTAGCTTGTTTATGCATGAAAGTTCGATGAAAATGATAACGTCGGCTAAACAGACATCACCACAATTAAAACCACAACAACAGTTCACTAAAAGTAACGTTATAGCATCGTAATTGTAAACCATGTTAAACTGTTAATCAGGGCTCTCAAGTCTCACGCATTGAGAGTGTGACACACGCAATTCGACGTGTTCACACGCTCACACGCCACACATGGCATTTCTCACGCTGAAAATCGGTCTGTGTGGCTCAGTTTATGCAGGCACCACGCGTTTTCAGCGAAAAAAACTCCCCCGCTCCCTCCTCCCCGCCCCTCTCAGTGAGAGTCTAAGCGCGCACTGCACTCTGTCAGTGATAAGGACAACGAGTGAACACGAGGAATGACAAAACGGTGATGATAAAACAAACTGAGAACCATCAGGTAAAAACTTCATTTATATAACTGTCATTAGTTTGCCTGGAAGAATCCATGACTCATCGCTGTACCAGCGAGTGAGTCTGGTAACGTTTGATCCACAGAATGCGCTGCGGTTGCGCGTAGACAGACAGCTAAGTGAACCAATCAGAGATTGCGCCATCTTGATTCAAAACTGAGGCGGAACTTCCGCTGCCTAAGAGTGACTTTGCGGGCAAAGGCGGGTGCACTGACGTCACCAACTTTGAACGAATCAGAATCGCGGAGTCGGTTTGGAACCGGAGGAGCGAGGGTGGATGGAGAGTGTCCAAATGGTATCGCGGTGTATAGGAAATACAGAGAGATATCATTTGGCTGGCCAGGTAAGTCATTAGTTGCTTTGTAGTTTAAGTTTGCTCTTTAGACAAACAGGGCTCTCAACATGCAGTTTGACGTGTTAACACGGCATTTCTCACGCAATTCAAGCGAAATTGTTCACTCGCCCCCCCCTCCTCGGAAATTACAGTCTCACGCACGACCCCGCTCAAAACTTGAGAGCCCTGCTGTTAATCAATAATTACAACTGCTGAAAATACATTTATGAGGCTCCTTGGCTGGTCGATGTGACGCTGCCATCCTGATCCCAAAACCTGCCTGAGCTTGTAGGCGTACTCCTTTGTTCCAAGTCTGGTCGAGAGCTTACTTCGTTTCAAGGGGTATGTAGCCCTCGGTCGTGGCCCTAGCCCTTGATCAAAATGAGAATCGGGACACCCCTTGCCCTCACATGAACGCACAAAACCAAGGGGTAGGGGTAAGACGAAGGGGTAAGAGAGAGAAATGTGACGCAGCCCAAGTCTAATTTGAGTAACAGAGCTTCTAACAGAGCAGTGCCTACAGTTAGCTTCGCACCCTCAAGAAATGTTGACGACACCAGCTGCAAAGTATCAGTTGTAACTAAAGATACAAACCATCCAGTGCTTTGAACATGTGGTCGGTGGTGTTGGCCAGAGACATGGCGTCTTGTTGAAGTTTCGTCAGGCGTGGCCCTAAGTCGGCTGCATCACCGCCGGGTTTACTGGCAGATGCTTTGGCTTTAAGAGTCTCCAGCTCTTTCTCCAAGGTCTTCATGTCCTAGAAGAAACAACATGACATTTAGCAGAGATAAAGCATACAACAGTATAATCACACACATTTCTACAGCTCTGGAAAAAAAATAACTGCATTTTTTTTTCTGAAATCAGCATTTCTACATGTATTACAGCCATTTTATTCCAGCATCTGTTGAATTCCAACACAAACACAAAGCTGAGCTACTTCAGTTCTTGCACCAGGAGTATAAACATTAGTATTATGTTGTTTTAAAATGAATTTGATCTTGTTTCTTTACATTGTTTGAGGTCTGTCATTTTCTGCAAATAAATGCTCTAAACGATAATATTTTTATTTGGAATTTGGGGGAAATGTTGTCAGTAGTTTATAGACTCAAACTAAAATGTTCCTTTTGCCCAAAAACATACCTATAAAATCAGAAAAACTAATTAATAAATAATTTTGCAGTGGTCTCTTTTTTTTTCTTTTTCCAGAGCTGTATATTATAATGTTGTTTCCTCATGAAAAACATACCTGGAGTTGTGTTTTGTTTCATTCACACATGTTTAACACACATATCCTGAATATTTAGTCTGAGTTCTTCCCTCTGCTCTACCTTGTGATGTGGTAATAAAGGAAGTGCTCTACTGTGTATTTAAACACCAAACATCTTGACTAGATTGATTTGGATGGAATTGTCAATCTACTGAACTATAGGTAAAGGGTAAAGCTATTGACTTGAAAACTACTACTTCATGACGTCACAAGGTGGAACAGAGCATTTTGAGCTTTGGAGATATAGACAGAATAATAATAAAGCATTACTCAAACATGTGTGAATGAAAGAAACACAACTCCAGGTATGTTTTTGAGCCGGTAACAACATTCCAACAAGCTCACAATAGTCAAATTTGCATAACGCAGGACCTTTAATATGTTCTAATCTAATTTTCTAATAGCGAACAGTTAATGCCTATTGTTAGTAAAAAATATACAGTACTAGTAAGTGTACTGCTGTCCATAATGTAAATGTCTCTAATTGTCCTCTCACCTCAGTTGTGGTATTTGCCTTCTCCTCTGCTTGATCTGCCTTGTCCTGAGTATCCAGTGTGTTCTGTCTTGCTTCCTCCAGCAGGTTTTTGAGCTCATCCAGGTTGGGTTTTAATGGTTTTAGTAATACAGAGGCATCATCCAAAGCCTTCTCTGCTGGGGTCAACTGCTGCTTTACCTACGCAGTGCAAGAAGGATATAGAAAATATAGAAAAATAGAAATAGAAATAAATCCACATCTCCTCTGATCTTTGTAGTGAAAGGCAGACTGACCTTAGTGATGTTGTTGGCGAGGTTGTCTATGAGGTCCATGCTGTCCTGGAGCTTATCTTCCAGGTCTGACAGGGACTCTTCCATAGATCTCATCCCATCCACCAGGTCATCCACACCTGCGTTCACCCCTTTGGCTGTGTCCCTGTCCGTAAACAAACATTCAACACTTACATTCATGGTCCCACTTCTTAACACAGATAATGATTCATACATTATGTAACGTTTTGGTTAGGGGTCCGTCACCTGCTTGTTTTTATCAATATATCATTCCTCTGCCTGGAATGTTCCACAGTATGACATTAAACAGCTCTACATTTACTTACATTTATTAAATTACAGGTGGTTTTATATCTTAAAAATACCTAGAAAAACAGGCATTGTAACTGTCTCTCTACAGATCTGACCTGCAACTTTGGTCTGCTTTTGTCTCCATGAAGAGCGAAAGGTTTAATGCCATACTGTGAAACATTTCACACAAAGCAATAACATCTCCATGGAGAAAAGCATTTGACGGACCCTCTTTCAGAAAAGTTACACAATGCATCTTTAAAAATACAAATAAACAAGATTTTATAGGAGGAAACAGCACAATTATCTGCATGAAACAATACTATCTAGAGTAGTGGGAAGTAACTTAATACATGTTCCAAAAACATATACAACTCTGGGGAAAAAAAAGAGACCACTGCATTTTTTTCTGAAATCAGCATCTACATGTATTACAGCCATTCCATTCCAGCGTCTGTTGAATTCCAACACAAACACAAAGCTGAGCTACTTCAGTTCTTGCACCAGGAGTGGAATAAAGTCACCCAAGAACAATGTGAAAGACTTGTGGAGAGCATGCCAAGATGCATGAAAGCTGTGATTAAAAATAAGGGTTATTGCATCAAATATTTATTTCTGAACTCTTCTTAAGTGTAAACATTAGTATTATGTTGTTTTAAAATGAATTTGATCTTGTTTCTTTACATTGTTTGAGGTCTGAAAACATGTATCTTTTTAAATTATTTTGACCATTTGTCATTTTCTGCAAATAAATACTCTAAACTATAATATTTTTATTTGGAATTTGGGGGAAACACTGTCAGTAGTTTATAGACTCAAACAAGACTCAAACAAAAATGTTCCTTTTGCCCAAACACATACCTATAAGTAGTAAAATCAGAAAAACTGATCATTTTGCAGTGGTCTCTTATTTTTTCCAGAGCTGTATATCCAGAATAGTAATCCCGAGTAACTGTATTCTGTTATTCTACAGAGAGTTACTTTCCTATTTTAACTGTAATATGATGTACCTCAATGTGAAAGTATTGTAATACTTAAGACTTTGCAGTGACCTCATGCTGGGGGTGTTCTACATGGATGTGTATTGTTATAATGTTCAGAAGTTAGCATGCACAATGTACGCTTTTGCAACTAACTACCAAAAAAGATTTAAGATAATCTGAAAACTCAAGAAAAAAATACAAAATATTTTCAGAAGCCTTTGATCAATATGAATGTTTGTGGTCCTGTTTAGGTGTTTGATTTTCAACAGAAAAAGTTAAAATAAAGTCTAATAGAGTTTCAGACACAGCAGTGCCTACAGTAAGCAACACACCCCCAGAGAATGTTGATGACATCAGCTGCAAAGTATGTACTCCGAATACAGTAGTTGGACTATGTAACATTTTACTGTGTGTACTCAGTATTCTGTTCCTAAACACATTTTCAAAATATTCTTCACAGCATTGACTTTCTAAAACAGCACCTACCGAGCCTCCTGTGCCTCTTCGAGTAGTTTCTTTGCTGCTTCTAGCTGGGGCTGGGCTTCGTTCAGAACTGCAGTGCTGTCCGGAAGACCGCTGGCCAGGTTTTTGAGTTCATCCAGCTTTGTCTTTAAATCTTTGAGGCTCACAGGGAGTTTGGCCTTGAGCACCCAGTCACTCACCTCCTGAATGTGAGTCAGGTTGGAGGAGGGATCTGGGACAAGTTGGGAAATTAGATAACCAGCAGACACATGTATTTATTGTGCATTTAAATGGCCCATATTACGCTATTCTCTGAATTATTATGTTATAATTTTTTTTCCTCATCACAAACAGACCTGGAATTGTGTTTTGTTTCATTCCCACATGTTTAACACATAAATCTTGCATATGTAGGCTGAGTACTTCTCTCAAACTGAAAACACTCTGTTCCACCTTGTGTCGTAATGTGTTTTTAAGCTAAAATGTAGCTGTTAACTTGAAAACTACCGCTTCATGACATCACAAGGTGGATCAGAGCATTCTGAGCTTTGAGATTTAGACAGACTAATAATAAAGGGATGTTCAGACATATGTGAATGAAACAAAACACAACTCCGGGTATGTTTGTGATGAGGTAATGGCATTCTAACATGGGGCAGTCAATTTTGTGTAATATATAATAATAATAAAGGTAATATTTTTTTCAAGGTCCCTATACAGCCATTTAAAATGCAATATGCAATCAAACGGTTTGAAAAGCACAGTAAAAGTAATCATAAAAAGCTACCATTTGTAATTAGATTGGCCAACGTGGCGCTGGTGTATTTTCACATACCACCACTAGATGCTGTCTACGTTACTGCAGTTTGACAGTGTGTCAACTTTGGCCTGATAGGAGAAAACCAGATGGGAACAGGTCCTCACATCATCCATCTACTGCTGATAAAAGCTTACAGATGGTAGCTTTAGTGCAATGATAAAAATGTTAATAGAAGAAGAGAAATTTGAGAAGAGGAATTGAAAAAGGTATGTCTGGTTAGGTTTTGGATTGGGTTATGGATTGACAACTTGGGAGGGAATTGCAGATTTAGAGAGAAGTGCTACTAAAAGCTCTGTGCCCCATGGTGATTAAGGCTACGTTCAGACTGCAGGGCTCAATTCAGATTTTTCTGTGAAATCCGCTTTTTTTGCGAGGTCGTTGACATTTTCAATTAAATGCGACTTGTATGTGATCTCCAGTGTGAACTTTAAACGCCCCAAAAGTGTCCCGCATGTGCATTGGAGGACACGACAAGGTCACACGCAGGGAGTGTGCTCAGTGTTTACGGAAGTCGCCTAAACATGGACACTAGCATTGAGAACCTGGCGATTTTAAAGTTGCTGTTGTACCGGAGCCAGAACATGTACAACTTATTTGTTTCAGGCAGGACATTGAGAAGGTGAAGGACAAGGTTTTGCAGGGCTCTCAAGTCTCACGCTTTGAGAGAGTGTGACACACGCAATTCGACGTGTTCACACGCTCACACGCCACACATGGTATTTCTCACGATGAAATTTTCTTAAGCAATTCAAAACTGTAGCCACTTCACAGCGCTTCTGTGCCCAGAAAATCGGTTAGTTAATGCAGGCACCGCGCGTTTTCAGCAAAAAAAAAGTCACTCGCACACCCCCTGGCTCAACTTTGGGCTTGTCTCCTAAAATACGGTCCAGTTCTGTTCAGTTTCCGCCTACTTCAGTGCAAAATAGTGCCGTTTGTCGCTTGTTGATGACGTGTAGGTCGAATGAATGTGACCTGGCCGATGTATCGGTTTTAGGACCACATATCCAAGTGGCCTGGGTCACATTTGAAAAAATCTGATCTATGTCTTTCAGACTGTCATTAAAAGATCAGATACAGGTCCCATGGGGCAAAAAAATTGGATTTGGGTCACTTCAGGCTGCAGTCTGAACGTAGCCTAAGCGAGCATAGAGAAGGTCCAGGAAGGCAAATTTACACTGTGTTGAAAAAGCTGTACCTGATAGGAAGTCCTTGAGCTCCTTCACCACATCACGGCTCTTCTTTAAGTCGTCTTCCAGTGCATCTCTGGCCTCTTTCATTCTGTTGGTGAGTTCCTCTGCAGACTGTCTCACCTGATTAGTGCTCTCTTGTGTTTTCTGAAGCTACAGAATAAAAAGAAGGGCTGGTTAAACAGGTGCAATGCTGTTGGCATTTGTTTTATAAAATATCATCATAAATGTTAATATTGAAGACCAATATTGACTGTGAGCTGAAACTAACTTAAGTAGTACAAGCAAACACAATGTACAATGTGTAAGAGCATGTTGATATGTAGCTATGGCAAAAAATAAGAGACCACTGCTTTTTTTTTCTCCTGAAATCAGCATCTCTACATGTATTACAGCCATTCCATTCCAGCATCTGTTGAATTACAACATAAACACAAAGCTGAGCTACTTCAGTTCTTGCACCAGGAGTGGAATAAAGTCACCCAAGAACAATGTGAAAGACTTGTGGAGAGCATGCCAAGACACATGAAAGCTGTGATTAAAAATAAGGGTTATTGCACCAAATATTGTTTTCTGAACTCTTCTTAAGTGTAAACATTAGTATTATGTTGTTTTAAAATTAATTTGATCTTGTTTCTTTGCATTGTTTGAGGTCTGAAAACATGTATCTTTTTTTGTTATTTTGACCATTTGTCATTTTCTGCAAATAAATGTTCTAAACGATAATATTTTTATTTGGAATTTTGGGGAAATGTTGTCAGTAGTTTATAGACTCAAACATAATGTTCCTTTTGCCCAAACTGATAATTTTGACGTAGTCGCTTATTTTTCCAGAGCTGTATATGAATTATAAATGTAATTACCGTACTATTTGAGCCAATAAACCTCAAATGTTAGAAAAAAAGAAAAAAAGTTGCTGCTAGCTCAAAAAGAAAAACTATGTATGATAAATATTGACTCCTAAAAGTCATTGTTCATTCTATCATTTACTTAAAGGAAAAGTAACGTTATTTTACAATCTGAGCCTTCTTTCGGTAATAAAACAAGTCGTTTGACTCACCCATATCACGTTCGTGTCATTTGGAGCTGTTTGAAGAAAGTTATGTTGTAGCGTATCCGTTAGCATGAGTCTTCGGGGCATTACTTTGCGGTCTCCAAATAACACAAACTTTAGCACTTTTCAAATCATAGAAGCCCGATGTCTTAATGTAAGATTTCGTTTGAAGCAAAAGTGGCCTGTAATCCGAGATTTATCCATAGTTTTCAGCTTTGCGTTTCATGTTTGGGTCCCGGGAGCTGATAGCACAATCCGCGCATGCGCACTGGCGTCCTCATCTACGCGAAACTATGGCTAAATCTCGGATTACAGGCCACTTTTGCTTCAAACGAAATCTTACATTAAGACATCGGGCTTCTATGATTTGAAAAGTGCTAAAGTGTGTGTTATTTGGACACCGCAAAGTAATGCCCCGAGCAAATGATACAGCACCATGTTAAAAGATACGGGATCATTAGTAGAACAGAACGGCTCAACATAAGTTCTGCGATACTGCTCCAATTGACAGAAAAATGCTATGGGTGAGTAAAACTACTTGTTTTATTGCCGAAAGAAGGCTCAGATTGTAAAAAAACGTTAATTTGCCTTTAATACGTAATTATTGTGACAGATGTTGCTAGACCAGTGAGATCGGTGTTCTATACCTTCTTGGCTGCGTCTGAGATCTTTTTGGAGAGCACGTCCAGTTTGTCTTTTACTTCTTGTGCATCATCAACGGCCTTATCCCCCAGACCCAGTGCGCCCTCACAGGGTTTGCCCGGCTCACAGGGGGGCACTCCGTCAGGGGCACACAGCTCCTCCTCCACACACTGCAGAGGCGTGCACGGTTCTGACAGAACTTTACCACACACCTGACAATGTAGACACAATATTAATACCAGAACACAGTAAAATAATATAATTGTACAAGAAGACATATTTTTGAGTATTTAGTATTAAACTATGTCCTGGTTAGAGCATTATTTATTATTTATCATTCAACCATTCATTGTAAACAGCAGTATTGTTCTAAAATTGCTTAATGAGTAGCAAGCATCAGATGTTAATTTAAATTTTTATTGTGGAAAATGACATGACATTTTTAAATTGAATGTAAATGACCTGGAGTCTGGATTTATTTGAAGGATTACAAGTAAGTCCGGAGAAGTGTGTGGACATAGGGGATAGGTGAAAACTAACATTTTTGGATCACTCAAGGCTTGAATGCAGGACAATATAGGATTACTCAAGTATATAAATCAACTGAAATACAAATCTGAATAAGCTAATGATGAGGGAACGTTGTTAACAACTCATAAAAGTAAATTTAATATAATGTGTCACTTTTAAAGGTCCCATGCCATGAAATTTTCACTTTCTGAGGTTTTCGAACGTTAATGTGAGCTCCCCTACCCTGTTTAGGGCCACCCCCCCCATGGCTAAAAGTTGCGAAATGTCTAAACTGAGCATTTGCGGTCCTTTTCTGCATTAGAAAAAAACACAGCTCATACGGGCGATTCTGAACAAGGCAACTATGTGACGTCACATCGAAAAATGCAGCTCCACCCCCCGTCTGTGTCTCTACTCAGTGTCTCTGTAAATCTCGCCCAGAGAGTTTGGACTGCGAAGGAGCTACGCAATGCGAAATGCGTTTTTTTATTTGCCTGGAGGCACGTGCGAGTGTTTCTAGGCTCGGAAGTCCTTTATCTGAGCCTGTGGACATCTGAAACAGCAGTGGTTTAATTTTATTTTCTGTGGAAATGTGTTTATTTTTCAATGGAATGCTTCTCATCTCTTCCTCCGCGCAAAAACGCGGAAGTGGGGCCAGCGCACAGCTGAAGAGGAAAGAGCGGAGAGTTTGGCCACGCCCCCACCCTCTATTCTGGCCTATCTCTGTCCTCCTCATTTGCATTCAAGCAACAACGCCCATAATGGAGTGTTCCAGAGAGATATTTATGACTCTTTCTCATCTTATCTCTCTTTCTCATGCATATAAAAGCATCAAGAAGTACCATGTCATGGGACCTTTAAAGGGCCCATCTTACGCAATTTTCTGATCTGTTATATGTTGTTTCCTCATCATAAACAAACCGGGGGTTGTTTTGTTTCATTCAAACATGTTTTATACACAAACCCTGCATATTTAGGCTGAGTTCTTCTCTCAAATGGAAAACTCTCTGTTCTACCTTGTGATGTCATGTGGTAATACAGGAGGTGCTCCATTGTGCTTTTTAATTCCATTCATTCACCTTCACTAGAATCATTTGATAATTTCAGCCTTGGAATTGCAAATCTCTACTGAACAAAGTGTAAAAAAAGCTGTTAACTTGAAAACTATAACATCACAAGGTGGAACAAAGGCAAAAGGATAAATTCAATTTGTCAACTGGACAAAAGTTTATTTGGTCAAATACGTTTCGCAGTGCATCCAAGCTGCTTCTTCAGTTCTGGTCAGACGCTGGTGAGGCAGTGTCCACCAGCACTCTGACCACAACTGAAGAAACTTTTGTCCAGTTGACAAATTGAATTTCTCCTTTTGACATAGATTCTACCTGGACGACTGAGGGATTCTACACACAAGGTGGAACAGAGCTGTACTAATACTAAAGGACTGCTCATGTCTGAATGAAACAAAACACAACTCCAGGTATGTTCTTGAGTACATAACAACATTATAACATGGCTTAAAGCATATAGGAGTTGGTTTTTTTTACCCATTCATACTCTATTTCGAATCCGAACCAGTCAGTAACTATCTCAATTACTCCACACGCTAAAGCCCCCTTAAATGGCCCTTTCTAAATTTAATAAAGTTCTCTAAATTTTTATTTTTTTTTATTTTTATTTATTTGTTTACTTTTTATTTATTGCTGTCCTGTTGTTTTCTGTGTAATTGTCTATGTATGTTTAAATATTTCTTAAAAATCAATAAAAAGTATTGAATAATAAGAGTAAATTTTGCATAATATAGGGCCTTTATAGTAAAATAAGTAAAATATTTTGCTGTGTACCATTTTGGCCAGGGGACTGAGGTCAGGGTTCGAGGCTAAGCTGTTGTTCAGTTGGCTCAGCTCCCTGGTAGTGATGGGCAGCACTTCATTGAGCTTGTCTTCTGTCTGTTCTCTAATGTCCGAGCTCTGCTGGATCACTTTCTTAGATGTATTCACATTTCGGACAGCATCTGTAGAATCGTTATAGGCATTCTGGATGGCTGTGAAAGGTCCTAGGGAAAAAATAAAATGACTTATTTTATTGTCAAAACAAATACAATTTTTTAAAATGTTAATATTTTTTAAACATCAGAGAGCTGAAAGTTGAGTGGATTAGTTTAGAATTGTACTGGTTTATAGTTTTTAACTATATAGTGCCATAGGGATCAAGGCATTTTTTTATTTTTGTTTTTTTTTAAACATATTTCTGATGCACTGAAAGGATAAAATTGTACACTGCAATGTAACTTTTTGGTTGGCAGTTCGTTTCCTTCTTGTCTCAATGGAAATGTCATTGCTCTGCTTGGAATGTTCCACAATATGACATTAAACTGATCTACCTTACATTTATTCAATTACAGGTGGATTTATTGCTCAAAAATACCTAGTAACCCGGTCTGTATTGGTCTTCATGATGATAGAAAGGTTAATACCATATTGTAAAGCATTCCAGACAAAGCAATAACATCTCCATGAAATTTTTTTTTTTTTTTTAAATCAGGTGACGGACCCTCCATCAGAAAAGTTACACAATGCACACTTCTTTGCAAAGAGTAAATGTGTTTATTGTTTAACTGTTCCTTTTTACAACAAGTATGATAATATCTGCTGAAACTTCTGTCACCTATACATTTGAAATAATGGAAATTGTACCTGTGTCAGTTGGACTGGTTGTGTTAATCAGGTTGTCACTTTTGCTCTTGTATTCCAAATTCAGGGAGTTGAGCAGATCCTGCAGTTTGTCCAGCTCTGGTTCCAGATCTGTTTTCTCCAAAGGCAATAAGTTATTTTTAATTCTGTCCATCTCTGATCTGTAACAAGACACACATTTACATACTTTTAAATATTTTAAAGAGGATTCAGACTTATTATTTTTCAGTATATTGGGTATTAACCATGAAGGTACCTCTAATGACAACAACAAATGCAAAACAAAACAAAAAAGAGAGCAAGAGTAAATTTTTTTTTAACTTCTATTCACTTTTAGAGTGCATTGTTTACGCCTTATAAAGTGACTACTGATGAAACTAGCTCCATTCAGATAACTCAGGCAGATTTACATTGTTTGGTATTGATTTATGTCCAAATGTTTCAAATAAGTAAATAAATAAAACACATCCTTTCCAAATCACTTTCTTTCTACTCCCCAGTCCTCTTCATATCTTTGCTCTTTGTTATTATTATATTATATTGTGATATGTGAGCTACTGTGATCAAATCATTTTCCTGGTGGATCAATAAAGTTTGTCTAAATCTCTTTATCCAAGTATCCAAAACAGTAGTATACAGTTCTGGAAAAAAATAAAAGACCACTGCATTTTTTTCTGAAATCAGCATCTCTACATGTATTACAGCCATTCCATTCCAGCGTCTGTTGAATTCCAACACAAACACAAAGCTGAGCTACTTCAGTTCTTGCACCAGGATTGGAATAAAGTCACCAAACAACAATGTGAAAGTGTAAACATTAGTTTTATGTTGTTTTAAAATGAATTTGATCTTGTTTCTTTGCATTGTTTGAGGTCTGAAAACATGTATCTTTTTTTGTTATTTTGACCATTTGTCATTTTCTGGACATAAATGCTCTAAACAATAATATTTTTTATTTGGAATTTGGGGGAAATGTTGTCAGTAGTTTATAGACTCAAACAAAAATGTTCCTTTTGCCCAAACACATACCTATAAGTAGTAAAATCAGAAAAAAACTGATAATATTGCAGTGGTCTCTTGTTTTTTTCCAGAGCTATATGTAATATAATATAGTAGTAAAGTCTTACTGAAGTTGACCCATCGTGACCTGGGCCTTATCGACCTTTATAGCAACAGCTGGTGGGAGTGAGATGGAGTTTTTGATGTTGTTCAGACTGGACTCGAGAACTTGGATACGGGGGCCAAAGTCTGGGGATGGTCCAGGGGTCCCAGAGGGCCTTAGACTTTGCAGAGCCAGGCTGATGTTCTGTATTTGGACATCGAGTGTGAAGAAGCAGGAGGGGCACGTCTGACATTGGGGGAAGGAGTCACAGCGGTCCCGGTGACAGGTGTCACAGCGGGCACCTGTCACTCCAGGCCGACACAAGCACGCACCCGTCTGTTTATTACAGCCCTCTGGGAAGGTGCCCTCTCTGTCACAGTCACAGGCTACACAGAAAACAATAAGGTATTACCATACAATAAGTCATACATTGCATTATTATACACCTACAATATTATAACACGAATGATGACAAAAAGTGTAGGCATGTTTGATAAGTAGAGATGTTCTGTATATCAATCAATATCAAATCCATATTCCAAAAATTATTATACAGTTGATCTTTTATAAGGGAGGCTAAAAAATGTGAATATGAATGTGAAACGATAATCTATTCATGTTTGTAGTGATAAAATTGAGCAAAGGATCATGGTCCAAGTAGTCCAAAGCATTTCAAATTAGTACTACAGTTTGATCTATTACTTTACTTTAGTACTCACGTCTGCAGCCTCTGTAAGGATTTCCAAACATATGGTTGGCACACTCAGCACATGTTCTGCCTCCAAAGCCTGATTTGCACTGACACTGGCCGGTCTGCTGTTTAGAGCACGAGAGAACAGAGGAATCAAGACAAGTTTAAAAAATATGACATATTAAGATGGAAGGATACATTATGGTGGAACACATACATCAAAAACATTATAATATAGAAAGTATATTTTTTTGCAATGTGAGAAATATTAATATTGAAGACATTATTTATTATTACAACATAATTATCATCATATTAATTATTTAAATAAATAAACTTGATTTGTTGGTATAAGGTGATATTTCTGCACTGTTTACAGTCCATTCATTTTTTATCTACTATTTGATCCTCAACCATGATGATATAAATCAGATTACTAAAATATTGTCCACTTATCACCATTAACCTAAACCAAAACAATACTGAGCTATTAATTTTTGTCAATACCACACCTAATCAAACACAAAACTGGGATTAGTAATACAAAACCTGTTCACTAGAGTCACACCTGATCACAGACGTTGCTCTGAGCAGCTATGGGGTCACATGCACAGGGCACACAGCGTTCAGACCCTGCAGGCCTCCAGAAGCCGGGGGAGCAGGTGTCACACTTTAGGCCAGCGGAGTTAGGCCAGCACGGGCACTGACCGGTCACTGCATCACAGTTCTGTGACACTGAGCCTGTGGGGAAGCAGGAGCACTCTGCACACAACCAAAGACAAGGGTGGAGTTAGAGCCAACAGGTTAAAAGAGCACACATAACTATAAAGAGCGTACACTGCTAAAATTACATAAATAAATTCTTCGAAAGTCAAGCTCATTCTCAAAATTATTTGCCATTAAGATTTTTTTTTCTCTTTTTTTAAGAAACAATGTTATTATTTTGTGAAGCGTCTAATTGCCCAAACAACAAAAAAAGATCAAGATTATTTCTATTTTCTTGTTAGATAATAGTTTTTTGCATTGTAAAAATACATGCAAAAATACACAACAGCTAATTGGTTAGAAAAAGTGAGAGTTGACAGAGTTCCACCAAGGCAGGTACAATGTTAAAGTGATTGAAGTTGTGGTATAATGGCATGAGGGAACTCACTGGTGCAGCCCTGTGGATTGGAGGGGCTCAGGTTGTAGAAGCCCTGTTTACAGCGGTCACATTCAGGGCCCTCCACGTTTGTTTTGCACCGACATGAGCCTGAGGCGTCGTCACACTGGGCCCCGTTCACTGTCCCAGCAGCATTGCACACACATCCTGCAAAAAACACAGTGAAAGGTTATAATTTATTATTGTTAGTTAGCTCTCAGATCAGTAATTAGCAAGAGCTCAGGAGTTAGAACTCTCACCCACTAACCAAAAGGTCTGGGGTTTGATCTCAGCTTAGACTATGCTTATTGTCTTCGAGCTTTTGGGCAAGAAACTAGTAGTAGTTTTAAAGCTCTATTATTTTTGACATTTTCTGAAGATGTTATTTTTTAAAAAGAATCTTAGACAACATATCTTATCCATTGATGGCTGTGACTCACGTATGCAGGCGTCTGGGCGGTCCATCCGGCTCAGGGGGTTGGGCTGGTACCCGGGGGCACACTGGTCACACTTGGGGCCGGTGGTGTGGTGCATACAGTCGAGACACACCCCCCCACTACGGCGCCCACTCGCCTCGTACACCGCCCGGTCAAAACGACAGCGCTCAGCATGGTTATTACACTCACAGCCTGAACGTTATCACATAGTACAAAAACACAAATAGACAGTGATAATCATTAATCAAAACATAGACATTCAGACAGTTATTCAAACTTTATGCTTGTGTATGAATTGATTCCCTTGTTTTTTGTACTTAAAAAAAAAAAATCTATATTTGATTTGATTTATTTTACAAAAAATTATAAAGCAGTTTACACAATTTACTTTACATTTTGCAAAATGAAAATTGTGGGCCCAGACAAACTAACACAAAATGTTACAGGTTATTCAGTTCTTTTTCCAATTTTCTAAAAAAAAATATGTGATCTCTGTAGCTTATATTGAGAGATTTGTTACAGTGGTACCTCACCTTACGAAAGACCCAACAAACGAAAATTTCAAGTTACGAAACGCCTTCACGTTAAATTTTGGTCTCTAGATACGAAAGAAAATTCAAGTTACGAAACGCGAAGTCTCAAAAATTCAAATAATGCGCGCTCAGCCACACACATTATACGCTTTTCTCAGACTGAATTTAAACTTTTCTCACATTTGTCTCTCGTTTAAACACTCAAACTTTCATAGATTTTCAACAAAATTATTAATAGTGAAGTGTGGGGGGAAGGGGGAGGGGGGAGAAAACTGCGCGCGGACACGTGTGATAGCGCAGCATGACCCGGCGCGGGGCTGCCAGCAGGACTAAACCTGGACTAAACCAGGACTAAACCTGGACTAAACCAGGACTAGACCAGGTGGATTAAAGCGCCGCGCACAGGTCTATTTCCTGGTTTCGTTTCAAGTCACGGCTGAGGCGAGCAGCGAGGGGGACCGCACGCAGTCTGAGTGCATGAACAAATGCATGCAAGAGCCGCGGTGGTCTAGACCTGGTCCTCTAGACCTCTAGACCAGGTCTAGAGGAGGTCTAGAGGAGGCACGGTTTGAGCACGGGTCTCGTTCATGCGCTCAGACTGCGTGTGGTCCCCCTCGCTGCTCGCCTCAGCCGTGACTCGAAACGAAACCAGGAAATAGACCCGCACGCGGCGCTTTAATCCACCTGGTCTAGTCCTGGTTTAGTCCAGGTTTAGTCCAGGTTTAGACCTTGGTCTAGACCTGGTATAGTCCACGTTTAGTCCTGGGTCTACAGTCTCTACGCAGAACACAATGTTACACTATAAAAAAAGTTACACTATAAAAAAAAACTTGGATCGAGGCCTTGGAACAAATCAGGCTTTTTCCATTGAAATAGCTACTCACGAAACTTACGAAAAATTCATGTTACGAAACCACTTCCGGAACGAATTAATTTCGTAAGGTGAGGTACCACTGTATTTAAATTGTAGGTTAATTATTAGGTAAAAAGGTAAAAGCCAAAAATCAGAACTGCTATAGTAAGACTAAATGGAGAGAGGATATTTTGTTGTTTGCTGAGAAAAAAACTTTGTGATTTGATATGTGTAATCACTCAATTGGCATTTTTTCCAAACTTGCAACCCTAATGAAAACTAATGGATTAATGGATTAAACAGGAATATGTTATTATTTTAATCAAACTGTCCCTATTGTATGCACCAGAAGGCCCTTGAGCTCTGTTCTATAAGCTCTATGTTGGCTATGTTTGTATCCCAGAAGCTTACGTTTGCATGTGTGTGTGTTGTCCTCCTCCGCTGCTCTCCAGGGCAGGTCATTGTAAAGATCTGCACAGCGCTCACAGTTCAGACCTGCTGTGTTGTGCTGACATTCACACCGAGAATGCACCTGGCAACCACACATTGTACATCATTATGTCATTTCATGTATTACAGCAGGGATGCTCAATGTTTTTTTAACCGAGATCTACTTTTGAGGATGATGGTGTGCCGAGATCTACCAAGTCTGGGGAAAGGAAGGGGTTGGATTTTAGATTTTTTTAGATGTGATTTCTTGCATTGTAGTCCATTTTAGAATGACCTGTTAGACATGGCAAATATGGACTTTTGGAGTGAGATTCAATCCAATCTCACTCCGCCCCTGAATTACTCAAACAGGAAGTTGAAGCAAAGTAACACTGTAACATAAATTTAGATTAGTTTTTGCTTTGCACTTAGTCTTGCACTTCTAATCAGAGCATATTGAGGAGGACACAGGAGCTCATACCTTACACAGGAGCCTGTGTGCGC
Organism: Paratrypauchen microcephalus; assembly: GCA_036785185.1. NCBI lineage: Eukaryota > Metazoa > Chordata > Actinopteri > Gobiiformes > Gobiidae > Paratrypauchen > Paratrypauchen microcephalus. The sequence continues at coordinate 5,005,279 of JAVJIX010000005.1, read as the reverse complement.
TATGAGCAGGAGGAGCGAGAGCGTGAAATGGCGAAGAGCGCCGTGCTGACGTGAGGTGGACGGACAGGTAGGATGTTTTATAAAGTTATTGTCTTAAGATTTATTTTAAGATGTTGGGAAGATGTTTCATGTGGATACGCCCAGTAATAATAGATATCAATTATAAACCTGGACAAATGGTCTGCATTATGTGAACTTTGCATCAGCTCAATAGACTCTGTGCACAATAGTACACAGCAACCTCACTGTTGGTGTCACTACTATCTGTTCAGTTTAATCTTTAATTTCTTTTGCAGAGTCGTGCTAAAATGAATAAGTATTTTTAAACAGGGAGCTGAGGGAGATGTGATAAAAGATGTTCTAAAGTACACAAATAAAACAAATACTTCAGCAAAGAATTCTACCTACAAAAATATCTGGGTAGTTTTTAATTTAATCAATTTGAATTTGAATTGTTTTATATTTTACGGTTTTAATAAAAGTGTTAGTAATGAGAGTGAGCTAACTGTGCAAAAGAGCCATTTTAAAAATAAAAGCAGTTTAGAATGATAGAGAATGTACACCAAAACTGAAAAACATGTAAATACCTGGACATGGTTAGCGTATGTCGGGTACGTATTTGGCAGACATCTGTTAGCATGTCCATGACACATGCAGCGTCCCACCACCCTCATCTCCTTCAGAGCAAAAAACCTGCTCAGAGAACGGCCTGGCATGTCTGGCACATCACCCAATTGGACCAGATTCACCCTGAGCCCCGTGAGACCGGAGACTTCTGCACACAACAGCAATACAAGCAAGTTACTCCCAATTGTTAAATAGAGTAATTAGTTATACTTAATTAGTCAGGAACAATAATTTGTTATGAAAAGTGCCTTAAATCTTACCTTCAATCTTCTGGGCTTTGGGAACTGGAACGTACATGTATTGTTCTAAAGGCCGAAAGTTAATCTGCAAGAAGACAATGTGAAATTCAGGGCAATTCTGTACAGATTAATCAACTCTAATCATATTTTATTTTACTGTAGTGGAAAAAAAAAAGCTATAAAAACCAAAAAAGCCTTTAGGCGATGTATAAACACAACAGTCCACAATAACAATACTGTATCAACAAATTTAGTATCACGATATATTCATATTTCAATATTTTTGCACAACCCTAGGCATTAATAGAAATGATCAGGTTCAACATTGGTGAATTTACCTTTTGGATACTTCAAGTACAGTGTAATCAAAAAGAAAAATGGTCTCTTGCCTCCAACTAAGATTTTGACCTTCTGTAACAGGGGTGTCAAACATGCGACTGTTGACCGTGACACCCTCATCAGCAAAATGTCAAAAATGAGAAAAGTGGACACCGAGTGCAGGATTTTCCAAGAAAAATGGACTAACTCATATTTGTTCACGGAGATGAATGGAAAACCTGTATGCTTGTGTTGAAATTGCATTTTTGTTAAAGTTTCATAAAAGAAAGAGTTCATAAAAAAAAAAAAAAAACAACTTCTTAATACTTAAAACTTCTTAATAGATTTGTGTTTCTCTGCACAAATATTTTGACTTATTGCTATTTTGAGGGTTTATTTGCCATGGGTTTTCTCATCCGACCCCTTTGGGATCAAAGTAGGTTGGATACGACCCCTGGACCAAAATGAGTTTGACACCCCTGTTCTATAATCTGAAAAGCACCAATAGCCATATACTTTATCCAGTAATGGGTGATATAATGTAATATCATCATTATCTGTTCCACCTCGTGATCATAAACATGTTGTGAATAATCTGTGTAGTCACGAGCCCTGTCACGATAACAAATTGTGAACCATGATATAATGCTACTGAGATATACTGCAATAAACGATAATATTGAAGCGACTTTATGCTACTGATACAAAGCAGGATAATCCCAGTAAACCCGTTTTAAAAAGGCCTGAGCTGTAACAAATAAATAGCAGAATGAAAATAATTAGCCACAGAAGTTACTTACTCGACAATTTATAGCTCAAATCTTACAATATTACTTGCTAAAAGGAGAAATTAAATTTCAATCTTCACACATCTTAAGAACAACTGCGAGCAGGGATTCTTCACACATCTTACAGTATTACAACAAAAAATAGTCAATATAGTAATTAACGTGACAGGTTTAGTAATCACAAGGACTGAGAGTGAACTCTAGGACTGGATACTAGTAAAAGTAGTAAGAAAAAGTCATACTTGGTGATCCCTGTACAGATCACTGCCAATAGGGGGCAGTGTGTAACAGTATGTGTCATCCAGGTCCAGTGGGGTGCTGGTGGGGACATCGGGGAAAGCAGAGGGACAGTGTGTAGCCATGTAGACATAAGGCTTCCATGACCTGCCATTATCCAGAGTCCTCTCAATCACTAAAGCCTGAGGGCGAGGACCCTGCAAACAACATCAGCCAAAGAGATATAACAATCACAAGCAATAAATAATAATTTCTTCTGCAAAAATATGATGAAAAATATTACGTAAAATTAAATACTAGCGACCATTCTGAAGACATCTTACCTTAAAATCCAGGATAAGACTGTCGAGTTGGAACGGGCTTTTGAGATCTAGTTCTATTGTGACAGGACTCACTCCTACACGATACAACACACACAAAAACAGATCTACATTACACAAAATGCACTGTAAATTTCTCTGCTCTGGCCAAGATTTAAAAACTTATATCAGGTTATTCATCTTGTTTTCAGGATTATTATCTACTTACTACTTCTGAGACTGCTTCATTCTAGTCATTGTAGTAGGTTATTTTAAGATAACTTGTCAAATAAAATGATCTTGCTGCATGGACAGATAATTTGACTACTTTTATGTCATTTTCTGATAGATTTAAGTTTAAGTTTAAGACCATGTTTTTTGCAGTGTGAACTCTTGTGAGCTTTAAGCCATGTTAGTGTTGTTACCCCATTAAAACGTACCTGGAGTTGTGTTTTGTTTCATTCACACATGTTGGAGTAATAACTGATTTTTAGTCTGTCCACATCTCCAGAATCCGCTGAAATTATCCAAATGATTCTAGTGAGGGTTTATGAAGTTTAAAAACACAGTGGAACACTTTCTGTATTACCACATGACATCACAAGGTGGAACAGAGTGCTTCCTGTTTAAGAAAAGAACCTAAATTTGAAGAGTTTGTGTGTTAAACATGTGTGAATGAAACAAAACACAACCCCAGATATACTTTTGATGAGGAACCATTATAACACAGATCAGAAGATGGTGTAATATGGGCCATTTAAACAACATTATAACTTGAGTTTATATTATGTCACCAAACTATGATGAAATAATAGGAAATTATTTAAAATATTAAAAAAACAACCAAGACCTGCAAAAAAATAATGTGTAAGCACAGATCCCACCCCCAAGATGAGCATTACCAGTTCTTTGGTTGAATTTGTTTTTCTTTTTTAAATGTATTATTGTGTTGTGACGTGTAGATAGAGAACTTGGAGAATATGTCATTACCCACCTTTCTGAGACTGCCACCAGCGCTCAGGTCCAGCCGTGGAGACGATGTCCTGGACAGTGTGAGCCAGCGGACCCTCGGGGTTTCGTGAATCACAAGGACAGCACTTCATTTGTCTCTGCAACAAAACCATGTTTCAACTCTGTATTCACCTCAAACCTACAGACCAGTTTTCAGATGGAAGACCAGTCATTTGACTAAGGAGAGACATAAGATTATTAAAAATACCAGTGTCCAGAATTACAGCCTATAGTTAATAAAGGGTGACTTTTTAACGTCTGTTCAGGGATAGCAGAAGAAAAATAGAAATATGTATTAATTTACTTTCCCCCTAAATGAATAAATACATAACACAATAATAATATGTTACACAGTGTTAAAATCCATTAGCTTTTAAGAAGAACATTATGAACTTGACTAGCTTCTAGACCCCACTCAGACAGCTGGCAAGGTTAACTGCACCTTTTACAGCAGACCTTGGTATCACCACGTGAGAAACTGACCAACAGCAGGTTGATTAGTGATAGAAAACTAGGCCCCCTGTGATATCTTGGTTAGTGAGTTCAGATAGGAGGCACATGGTACCTGCTGATAAGGTGTGCAGTAGACCTCAGAGCCGAAGAGGCCACAGGTGGAGGAGGCCCAGAGCTGCTGAGTTCTGCCCAGCACCAGGTCTCCACTTGGGGGGTAACAAGCTCCCAACAAGCAATTGGACGTAGCTTGGGACACTGCAGCCAGAGCTTCAAAGGAGGAAGATTTTGAAACATATATTACACATTAAGCAATAAAATATCATGCCTCATTAAAACCATGTTAAACTGTCCGCTAGTTTATAAAAGTTGCTTTCACTTCAAACAAACCCTCACATACTGCAGTGATTTTTTGTATTGGTTACATTCATGGTTGTGTTTTCATAACTAAATACAATGCTTTCAGAAAAGAAAGTAAAACACTTACCTGCTAGAAGAAGTATAAGTATCATTTAGTTCTTTTTCTGTAGGGTACAGTTTCACTGACGGAAGTGAGGCTGTAAAAGTGAGCCTCGCATGTCGGTTGTTGTTTAAGAACTCCGTCCCACCTGACACACTGTGTGTCACAGACACACCCTAAAGCTGCACCCTTCACTGGCTGAATCAACAAAACACCTCAGAAAAACCCATACTTTCTGAACATGTCTGAGCCTGGGTCTAGTGGGCCTGGCTGTTTAGGGTTGTGGTCTAAAAAAAATGTATATTAATCAACTAGTATTAGTATTAATATACTATGAATTCATGACATGAGATTAGGAGCCCCTTTCAAATGCACTTTCCGACTGTTATTAAATTGTTATCATTATATATTGTTATGACAGTGCTCAGCACTCATCATGGTCAAACATGCAATGATGTCCTTACTTTGTGCTGTTTATGATTTATTTAATGCATGGAGTCTGAAATTATTTTATTTTCCAGATTACATAAATATAAAAAATGGAAGTGGTCCAGACGTCCTCTCGTGCACAGACAAGCGTTGCCTCACAGTGAGTAGTTCAGTGTTTGGAGGCTGACTCTGTCTTACCTGTGTCATAAATAGTGGCCTCGGGCTGTGTTTTTCTGACAAGTACAGGGTGTGCCTCATGTCTCATCACCATCACCCTCACCAGTCTCCACTTGTCCTCTGATACAATACCACTGTACCAGAATAACCCTGACACTGTATCTCCTCCCTGAATACTGGACATTTTCTTAAATAGGAGTGGGCACCTGGCCAGCCCAATGATTGTAGGCCTCTTCCTCTGTACGGTATACATGAAGAAAGTTAGTTGATTTACCAGTCAAATCACTAACTGCTCATACTTGTGAGAGCCTGTATGTTCCCAGTGGTGCAAAGTACAAAAGTACTCTATAAGTACTGTTCTGAAGTACAATTTTTAAGTGTGTGTACTTTACTTAAAAGTAAATAGTAAAGTGGATATGTTTTACTTTTTACTGTACATTCAACTCCACTACATTTTTTTTAATGGACTGAAAGGTAAAAGTATTTTTTATAACAGTTTGAGACCTGCTAAAATGGCCGAGGGGTGTAGATATTGATACTTTAATAGATCTCAAAATATGTCCAAATACTATTTTTTAGTCCTAGGCTAGATTTTCCATTGTATTAGGCTATTTATTCACTAACTCATTTGTAATGTAAATGAGACACTATAACCTTAAAGCAAATACTTACCAAGTCATGTTATTCACCAAGGCAAGGCTCTGTGATACTGACCCATCCTGTCAGAGGACCTGTGGATCACTATTCCACCAAGTCTGTTCCCACAGTACTATTAACACGGTTTGTAGCGTGTTGCTTCAGTAAGTGAGGAAAACAAAGCAGCATACATGATACAGATAAAAATAAAAGATGATCATTATCATTATAAACCCCCGTGTCAGAACACAAACATTTAGTCTGATCTTGTGCGTCAGACTGTGCCACAGAGCGCTTTTAGGATACACTTATAAACCCTCAGACAGGCTACAGCAGACCCGGGCATTTCAAGGCCCGGGGGCCAAATATGCCCCGCAAGCCGACTCTGACCAGGTTGCTCTGGAAAGGTTGCTTGGAATTAAGAAAATAAAACCTACTTTCAAAATTGATCAAAGGAGAAGTTCAATTTGTGGGGGACAGGTCAGAGCTTTGTTCAGGGAAGCTAGCTCCTCCCTTGCAGCTAGATATAAACAGGGTCGAACCAGCATGAGGGCCAGAGCTGACGAAGCCTCTCGGATGAGCGGCGAAACGTTTTCAACCAAACAAACTTTGTCCAGTTGACAAACTGAACTTCTCCTTTGATCATGGATTCTACCTGGACGACTGAGGGACTTTTCACTCATACTTTCAAAATTGTACAGATGATCATCTGTCAGATGTGCTTCACACCTCCACCTCAAACATGAAACCTGACTTTGATGCACTTGTTAAAGCTCAACAGAGGCGAGATTTCTCTCACTGATCAAGAGGGGGAAAAAAGCACACAAAAAAAACATTTAACATGCTAACTTTGACTTTTGTCTACAATTTGACAGTTGGACAAAGAAATGTTGTGACATATTTTGTATTATATTATTTGGCAAACAAAGACATTGTGGTGTCATAATACAAAGTTAAGAAAGTTAAACTCCGAAAGCATTGTGGGGTTAATGTGACTGAAAAATAGTTACAAATGTTTTACGTTTACCATTGTTTTGAATAATTTTACTGAATAAATTCAGTTTTTGTAAAACCTCACTCTCTCATTACTTAATAACACATAACTTACCAGCTTCTGTAAACAATGCCATTTACTGATTTCAACGTAGAAATAAAATTAATAACCAGAGTACCCCCCCCCCCCCGGGCGACAGGGCGTCACAATATTATAATTTGAAAAAGTTGCAGATTTTACAGATCGATTTCTTCAATGAAAATGTTTTCTTCATAACTGCTTTTACTATGCCTACATAACGCTGCTTTGTAGCACCACCTTGTGACCAAACGTAGCCACATCTAGGCCTAGACATGTCAAAGATCAAACATGATAAGAGTTGTTTTTTTCCGTTCCCAGGATACGGAAACATACATTACTTAGGCTATGATTTTATCTTCCAGAACCCTAATCAAAAACCTTAATGTAGGCCTATGCGGGGTGCATCACAGATTTAAATGACCCACCAGGCAGTTGTGGAAACAGACACAGGACACAGGAAAAACACAACACAATGGTTTCTTTCAGTTTTCTTTTATATAGTTTTTTTTCTTCTTTTTTATTTTTGTTTTTTTTAGGTCAAACTAATAATAACCCACATCTGATTGTGTTGCAATACACATTTGGTACAAAATGTGTTTTTATCTACAAATGCTATGAAAATATTTGCATAATCAAATAATTGAATCTGATCTTCAATAGGGGGTCTTCTGTTCTTACTTGTTTTTAAAGTATATTTGATGTCTGCATGGAAAGATGCCATAGAAGCCAAAACAAAACACAAAGTGACCGATCATGAGACCTACGGGCACATTAGACTACAGATATTCAGATAACAAAGACAAAGGAAATGACGGTCTGCAAATGTACAGTCCCATGAGTCGAATGTTGGCACAGACACTGAGGAGGAGTGACCTTTTCAGCAGTGACGCATACGCATGTAAGGAATGGACTGACAGGAAGAGGCTCAGTCTACACTCCACATAGCTCACAGAGGCCTGGCAACCACAAACCCATGCAGTTTTTGTGCATCGCCAGCAATGAAGATGAACACTATTTGAAATCCAAAATTTGAACACATAATCGTTGTGGTGATTTTGTGATACCTCTTCATAATAACAGGACTTTAACTGGCCTTATTAAAGCATGAACATGAACAAACACTTAATTCATAATGAGCAAATAGTTTATTAAGAATGACTCAAGCTTAGTAACTACTTAATGAAGGGTGAAGGGTTAGGGTACTCATTATTGAAGTGGTTACTGAATCATTTTCAATAAACTATTTGTTAATTCTGATGTATTTGTCCATACTTTATAAAGACTAATTAAAGTGTACATATGATCAATTGTTACGACCTTTGTTTAAATACTGTATATCTGGCATCTATGTTTTAATAGGAGGAAACCTATAGATGTTCATAAAACTGGTTGAATATCCACTGTTACAATAAAGGTCCTATATTACACAAAATGTACTCACGTGAGCTTTAATCTATTGTTACAATGCTGTTTCCTCATCAAAAACATACCTGGAGTTTTGTTTCATTCACACACGTTTGAGTAATCCCTTATAAGCTGAAAATGCTCTGTTCCACTTTGTGATGTCATGAAGTGGTATTTTTCAAGTTAAGTTAGCTACTTTTTACCTTTTGTTCAGTAGAGACTGGCAATTCTAGGGCAAAAATCACAGTGTGGCACTTCCTGTATTACCACATGGCATCATCACAAGGTAGAGGAGTGATTTCTGTTTGAGAGAAGGTATTTGTGATGAGAAAACAACATTATAACATACATCAGAAAATAGCGTAATATGGGCCCTTTAACAAACCATAGCAAAGGTGGTAGTAGTACTACAGCTCTGGAAAACAATAAGAGACCACTGCATTTTTTTCTGAAATCAGCACCTCTACATTTACCTGGCCAGCCAAATGATATCTCTCTGTATTTCCTATGCAGCGCGATACTCACCGCTGTTACAGCGATGAGTCATGGATTCTTCCAGGCAACCTCTACATGTATTACAGCCATTCCATTCCAGCGTCTGTTGAATTCCAAAACAAACACAAAGCTGAGCTACTTCAGTTCTTGCACCAGGAGTGGAATAAAGTCACCCAAGAACAATGTGAAAGACTTGTGGAGAGCATGCCAAGACACATGAAAGCTGTGATTAAAAATAAGGGTTATTGCACCAAATATTGATTTCTGAACTCTTCTTAAGTGTAAACATTAGTATGATGTTTTAAAATGAATTTGATCTTGTTTCTTTGCATTATTTGAGGTCTGAAAACATGTATCTTTCTTGTTATTTTGACCATTTGTCATTTTCTGCAAATAAATGTTCTAAATGATAATATTTTTATCTGGAATTTAGGGGAAATGTTGTCAGTAGTTTATAGACTCAAACAAAAAATGTTCCTTTTGCCCAAACACATACCTATAAGTAGTAAAATAAAATAAAAAAAAGATAATTTTGCAGTGGTCTCTTATTTTTTTTCCCCGAAAGCTATACATCATGTACATATCCTCCATGGTCCTGCCTGGGTCCTACACAATAGCAGCACCAGCAGCAGCAGCAGCAGCAGCAGCGGGGACCCCACCCTCCTCGCCCTGGTTAACAGCAGTGGTTGGGGGTCCTTTGGCCTGCGGGTGGGGGCTCACTTTGGCCATGCGGTGCTCCTTACAGTGGGCACTTCTACTACAGAGCTGACAGGCCGAACATGGCGAGTTACAGCAAGGCCAAAAGCGACAAATACTGACACGCCACAAGAACCATCCAGGGCTCCAGCAGCACCAGCAAAACACCAGACTGCCTCCCACAAGACCGAGCATAACGCACAGCAGCAAGGGCCAGGATCCAGGGGCTGTGAAGAACACAGAGGAGACAGAATATACGACTTTGATATAACAAAGACTGGAACATTAAAGGTGGGTTGTGTAACTTTTCTGGTGAATAAGTGTCTGCCACCTGCTTTTGTCCATGGAGATATGATTGCTTTGTCTGGAATGTTTCACAGTATGGCATTAAATCTTTCTATCATCATGGAGACCAAACCAGGCCAAGTTACAGGTCAGATGTGTGGAATGGCAACCCCGCTCACACTCAGAATGCCTATTTTTAAGCAATAAAAAACACCTGTAATGTAATGTAATGTAAGGTAGATTTGTTTAATATCATACTATGGAACATTTCAAGCAGAGCAATGCCATTTCCATAGAAACAAGAAGGTGACTGACCCCCAACCGAAAAGTTTATTTCCTCATAGTACATGTGCTGCTGATGGATATGTGTAGACTTTCAGTGTACATTTCACATTTCAGTGTACATAGTTATCCATGTTGTGCTTTGCAGTGTTTGAAAAACTGCTGATCTGGACCTGCTATGAGGTACAAACAGGCAGGGGACCATTTAGAGCCAAGGCCTGAAAATAAGACTACAGGTACAAGGATAGTACAAAACATGCAGTACACAGCTCTGGAAAAAATTAAGAGACCACTGCATTTTTTTTTCTGAAATCAGCATCTCTACATGTATTACAGCTTGCCTGGTTTACACCTGGCCACATCACAACTGAGATATGGTCTGGAAGCCACCTTCGAAATATCTCATACCGGAGGTGTGGTTTACGATTACCAACGGCTGTTTATTGGGCGTTATGAATGTCTATCATTTGGCGTATACGTAGCCCATAGCTAATCATGTCAGTTGTCAGTTCAAACTACAAGCTTCCGTTTGTCACGTAGTACGCGTCACCGTCTTTCCACCCATCCCCGCTCTCTGATTGATCCCCAGGTGTTGGCAGAATCGGGAGAGCTCGCTTGCCATAGTCGCCAGGCTGTCTCTCAGATCGGAACGAACGAAAGACAGCCTGGGATTTTCCCAGGTTATATTACAGCCATTCCACTCCAGCGTCTGTTGAATTCCAACACAAACACAAAGCTGAGCTACTTCAGTTCTTGCACCAGGAGTGGAATAAAGTCACCCAAGAACAATGTGAAAGACTTGTGGAGAGCATGCCAAGACTTACCTGGCCAGCCAAATGATATCTCTCTGTATTTCCTATACAGCGCGATACCATCTGGACACCCTCCCTCCACTCTCGCTCCTCCGGTTACAAACGGACTCCGCGATTCTGATTCGTTCAAAGATGGTAACGTCAGTGCACCCGCCTTTGCCCGCAAAGTCACTCTTAGGCAGCGGAAGTTCCGCCTCAGTTTTGAAGCAAGATGGCGCAATCTCTGATTGGTTCACTTAGCTGTCTGTCTAAGCGCAACCGCAGCGCATTCTGTGGATCAAGCGTTACCAGACTCACTCGCTGGTACAGCGATGAGTCATGGATTCTTCCAGGCAATGCCAAGACGCATGAAAGCTGTGATTAAAAATGCACCAAATATTGATCTCTGAACTCTTCTTAAGTGTAAACATTAGTATTATGTTGTTTTAAAATGACTTTGATCTTGTTTCTTTGCATTGTTTGAAGTCTGAAAACATGTATCTTTTTTGTTATTTTGACCATTTGTCATTTTCTGCAAATAAATGCTCTAAACGATAATATTTTTATTTGGAATTTGGGAAGAAAATAATCCCGCACTTCATCAGACAAAATCATTTTGCCTGATGAAGGCCTAATGCCGAAACGTTGCATGTCTTAATAAATCTTACATTTTGCAAGTAAGACAGAGTGCGGGATTATTTTCTTCTCGTATGTTCTGGGGCTGCTCCCTCTCCTCCAATGCACCTGTTTGAAGAAAGTGAAGTTCTCATTCTTGTATATGTTTGGAATTTGGGGGAAATGTTGTCAGTAGTTTATAGACTCAAACAAAAATGTTCCTTTTGCCCACACACATACCTATTAGTAGTAAAATCAGAAAAACTGATAATTTTGCAGCGGTCTCTTATTTTTTTCCAGAGCTGTACAGGGCTCTCAAGTCTCACGCATTGAGAGTGTGACACACGCAATTCGACGTGTTCACACGCTCACACGCCACACATGGCATTTCTCACGCTGATTTTTTTTTTGTTTTGTGCCCAGAAAATCGGTCTGTGTGGCTCAGTTTATGCAGGCACCGTGCGTTTTCAGCGAAAAAAAAATCTCCCCCCTCCTCCCCGTCCCGCTCCCCGGAAAAAAATCAGCCAATCAGAAAATAGATTGTTCTGTTGTTGGGCAGACTGTAGAGTTTCAGCCGCTAAGTGCACACTGCAGTGATGATAAAACAAACTGAGAACCATCAGGTAATAACTTCATTTATATAACTCATTAGTTGCTTTGTAATTTAAGTTTGCTCTTTAGACAAACATTTACAGCAAGGCTGTCAAGTCTCACGCATTGAGAGAGACAATCCGACGCGTTCACACGCTCACACGGCATTTCTCACGCAATTCAAGCACCCCCCCCTCGCTCCTCGGAAATCAAAACTTGAGAGCCCTGGCTGTATATGTATTTTACCTCTACTGTCTTTTTTTTTTTTGATTCAGTAGGTTATATTAACTCATGTGTGGTTTGGCATAAAGTGAAAAACATATTTTTTCCACTGCTTTTCTGAGCTTCAGAGTCCATACCAGTACTAATAATACTACTCAATCAAAGCTTTTTATCAGTGGTCACTTACCAGACACTGACCCCTGGCTGTCTGGCATGGCACAGCTCTGTTGCACTTGGGATGTTGTAGAGGAGTTTAACAATGTATGAGGAGAGGTTGTTGTTGCCAGAGGGTTCGAAAAGAGAAGCTGTCCATCTGAAAAACACAACAACCTTTTATCTATTTTTCTCTTGTGTAAAGGACTTCAAATCTTACAAAGATCACTCTTTGTTCACGTCGACACTGACCTTTGCACTCATTCTTCAGGTTCTCTTCCAGGTCGCTACCATCTCCACAGTTATCAATGCCTTGGTCATCACACACCAAACTGAGCGGGATGCACTTCCCATTTCTGCAGCTGAAGTATGGCTCACCATTGCACTTTGATTGGTTAAAGCCTGCAAACAAAAGTGTGAATACTGTTTTTCAACTCTAATAAAACTAATGCAATAAATATTACTTAAAGGGCTATTTCTGATCTATGTTATAATGTTATTTCCTCATCACAAACAAACCTGGAGTTATGTTTTGTTTCATATACACATGTTTAACACAGATTCATCTTATGTGGAGTTATTATGATTAACTGAGATTCAGGAGCAGGACCACGCCTCAACCGCCTCCTCCTCCTCACCTGCTCACTGTAACCACACCTCTAATTTCCCGGAAGCTATTTGTAGCCGCTTATCCCATCATTCCAGTTCATCTCAGTTAACTCGACCCCTCCCTCCCACCCTCTATCTTGTTGTCTTTCAGCCATAAGACATCTCCAAAGGGGGGTCTCATTCCGGCTGGCCAATTGATGATTGAAACGGAGGTCGCAACCCAACCATTTCCACCTCATTCATCCAATCATCCACCGCAATCCATTAATAAATATCTTTATCAACATATCATTATGTTGTTGGCATGGTCCTTGCTAGTGAATTATACTCTGTTCTCTCAAGCGGAAAACTCTCCCTGTGATACCATGTGATAATACAGGAAGTGCTGCACAGTGTTTTTACTCCATACAACTGCACTACAATCATTTGGATGATTTCAACCCTGGAATTGCTAATCTATACTAAACTCAAGGTAAAACGGAGCTGTTAACTTCAAAACTACCACTTCATTCATTTCATGACATCACAAGGTGGAACAGGGCATTTTGAGCTTTGGGGATGTAGACAGACTAATAATAAAGGACTCCTGATATGTTTTGGATTAGGCAACATTCTATCATGGCTTAAAACTCACAAGAGTCAATGTTGCGTAATATAGGATCTTTAAGTAGGGAGTGAGACCCAGAGGACCCTACCCACAGACCTCTACCAGGATACACCTCCACCCACATGTCCCACACAATTTTTTCATTAGTTTACTTCATAAACGACTTCATTACACTTTCAGGTGTTGCCTTAGTTCATTGTCTATTAAAGATAATAAAGTATCATTTCAAATTGTGAGAGTAATGTAGTAGTAGTAATTTGCAGCATGACAAAAATATACACAAGCTGTTAAGGCTGAAGTAAAAATTACTTAACAATGACAAAATTTCAAGCAAAGCAAGCATATCAACAGCAAGTTTGCATTTACAGTTCAACAACTTACTATACATTACAGAAAAAACAAAAACAAACTGAATGCACTGATCTTTTTAAGGGCTTGTACTGTATCAGAGCTTTTTAATCTACCCCTCTACCAGAAATGCAGTAGCTTTTTTATTTGTTCTAGTCTTAATTTTTAAAATATGTTGTTCTAAGTTTGTACTGACTCTCTCTGCATAAAAGTAGAGAGTTTTTATTTTACTCATTATTTAATCACATCAATTAGATTACATTTCTAGTTTGAAATGAACTAGCTTTGTGTTGTGTCTGCTCTTCTCTGTGTAGATTAATAAACAGTTTAATGACACAAACAAACAACTGATGTTTCAGTGTCAAAATGAGCCTACATATACAAGGACGTCAATGAATGTGTTGCCCTAGGCCCTGTGTCAGATTAGACTCAAATCTGTAATTGTTAAGATTATGGTAAAATGTCAGTTTTTGTAACACTGAAACTTTTGTTTACTTTTAGGGACCTGTGGATGGAGGTAAGTCATGTGAGGGTCCTCCTGGTGGAGGTCTGCAGCCAAATCCCTCTCACTTAAAGGTTGGATTTTATAAATAGTTCATCTATTTTTTAAATTTGCATTGAGAGAAAGAAATAACTTCATCCAAATGACATAACCTTATAGTTTGAGTGTTCTTACCTAATCTGAAGGAGGTGAAGTCCCCCACAAAGTCCACTCTGGGCTGAGAGCCCCGTGTCACCAGCCGCAGGGTCAGGTAGTTCCCTGTGGACAGCACTGGTCGTGGGGGACTCTTCCCACAGAGGGGGGGTCCCAGGGGAGGTGCGCTCTTGTCGACCCCATCGTAGAACTGAATGTATGACCCAGCATGGCAGCGGTCAGCTGGGCTCTCTGCAGACAGCGGCTCCAGGCTGATGTTTGAAGGAGGCTCTGGCACTGTTGGTCCTGGACTTAGAGGGGCTACTCGCAGCAGGCTATACACCAGGAAGAAGCGGAAGTAAAACTGAATGTTGTCTTTTGGTGAACTGGCTTGCATGGTAATGTGGCAATCTGTTCCCATTGTCACAAAGTAGTATTTCTTGGACTGTTGATGTGAGTTAACAATCATTCCATCTGCACGGATTGTCTGACCACAGAAGTCCACAACATTCACTGGAAAAAGAAAAGAAAATATTATTAAACAGTTGTCAAAAAAAGTGCAAATGACAAAAAACGTATTGTATACAACTACTAAAACCTTTGATTGAAAATAAATTTACTTGCTTTCTTTAACACATCTTTCAAGAATTTTTTTTTTTTTTTTTTTTCTATTTTGGCAGAGCTCACCCCAAACATGAGCTCATACTCTAAAGTAAATGTTGTGTAAAATAATTGTTCAAAGTGGCTTTGGGCCACGAACCAGGTCAGGGGCAAATTTACGACCACCCCTGTAGTTTATGAGCTTTGTTGCTATGGGAGCGCCCAGCTCCTCTTGTGTGACCCCCAGGAATGTCCCTGAGTCCAGAGCCCCATTGCTGGGAAAGAGCCTGTCCTCTGTGTGGCGTAAGTAAATACAAAGGCTTAAGGGGTGCTCAACCACATCAACAATATGCCATTTTACATTCAAAAGTTGTTACCGCTTACGTTTAGTCAGGGTGTAAACGGATCTATTTATTCAGTATACACAAATAAATAAATTACATCTTTGTAATTCTTAAAGTAATTATACTTACATTGTAGAAGTGAAATGACATATCCAATTCAAGTGAAATTATTGTGTTCTTTCTCCTGGGTAAGTCTATAAATCACAAAAGGTTTGGCCTGATAATCCACACATTTGAAAGTTTGTATTCTTTGCAGTTAACCATGTTGTCTTTTCTATTGGTCGATATGTGGCCTTTTCTGGCTATATCAGAATGTGACCATTTATTTTATTTTTTGTCTGTTAAATTGGTAGGCTATAAGGTCTATATGGCTTGATAAAATGAAAATATTTTATACTGATATTGTTATTAAAGTATATTTTAATTTTTAAGTTTTTCTGGGAACTCTACCAAATTAGACAACTCTGTGCAACTGTAGTCCAGCTTGCGTTCAGTTGCAGACAGAAGGTTTTGCGCCTTCATGTCCATTCTTACCTGTATCAATGGCCGAGCTGTGAAAAATGCACAAACACAGGAGTAAGAAAAGTTGCGCGTAAATGTCTAACTTCATAGTCCCGGTGAGGCCCACTGACCGCTCAGTTTAATACTGGTTAATTCCGAAGCCCACGCGTAATAAAAATATGTAACATTTGCGCACAGATTTTCCAATACCAAACCCCATAGTCCTGCTTCGTCTGGCCTCCATGTCCCCCACTGCTGTCCTTTATCCACTGGGACTTGTGTGTATCCAGCGGTCACATGTGCTGCTTTCATTCCCTTGACAACAGCTCAACACATCACACTGTGTGATTGTGGAGAGGATGGAGCCCCGGTCCCATTCCCCTTTTGGCTGCAATAATGAGTCCAGACACGTGGCGGCCGCAGCCTGGAGTCCGACAGCGCGCATCCGCGTTTGCCCCACGGCCCCAGGTTCTCCAGTGGTCACCTAAGACCTAAAGCTGCTGTAGACTTCAGGCGCAGTGGGACGGGGCCGCTGTCTTAATTGCGTTTTCGTTTTGAAATTTTGAGCCTTATTATGACACCTCCACACAGTGTAGACTATTTCTAAATAGACTTTCGTTTAGATTAATGTAGCATATAGGTCTTAGTCTGGTTAACACCTGACCATATCACAAGTGAGATATGGGTCTGGAAACTCGCTTCGAAAAATCCCGTAGCGGAGGTGTGGTTAGCGATTGCCAACGGCCGTTTATTGGGCGTTATGAATGTCTATCATTGAGCGTATACGTAAGTCCATAGCCAATCATGTCAGTTGTCAGTTCAAACTACAAGCTTCCGTTTGTCACGTAGTACGCGTCACCGTCTTTCCACCCCTCCCCCGCTCTCTGATTGGGGCCCTAAATCTGGGACTCTCGCTTGGACGAGTTTCCAGGCCGCCTTCCAGTTAGAAACGAACGGAAGCGGCCTGGGAATTCCCAGGCTATATAGGTCTACATTTTACAATACAACATTTTAACAGGAGGACCATCACCATCTTGCAACCCACTGCTCCCTGGGAATAAGATATTTTGACCACATAGCATGACTTGAACATGAACAATTCATAACATCTGCACAAAGCTGGACACTTTATATCACTAGTCACTTTAATTACGTCATGTTTGCTCATCTGAACCTTTTTGTTATTTGGATTGTTTATTATTTTTTACTATATTATAGCTATATTTTAGTTATTGTTTTAGTCCTGGGTTAGTGATTTAGTCAGTTATTTAGTGTCTATACTCTAGTTATTACTATTATATTATTTAGTGTTTTATGTTCGCACCTTATCACCGAGACAAGTTCCTAGTTTTGTGAATTCTGTTCACTTGACAATGGCAATAAAAGTCTTTCTGATTCTGATTCTGATTGTCTTCAAGATTATGTTTTTGGTTAGGCTTTATCAATAGGACCATAACCTACTAGACAAAGATTTGTGAGCTAATTACCTTTACTCCTATGGATATTTGAGTTAGAGAAATAACATTGCTCATACTGTATGTAAAATAAAAGGGGCGCGTCTTTGCGTCACGGGGCAGTCCTTAGGGTGAGCTTTTTTGGGTCTATGTAAATAGGCCTCTGCCTCACAACAAAGGAAGGTTTGTAGAGGGGGGTTGAGGCTGGGGGTAAACAATGGGGTGAACAGGAGGGCAAGAAACACTCCGGAAGCTATTCTTCCACTGAAATATAGGCTATAAGTCTCGGCTACATCAATCAAAAGCAAGTCTACAACATTTTGCCTCACAAACGTATACTTATAGCTTAGATCTAGTCCTATTTTGTGATCCTACTAAATATGGTTAATCTAATCTTTATTTGTTCACTGTATTGGTGCGTTTTATGTTGTTGCGCATTGAAAACCCAACCGGAAGTTGGTGATGTGATTGATTGGGTCTTTACGTCTCTGGTTTGGAAGAGCCGAAAAGAAGAGTGCAGGATAGAGACAGATAGGCTGGTCCATGAGCGAAGGACTAAATGTTAACCTGATGAGTTTGCAAACATAACCCGTTTGACAGTTAAACGGCACCTCTCGAAACCAGAACCCTCACAGGACACACAGGAGCAGGAGCAGCCGCCATCGCTGAGCCAAAAGAGGCAGCGCAGCGTTTGGGTAAACAGCATCATCATACTTCATCATCATACACGATTTAAAATGCATGTTAGAAACTCAAGGAGAATCAAGGGCAGTATTTAAACATAAACGCACATATTATTAGACACAGTACAGCGCATCTGTAATTAGGATGAGCTAATTGTAACTCTTTTGGGCTATAACTGGCCTGTGTTATGATAATAGACTGCACTGATTCAAATGTTCAGTGACCAGTCCTGCTTTGTCTTGAGACCTTAATTTCAAGTGGAAAATGTATCATTTCATCTCATAATCTCAAATATCATTTAGACAAAATTCTTTGTTTTTGTCGTGGCACTAGGGGCAGTATAGGAATATACATATTATAGGAACGTGAAAAGTCCCTCAGTCGTCCAGGTAGAATCCATGATACAAGGAGAAGTTCAATTTGTCAACTGGACAAAGTATGTTAATCAAAACCAAGAGAGACAAGGGCAAGAAACAAGATAATAGAAAATCCGATCCCAGGAGGAAAGGGGTAGCGATTCCTTACCTGGCCGGCGTGTCGGAAAAACTACAGAGGATTTTCAGACAATATGAAATCCCAGTTTATGTCAAACCCACAAACACTTTAAGACAAAAACTCGTCCACCCAAAGGACAAAACACCGAGCCACAAACAAAGCAATGTGGTCTACTCCATTCAGTGTAGTGAAGACTGCAGTGAGCGCTATATTGGAGAAACCAAGCAGCCACTTCACAAGAGGATGTACCAACACAGAAGCCTAGAAGCCACGGGCCATTCTTTTGAGGACAGTGAGGTTCAGATCTTAGCCAGGGAAAAGAACTGGGTTGAGAGTTAAAGAGGCTATTTTTGTCAAAAAAGAGAATCCTTCTCTGAACAGAAATGGTGGAGTCAGACATAATTTGTCTCCCATCTATAATTCCATTCTTAAGCCTAGATCAAGCAAACAGGGGAACAATAGGGCTAGCCAGGTCAGGGCCAGAGGTGTGAAAAACAGGCGTGTAGGGGTGAATAGGGATCGTTATCTAGACGCCAGAGAAACAAAAGACGGAAACCAATGAGATAGTTTCGGAAAGTAGTTAGCTAGTTAGCTCCTCCCTGCAGCAAGATATAAGCAAGTGTCTTACCAGTATTCTAATTAGAGCTGACGAAGCCTCTCGGATGAGCGGCGAAACGTTTTCAACCAAACATACTTTGTCCAGTTGACAAATTGAACTTCTCCTTGTATCATATTATAGGAACATACCAGGGTTGGGAGGGTTACTTTAGAAATGTATTCTGGTACAGTTACTAGTTATCCCTTAAAATATGTATTCAGCAACGTAATCCAAGAACGGTAAAAGGAGAAATTCAATTTGTCAGCTGGACAAAGTTTATTTGGTCGAAAACGTTGCTTCGAGTTGCTTCGTCAGTTCTCAGCAACTCGGATGAGCTGCGAAACGTTTTCGACCAAATAAACTTTGTCCAGTTGACAAATTGAATTTCTCCTTTTACTGTGGATTCTACCTGGACGACTGAGGGATTCTTCACATATCGTAATCCAAGAATCATAATATTAAAGTAATGTAACTTGGGTTACTTTCAATACATTTTGGATGAATTTAACACCAAATATCCAATAACAACAAGAAAACAATACAATTTTGTGCATTATAAAAGAAACTGAGGCAAGCTCATTTGAACAGTAGCTTATAGTCCTACAATGAAAGTGCACAAGTCTTGACCACATAGTACAGTTTATTAAGAAAAAAATCCCCTTGTCTTCTTTAAAAATAAAATAATGTTGAAATTTCCACCCGCTAAATGCGTTCTTCTCAGTCGAAGCCATGCCAGTTGCAAGTTTGTTCCATAGAACTGCCAGACGATGTGAAGTGTTTGTTCTGTTTTCCCTCCACCTCCAGCTTTAAATGAAAAAAATAAATAACATAAAATGCTTTCAAATTGTATTCCTGCTAAATAATCCTCTTTTTCACTACGTCTTCCTTTTAACTGTAGCGGAATACAGTTACCTTTTTTTGTACCCTTTTACTTAACGCCGTTCCATGTATTTCATTACTCCCCAAGCCTGGAATATACATATTATAGGAATATACATATTATAGGAATATACATATGACAAATTTAATCACTTGCTCCAATTGACCAATTACTGACCAAGTGCTGCATGGGCCTACAGCCACATTCTCATTGCTTTTAATGACTTGAACAAACAGGAAATCTACTTTTGAGTCTAAAATCACTGAACTAAAGTTAAAATGTAGGCTAGTGTTAACTTGAGACCTACCACTACATGACATCACAAGGTGGAACAGAGCATTTTGAGCTTTAGAGATGTAGAACGAAATAATAATAATAAAAAAACAAAGATTATTCAAACATGTGAATGTGAAAACACAACTCCATGTGTTTATTATTTTTGATGAGGAAACAACATTATAACATGGCTCACAAGAGTAAATTTTAAGTAATATAGAACCCTTAATTTCAAGTGGAAACTGTAGGATATTATTTCATCTCATAATCGCAAATATAATTTAGAAAATGGGGACATGGGTAAAGCAGGAAACCTACTACTGAGAGTCAAAAATCAATAAAATGACAATCTTCAAGCAAATAAGAGTTTCTTCTCATCTTTCCTCCTTTTGAATGGTTTCTCAGAGTTGAAGTCCTGCTGAAGCTCTTGCGGTTCTGATGGAGTTCTTCTCGGATCTTGCTGAAATGCACCTTGTTTTGGTCCTGAGTCTTCTCACTTTCATTGGAGGAGTAAAAGGTAAGTGAAGTTTGGTTTAAACTCAGCTGTTTGTTTGATATACACTACCAGTCAAAAGTTTGTGTTTATTACTTTCTACTTTTTGATACAGAAGACATGAAATATATGAAGTAAAATGTATGGAATTATAGCAAAGAAAAAAAGCAAAATAACTGAAAATATTAGTAGATCTTTTTAATCTTTTTTCTTCACTAAATAATTCCATATACAGTATCTTTCATATACGTGATATCTTCTTTATGCCTTGTTTTTGTTTTTTTGTTTTTATGTAAAAAACAAAACATTGAATGAGAGGGTGAGTCCAAACCTTTGGTAGTGTTTGTACTCAGTTTGATGTGATTGTGATTCAGGAGGAGATGTGTGTGTGTCGGGACATGACAGCGGACCCGTGTTTGAGGAGCAGCCGAGCAGCGTCATTTACCCCGAGGGGCTTTCAGAGGGGAAAGTGACCCTGAGCTGCAGAGCACGGGCCAGCCCTGCGGCATCCTACAGGTCTGATACATACAGCTTTGATACAGAAACTGGTCATATATACTGCATGGTTTATATACAGTGTGGGGAAGTAACTGAATGCATGTGCCGAAGATATATATTCTGTAAGTACCTGTATTCTGGTACAGTTATTTTTTCATTTGGTGGTATTCAGAATGTAGTTAGTTTTCTAAAATCAAAGGAATGAAGGTAGTTCATCATCTAATTTTGACTTTGAACTGCACAGTATTAGTGAGAAATATAGAAAATTCAACTCTTTTTAGAACATTTTCTCTTTTCATCTTTTTCGTAAATAGACATAATTAATGTATACTAGCAAAGATAATGTTGTTTGTAATATTATGTCATGTTTTTTACACTATAATATATATAATGCAACTTGGTGTAAAAGTATTCCAAGTACTCTGATTGGACCATGTAACATAATGCAGTACAAAATACATTCTAATTTGGGTATTTAGTATTCTGTAACTATTTTCAAAGTGTTCTTCCCATCACTGTTTTTATAGATGGTTGGTGAATGGCACCGAGGTACCTCTGGGTATGGACACTCGTTACACTCTAGTGGCTGGAAGTCTAGTGATCAGTAGTCCTGAACCAGGCCAGGACACAGGCTCATACCAGTGTCTCGCCAACAACCGCTGTGGCACTATCATCAGTCAGGCTGCCAACCTCAAATTTGGCTGTAAGTTACAAAAAACAAGTTACGCTCATAGACTGTATATAGAAATGAACATAGCTATAGACGCTACTTTCCAAATAGGAAGTGAGCACAGGTGCACTTCTGGCTTCATCGAGTCTGGCTCAGACTGACTTTACAATGAAATATCGTCACCTCTTTCTGTAACTGGTGCAGGGAGCCTCGTCATTTTGGTCTTAAAATGCTCATATTTACCCACACTACACAATCCTGGGGTTTTCATTTAGCTATTTTGTCCGTAAATAAATTCCTATTTCTAGGGAACTGACTCCAAATTCGCCTCTATAACTGCTAGAGTCATGAGCTTCATTTGACTGGAGCTAAACCCCTAAGTCACTTCATTATATATTCTCTGGTTACACTGTACTGGCCCTTTTACACATGCCATTTTACACATATATTCCCGAAAATGTGTTATTAATGAATCTCATTTTACATTTATGTGCTTGTAAACAGACCTTCATGACTTTTCCCCGGACAGCAGAAACCCACAGACTGCATATGAAGGAGTGGGACTGTTTATGGCCTGCCAGCCTCCTCCGCATTACCCAGGTTGAAATTTGTTTGGTTTATATTTATTACAGCACAACAATAATTTCAATTTCTCTCTTTGTCCTGACCTGTATTGTTTTCTTCTTTAGCTCTATCCTATCGGTGGTTCATCAATGATTTTCCAAATTTTATCAAGAAGGACGATCCACGCTGGTTTGTGTCTCAGGTCACAGGGAACTTGTATGTGGCCAAGGCAGAAACTAATGATTCTGGGAACTACTTTTGTTTCACCACCGTTAACATGGACGCCAGCACAAAAAGCACATTCAGCAAAGCAAATCAACTTACTGTGGTGGCAGATGGTAGGTTTATACTATATGACATACATACAAAATAAGAGACCACTGCAAAATTATCAGTTTTTCTGATTTTACTACTTATAGGTATGTGTTTGGGCAAAAGGAACATTTTTGTTTGAGTCTTTAAACTACTGACAACATTTTCCCCCAAATTCCAAATAAAAATATTATTGTTTTTATTATCGTTTTTTAGCATTTATTTGCAGAAAATGACAAATGGTCAAAATAACAAAAAAGATACGTGTTTTCAGACCTCAAACAATGCAAAGAAACAAGATCAAATTCATTTTAAAACAACATAATACTAATGTTTACACTTAAGAAGAGTTCAGAAATCAATATTTGGTGCAATAACCCTTATTTTTAATCACAGCGTCTTGGCATGCTCTCCACAAGTCTTTCACATTGTTCTTGGGTGACTTTATTCCACTCCTGGTGCAAGAACTGAAGTAGCTCAGCTTTGTGTTTGTGTTGGAATTCAACAGACGCTGGAATACAATGGCTGTAATACATGTAGAGATGCTGATTTCAGAAAAAAATGCAGTGGTCTGTACATATTAAAGGGCTCATATTACACAAAATTGACTTGTGAGCTTTACACAGTGTTCGAATGTGGTTACCTCCTCAAAACATACCTGGAGTTGTGTCTGGTTTCATTCACACATGTTTGAGTAATCTTGTGTTATTAGTCTGTCACATTGTCTTTTCACGTTAACAGCTACTTTTTAGTTTTTGTTTAGCAGAGACATTACAATTTAGAAATCCAGGGCTGAAATTATCCAAATGATTCTAGAGAAGGTGTATGAAGTTTAAAAACAGTGGAGCACTTCCTGTATTACCACATAGCATTACAAGGTGGAACAGAGTGTTCTGTTTGAGAGAAGAACCTAATATGCAGGGTTTGTGTGTCGCATATGTGTGAATGAAACAAAACACAACTCCAGGTCTGTTTTTGATGAGGAAACAGCATTAGCAACATTACAGGTAGTATTAAATTGAGTCATATTGATTAAAACATGCAGATGCTATTTATTATTTGCTTAGTTAAAAGTGGTGTGTATTAGCTATATCAGTTAATTATCAGAATTTTTTGTTTATTTTTTCCCGCTAGCTAATGCACGGAAGTCAGCGCCAAGTATCATAGTGCGGTTTCCAGCCGATACTTACACTTTGTCTGGACACACAGCTCATCTGGAGTGTTTTGCTTATGGAAAGTAAGTTTTGTTCTATATTTGTTCTTATTCTCTGTTTTTGAGTAGATGGTCCAATGCTCTGATGTTTATTTCCTTAGTCCGGTGCCAAAGATCAGATGGAGAAAGGTGGATAGCCTCTTACCATCTAAAGCAGGCTCCAGCGGGGATGGCCCCTCACTCGTGCTCCCAGATCTGTCCTTTGATGATGAGGGGCTCTACGAATGTGAGGCCTACAACTCTGAAGGCAGTGACAAATATCAGGGGAGAATCAACGTACAAGGTGAATACACAGTCACTGTTTAATCAAAGTTCAAGTCAGCTTTATTGTCAAAAACCATATGTACAGGTTCAATGTTCCCCCTAATGTTTTATGTGTCTGAGCAAACACACTAACTCCCTGAGCGCTCCTTGGACCCCTGTGCGCGACATCCGACATGCACCCCCGGTACACACTGTTGCGAAAGAGCTGCACGTGCTCCTCGCACACCGGTAGAAGTTTCATACGAGACACGTACTTTTGTTTCTGAATACGGGACGATTCCCCCGTATTCAGATTACCCCGCGGCTGAAAAAAAAAGCGGAACTCTTTCATCTCTGCGCTGCATAGGTTTTCTTGTGCGCTGAGAATGTGCGAGCAGTGCGCAATTGCACAGGCGCGCAGCTTAGAGGGAACGTTGTACAGGTTGCACACACAGGATTTGAAATTGCAGCGCTCCCTAGGCCCACAGTGAACATAAAACATCTGATAAACAAGACAATAAACACAATGACTAAAACATCATAATCTTTATTTTACTTTTATTAAAGGTTCAATAGTACGCAGAGTTGACTCTTGTGAACTTTAAGCCATGTTATACTGTTATTACCTCATCAAAAACAGACCTAGAGTTGTGTTTTGTTTCATTCACACATGTTTGCCTAACACTTTAATATTAGTTTGTATCTCAAAATTCTCTGTTCCTCTATGTAAAGTTAACAGATACCTTTTACCTATAGTTCAGTAGAGATGGGCATTTCCAGAGCTGATTATCCAAATGATTCTAGTGATGGTGTATGGAGTTTAAAAACACAGTGGAGCACTTCTTGTATGATCACATGACATCACAAGGTGAACAAAACACAAAACACAACCCTGGGTATGTTTTTGATGAGGAAACAACATTATAACGTAGATCAGAAAATAGCATAATATGGGCTCTTTAAGCTGTTGGTACTGACTTGTCACACATCCTTTCTTTGTGTAATGTTTTCTTTGTTGAGTAAATAAAAGTTCTGACCTGCAGCTCAGCCTCAGTGGATGCAGGTGATGAGTGACTCAGAGGTGGAGATCAGTTCAGAGCTGCACTGGAGTTGTGTTGCTGCGGGGAAACCACGGCCTGCTGTTCGCTGGCTCCGCAACGGACAGCCTCTTTCTACACAGGTAATAGTAAAATGTCAGTTATTAATCCCTAGAGGGTTAGGTGAGTGTGAGTGTGAAGAAGTGCTAACAGCTTTGGGTGCATGAACAGATGACTACAGAAAATGTGATCCTTATCATCATCAGTGATGTATCACTCACAAAAATGCTTATCCTAGTCAAAGTATAAATGCTGTGAACGTTTATCTGTGGCTTCCTTTTGTAATCACAGCATAATCTATTCTATTGTGGGGATCACATAATCTTTTTGAAAAATTGACAAATTAACAGATATTATACATGATATGATGACACAGGATCGAGTGGAAGTAAACGGACCTCAACTCAAAATCAGTAACCTGGCTCTGGAAGACTCTGGGATGTACCAGTGTGTCGCTGAGAACAAACACGGCACCATTTACTCCACTGCCGAGCTCAGGGTCCAAGGTACGGCTCAGTTTGAGTTTGGCATCACTGTGATCTTTTTGTATGTACATAGTAACAACTCAATATGAAGGACACACACAATTACTTTAGTAGTACATAGGATCTTAGACAATATGATACAAAATGAATCCTCCCCTTAAACTGTATCTTTAATCTCCAGTCCAGATTCCAGACTTCAGGTCAAATCCAGTGAAAAAGCTGATCCCAGCGGCCCGCGGAGGAGAGGTGATGATCGAATGTCGGCCTCGTGCTGCACCAAAGCCCAGTCTGTTCTGGAGCCGAGGGACTGAGCTGCTCATCAACAGCACCAGGTACAGCCGCTGATTAACATTATCCTTAATGAGACCATGTGATGTTATGCACTGCTGGCCCTACTGGTGTCATGTACATCCATGTTCTTTTTTCCTCTCTCTTCAGAGTCACAGTAACTCCAGATGGTGTTTTGCGGATTTATAATATCAGCAGAGCAGATGAAGGGAAATACACATGCTTTGCTGAAAACTACCTTGGCAAAGCCAACAGCACTGGTCACCTTTCTGTCAGAGGTACAACCCCTGCTCAAATTTCATTTCATATTGAGGCTTGGATGTTTCTTGTAAAAATGTGGTTTGTGAAAATGGTGTGAACTGAAAAAAACTGCCAACTACAAAAAATACTCAGAGAATTAAGGGCACTTTTCTCTTTCTTCAATATGTAGATGCCACAAAGATCACCCTGGCTCCGTCCAATGCTGACATAAACCAAGGTGAGAATGTCACCATGCAGTGCCACGCTTCCCACGACCCCACAATGGACCTGACCTTTACGTGGGTGCTCAACGGAGTTCCCCTGGATCTGGAACATCCCTCTGGGCCATACTTCCGCACCGAGGAGGTGAATATAATACTTTATCATGTTGTGAAATTTTGTTAGACCTTACAGCTCTTGTAATACCGAATGGTCTAATATTCCCACAGAAAGAGAACATTGGAGATTTGTTGATAGTTAACACCCAGCTGAATCAAGCGGGTGTGTACACTTGCACAGCGCAGACGGTGGTGGACAGCGCTTCATCATCAGCTAAACTAGTGGTGCGAGGTAATTTGTTTTATTTTATTATCTCCATATAGTATTTTGAAAGATTACAGGCCCCATATTTCGCTTAGTTAGTTTTTTATATGACCATGTATAGTATGAGGAATTACAATTTGTGCTTTCATATTAAAAGAAAGCAATGATAAGACATACAATGTACTTTTTTTCTGTCAAAAGTATTTAGCTGTCGCTTCTTCATTGATAAATATTCAGAATCAAGTCACTAGCGCCTCCTGCTGTAGTATGATATGATTACGACTGGCATAGACTCCCCACTGAAACTTTATTAAATCTGAGGCCCTTGTTATTCATGCCAACCATCAATCAACTGTTAGTTTGTAAGTTGGCCAGTTAGTATAGCAATATAGTTATTATAATTATATTATTTCTGTGTTGAATACAGGCCCACCTGGACCTCCTGGGGGGTTACTGGTTCGAAATGTGGCAGAAACATCTGTTGAGCTGAGATGGAGCAGAGGCTATGACAACCACAGCCCCATTGGCAAATATGTGATTATGGGCCGCTCCTTACTGACCTCTGAGTGGAAGAAGATGAGAACAGGTTTGAGATCTATTTGTGTCCATCTCGCTTATTTAGACTCACTTAAATAGCTTCACTTGTACATTTTCAGATCCAGCAAACATTGAAGGGAATGCAGAGTTTGCCCAGGTCATTGGATTAATACCTTGGATGGATTATCAATTCCAGGTCATTGCCAGTAACATTCTGGGCAGTGGAGAGCCCAGTATCCCCTCCAAAACCATCCGTACCTTACAAGCAGGTCAGTGCAGTTTAATAAATAAAAACATAATCTTAATCAAAGCTAGGCTATTTTTGATATGTTATAATGTTGTTTCCTCATCACAAACATACCTGGAGTTTTTTTTTTCATTCCCACATGTTTAACACACAAATCCTGCATATTTTGGCTGAGTTCTTCTCTCCAACGGAAAAACACTCTCTTCCACCTTGTGATATCATGTGGTACTACAAGAAGTGCTCCATTGTGTTTTTAAACTTCATAAATCTTCACTAGACATTTGGATGATTTCAGCCCTGGAATTGCCATTCTCTATAGAACTAAAGGTAAAAGGTAGCGGTTGACTTCAAAACTACTGTTTCATGACATCACAAGGTGGAACAGTGTATTTTGAACTTTGGAGATGTAGATAGTAGTGTAATAGTTATTCAAACGTGTGGATGAAAAAAAAACAACACAACTCCGCGTGTGTTTTTGATGAGGTAACTACATGCTAACATGGTTTAAAGCTCACAAGATTCAAGTTTTAAAACTTTTAAAACTTTTAAAAGTATCTGTGTCATGCCCTTTTGCCCTTCCACAGATATTGTTTTTGTCAACTGATTCACTAGTTTTATAAAGCTGTGTTATAAAAGCACATTTTTAAATTCTAATCTCTCATATATGCATGTCTGGACTCTCAGCCCCTACAGTAGCACCCAGTGGTCTCGGAGGAGGAGGTGGAGATCGCGGCGAGCTCATTATTACCTGGACGGTGAGTTTTTACATTGCACTTCTTAATAAAATAAGGGAGCATGATATTATTTTGTCCATATCCATGATATATACAATATCAGGACAGGAAAATGTACCTTACTACAAAATGCTAATAGAGATCCTTCACTACCTATTGTTACTTTGCAGCTCAACATTCCCTGGGGGTGTGATGCTATCTGTAGGCTTTGCTCTGTCTGAGGCTTTATTTTAACACAATCTGATCATAAAGAACTGACTTAGTTGGAACTACAACAGATGAGCTGCAGTGAGATTTGTGCAGTTAAATAAGCCTCTTTCAAATAACATTAGTCACAAGCCAGCTCTCATTATCCAACAATTTTTCAGTTAACCACTGCCATTTTTGTTGAAAATCATACAGAACCATAAATGCTTATATACAGGCTCCTGAAAATGTGTGCACTGTGTCACCATCGTACCTAAACATCCACCATTAGAGGTGCATGTAGAGCGCCCCCAGCACTTCTCCTAATGGAATCTTATTTCAGAGCAATTGCAGAGCTGCGCTGCTTTCAAAGATAGCAGTGCTCTAAAAGTAAGCAATAAGTCAAAAAAAAAAAAAAAACTGTTACGAAATCTGCTATTCCCTGATACAAATGAAAATACAGCTCTGGATAAAAATAAAAGACCACTGCAAAATGATCAGTTTTTCTGATTTTACTACTTATAGGTATGTGTTTGGGCAAAAGGAACATTTTTGTTTGAGTCTATAAACTACTGACAATGTTTCCCCCAAATTCCAAATAAAAATATTATAGTTTAGAGTATTTATTTGCAGAAAATGATTGGTCAAAATAACAAAAAAGATACAGATGTTTTCAGACCTCAAACAATGCAAAGAAACAAGATCAAATTCATTTTAAAACAACATAATACTAATGTTTATACTTAAGAAGAGTTCAGAAATCAATATTTGGTGCAATAACCCTTATTTTTAATCACAGCTTTCATGCGTCTTGGCATGCTCTCCACAAGTCTTTCACATTGTTCTTGGGTGACTTTATTCCACTCCTGGTGCAAGAACTGAAGTAGCTCAGCTTTGTGTTTGTGTTGGAATTCAAGAGACACTGGAATGGAATGGCTGTTATACATGTAGAGATGCTGATTTCAGAAAAAAAAAATGCAGTGGTCTCTTTTTTTTTTTTCCCCAGAGCTGTATCTTATAATCTAGACTGTGAATAAATGCTGAAACTGCAAAGTCATCTGAGTGACCTGTCTCTCTTTACTTTGCTTTACAGCTCATGGCCAGAGAATACCAAAATGGTGACGGGTTTGGGTATATCTTGGCTATAAAGAAAAAAGACTCTTCCTCATCGTGGGAGTCGGTGCGCGTTCCTCATGTGGAGTCGTCCCGGTATGTGTACGTCAACAGCAGCCAGGAGCCGTACTGCCCTTTTGACGTAAAGATCAAGGCCTATAACCGGCGAGGGGAGGGCCCTTTCAGTCAGATTGCTGTGGTGTACTCTGCAGAAGAAGGTGAGTGGGGCTGTTCGTGCTTTTTATCTATTTATTTATTTATGTATGTTATTTATTTATTTGCGTGAAGAAACCCTTAGTCTTCCAGGTAGAATCCATGATAAAAGGAGAAATTCAATTTGTCAACTGGACAAAGTTTATTTGGTCGAAAACGTTCCGCCGCTCATCCGAGAGGCTTCATCAGTTCTGGTTAGAGTGCTGATAGACACTGCTTATATCTCGCTGCAGGGAGGAGCTAACTACAATGAAATTATTCTGAAACTATCTCGCCTATTTGTTTCTGTCTTTTGTTTCTCTGGTGTCTAGTTTAGCATACCTATTCAACCCCTAAACGACTATTTTTCACACCTCTGTCCCTGACCTGGCTAGCCCTATTGTTTCTTTTGTTTGTTTTGTAATTATGGAATTACAGATGGGAGATAAGTTATGTCTGACTCCACCATTTCTATTTAAAGAAGGATTCTCTTTTTTGACAAAAATCGCCTCTTTAACTCCCCTCTCAAACCAATTCTTTTCCCTGGCCAAGATCTGAACCTCACTGTCCTCAAAAGAATGGCCCGTGGCTTCTAGGTGGAGATGTACGGCAGATGGCGCTCCACTCTGGCACGCCCATCTGTGTTGGTACATCCTCTTGTGAAGTGGCTGTTTTGTGTCTCCAATGTAGTGCTCTGAAAATCCGGATTTTCAGACAATATGAAATCCCAGTTTATTTCAAACCCACAAACACGTTAAGACAAAAACTCGTCCACCCAAAGGACAAAACACCGAGCCACAAACAAAGCAATGTTGTCTACTCCGTTCAGTGTAGTGAAGACTGCAGTGAGCGCTACATTGGAGAAACAAAACAGCCACTTCACAAGAGGATGTACCAACACAGACGGGCATGCCAGAGTGGACCGTCATCTGCCGTACATCTTCACCTAGAAGCCACGGGCCATTCATTTGAGGACAGTGAGGTTCAGATCTTGGCCAGGGAAAAGAATTGGTTTGAGAGGGGAGTTAAAGAGGCTATTTTTGTCAAAAAAGAGAATCCTTCTTTAAATAGAAATGGTGGAGTCAGACATAACTTATCTCCCATCTATAATTACATTCCTCAAACCTAAATCAAAACAAACAAAAGAAACAATAGGGTTAGCCAGGTCAGGGCCAGAGGTGTGAAAAACGTTTAGGGGTTGAATAGGTATGCTAAACTAGACGCCAGAGAAACAAAAGACAGAAACAAATAGGCGAGATAGTTTCAGAATAATTTCATTGTAGTTAGCTCCTCCCTGCAGCGAGATATAAGCAGTGTCTATCAGCACTCTAACCAGAACTGATGAAGCCTCTCTGATGAGCGGCGAAACTTTTTCGACCAAATAAACTTTGTCCAGTTGGCAAATTGAATTTCTCCTTTTATTATTATTATTATTATTATTATTATTATTATTATTATTATTATTATTATTATTATTATTATTATTATTATTATTATTTTAAAGTGCACTGCATAACTTTTATGGTCTGTTTGTCTCCACAGAGATTTTCCTAAAATGTTACACAGTATAGCATTAAACATATATCTAGCATTCATTTGATTATAGGTCTTTTAATTGAACAAAAAAAAAAAGCAAAACTTGAAATCGTGCATTCTTACTGTTACTCGTGCTGCCAATTCATAGGTCTGACTTGTAAGTTGTCCTGGTGACGTTTCCATAGAAATGCATCAGTTCATTTCCATACTGTAGCAAAACATTCCAGCCCAACGCAATAGTATCTCCATGGATACAAACAATTGTTGGATGCTTTTCCATTAAAGTTACACAGTGCACCTTTAAGGAAACAATTGAAACCATTAGCGAGAAGGTTCCGGGTTCGATCCCTGTGTTGCCCGGGCCTTTTTGTGTGGAGTATGCATGTTCTTCCCCTGTCTGTGTGGGTTTCCTCCGGGCACTCCGGGTTTCCCCCATCAATCCAAAAAACATCCAGCGATAAGATCATGGAGATGGGTCCCCGGACGCCTGAAAGATGAGCTGCCCACTGCTACTGAAGGATGGGTCAAATGCAAAGAATTAATTTCCCTGTAGGGATAAATAAAGGATCATACTGAAAAATAGTTAAAAAATGGGACCAAGTCAAGCTCTCCGTAAAAGATAATAGATAAATTTAATATACTGTGAAATGACACTACAATGAAAGTAATTGGGAAACGCATCAAGCAAATTAATTCCTTTTGGCCGAAATCTTTCTCTGGCACGTTAGAGACTAAAATAAGTGGTGGAAAGCATTTTCCTGGTCATTGCTGACAGACCTGGACAATGGCTGCGTCACCAGAAAAACGCTTTCCACCACTTATTTTAGTCTCTGGACTGTGGGGAGATGCCCAAGTTTGACCATATCCCTTTAAGGTGCACTATGTAACTTTTTGGTCACCTGTTTGTTTCTATAGTTAATATCGATATTCATGTCATTGTTCTTCCTGGAATGTTCAACAATATGACATTAAACAGCTTTACTTTACATTTATTTAATTACAGGTGGGTTTATAGCTCAAAAATAGTTACAAAAACAGGCGCTCTGACTGTGAGCCTCTCTACAGATCTGACCTGTAACTTAGTCTAGTGTAGTCTCCATGAAGATGGAAACGTTTAATGCCATACGGTGAAACATTCCAGATGATTGACATCCCAGATGATTTTGCTATGGGTATGTGACGTTTTAGTCATGATGTTTATTGTCTTGTTTATCAGATGTTTTATGTTCACTGTGGGCCTAGGGAGCACTGCAATTTCAAATCCTGTGTGCAACATAT